>OU342743.1:185661483-186018236 GCA_910589775.1 Avena eriantha
TCTCCTCCCCATCCCGAATCGGAGCTCGCCCCTCACCATGACGCACCATTGGCACGGCGCGGGACGGGAATTCATCCCGGGTGAGATCTGTACCCATGCCGACCATGCTCGGTCCTGTTGGTCTCCTCCAGAATCCGAGCTCGCCGTCGCCGTGATCGCACACGCACCAGCCACGGCGCCTTCCTCTCCGAACCCCAAAGCACATCCACCCAGTTCGGCAAACGCCAAAAAGGTGAAAATGCATCAAGTTTTCTTCTTGTGATTGTAGAAAAACATGATGTACCGTGGCCGTAGCATACTCTAACAATGTACACATATATTGTTTACTAGATTTTCATTTGAAATTAGTAGCTCGTGATGACGAAACATAGAGAAACTAAATGGAATGACGATGACGACCATGTTCTGTACTTTGCATTGCATCAACAAGTGCTCGCTGACGAAGCAAGTTACCAAGAGAGTGGAGTTCATCAGCCATTGCCAAAAAATATGTGAACAAATCAATGAGCGATTCAATGCAAATAAGCGCAGAAATCCATGTCAGCATCAATCAAAAGGTGGCACATTCTAGTGATGCGTTCAAATGCGTACACAATGTATCATTGCTTGAATGGTTGTTTCCTGAGCAAAAATGCGTGGTATGCACATTACATTTGTATGTTCTATGCTGCAATTCTGTTGTTATGGGCGTGGAAAGAAAAGCTGGGCTTCACTGAATATACGCAGTTAGGCCTAACTTAGTCTTACACAAATAAGCACAGCTTAGTCTTTACACACATAAGCGTAACTAATGATAAAGATAAAGAAAATGGTTCATCGGATCTGCCAGTATGAGCACTAGGTCCTAGAGCTGGTGGTATTTCGAAACGAACCAGAATGCTGCGTTTGGTCGTCTTTCATTCTCCTTCAAATAGTACGACCCCACTGATGAACAATTGTAGGCCCCCTCCCCCCGACGTGGATTCGGCTCTAGGTCGGATCTGGAGTGTCAACATGATAGGCGCGTGAGTGTGCAGCAAACACACAGTCTGCTATCAACACTGAGAAGTGCTGGCACCTCAGCAAAAACACCAGCATGTTCTTCCTGGACTCCGGTAGCAGCCTCAGCAGGTATTTCGTCAGCTTCACCAGCAGCAGCATTAGCAAGTATTTCGTCAGCTTCACCAGCAGCAGCATCACCAAGTATTTCGTCAGCTTCACCAGGAGCAAGCAGCAGCTAGTTCTTCGTCAGCTCCACCACCACCACCACACCACCACCACCACCAGCACAGCAGCATCAGGGGCAGGGCTTCCTGAGCAATTACAGGTCAACAGCTCCAGGGGCTCCGACAAAGAAAGGGTAGTTGATCCCAAGAAACACAGATTGTCCCTTCAGATTGTTGACTCTGCTCCAGACTTGCCTCTACTGGGTCTTCGGATGGGCATGCGGACCTCGAGAAAACGTGACACCGCAGCGATGGGTATGAAGAAAGTTGTGTCCCCATATGTTCTATTGTATCACCAACGCTGTTTAGTGCTCCCTGATATGAATCCACAAAGTTCATCATGTCTGTTCGTGTTGTCTCGAGAGGGTGCCAGGAACCAGGAACCAGCGTGTGTCCCAAGTTCAGCACTCTACCTTACTGCATCTTCGATGACCGGAGCTGGAATTATGCGCGGGGTTGCGTGGGTACCTGCGGTTACTAACAGTCAGTAAGCAGAATTTGAATGGATTTTACATGCTATATGACACCATGACTCACCCCAAATGACGGCTCCCAAACCGCACGTCGCCGCTAGGTTCAGTGACCGCATAATGCGTTTGCGGTCTGTACGAAGAGTAGCCGTAGGTGAAGACGGCGTCGACATACTTCTCCGGCCGCAGGAAGTCGTCGCGCAAGACTGTCCATTCCTTGTCTTCTAGGCATCTAATGAATGTGATTGCCTTGTCGAACACCGCTAAGAGGTCGTACTCCCAATTCTTCCACGCCCCCTCCCGCGGTCTATGTGGGAGTTGTACCTTCACGAGCTCAAGTTCTGCCATGTTGAACCTGTAGCGAATTCGGAAATGGCGGCGGCCACCCGCTATGTTGAATGCAGTAATGCCGACACCCTTCAAAGATGGCACTGCAAGTCTCTTCAATCTGTAGCAATTTTTTAGAGTCCAAGTACTCCCATCCTGGGATAAAAGGACCAGCCACTCGCCGTTGCCACCCACCCAGTTCTGGTCATCTTCATTTCCGTCTCTTCTTCTTCCTTGATATTCACCACTACTGATTCCGACCACTTATCCAGCAGCATCAGTTTTGCATGAATATTCTGCAGAGTTTGTTGTCAGTTGGTACAATCACCTAGCATGGATTCCATTGCAAATACAATTTTACAATAGACCTTTAGATTAAATACACAAAATATCGCCTAAATACGAGTGTCCTCCTCAGATATCGCCTAAAATTGTGCCTTGTGTCACTACGAAGATACTCAATATATGGAGTAGGAGCAGAGCCCCCCCGAACAACTCCTGACGATGATCATAATCAAACATCTCAGGGCATAACAGCCTTAAATCGTCTAATCGGTTTGTTTTTATTTTAGAAACAGAATATCACCTAGCAGGCATTCCATTGCAAAATTGAAATGACAATTGTCTATCACCTAAAGTAAGAACTATGTCACTACGAAAATACCAGAATATCAGGTACGAGCAGAGCTTCTCCGCTGTACAAAATAGTCTTAAATGGTTCGATTTGTTCAAACCGCGCGTGCACACAACACGTTCGACGAAAGTAACATAGGATTCCGATGAGAGTTCAGCACATATGAATCAACGATATGACTGAACGAATAAGCTAGATACTGGAACTTACGTGGCCATCGTAGTCGCCTGGCCATTTGCTGTTATCGGGGTAAAGAAGGGCCTGGCGTGCCAAATGGTTGTTCGTCCATGTTCCGCATCGTCACGCGGCAGCCAGGGATGCAGCGAGCGAGGCGGCCGGCTGAGATGATGTCCAACTCCGAGGCGATCATGTGCACGTTCGCGGCGCTGAGGTTCGGCCATCCCCAATCCTCGTGGTACGGTCCGCCCTGGCCATCTGCGTCGTCATCACATGCCTTTCGCTTCAGCCTGCTGCTACCCCAAGCTCTACCCATAGCGGCAAAATGGAGTCTGGAATCCGGTAGATTAATGGAGGCATGTGATAAGGAGGCGGATGGATTCGAGAGGGGGGTGGAATCAGGGATGGGGCAGTTGTTCGAGTAGGGAGCGAATCTGCAAGGAACCACACCGCCGCCGCCGGTTTCTCGTCCGCGTGAGAAGAAAGAAGGGGGCCGTAATTATTGAGGGTGGGCACCGGAACCGTCTAGAGGAAGTGAAAAAATAAATCGTAAAGGAAAATGTGCGGCCCACCTGTCAGTGAGTGAAGGTCGGCACGCGTAACGTGCCTACGTTTGAATTGATCCCACCGCATGCAAGTGGCGTAGAACAAATTTAGGAAGTGCAAGCATCGACGTGTAAGACCGTCGTTTTTCGCCACCTTTACCCTACTACGAATGGTCGTTGCACCATTCCAGATATTGGTAAGGGCGGTTCCAATCTTTCACTTCTCGTCTTCATTTCCTCCTCCACGGCCTCATCTCTTCTCCTCCACGGCCTCATCCATTTCCTCCACCACCGCACCCTCTTCTTTCGTATCCTTTCCGTCTATGCCTGTAGTCATGGACGCTCGGACGTCCGAGAACGACGGCAGGACAAGAAACTACACACTTCGACCTCGAAGTACATGGCGGGAAGAAGATCGATGTCGTCTACAACCACCGACCCTCGGACGGTGAGGAACACTCTGAATAATTTCACGAGTTGGCTGCAGGTCCGAAGAAAACAGGTTCGTAGGTCTCGACCTTGAGTACAGCCGCAATTGCCGTAGGATCGCTGTGGTGCAACTCTCCATGAAGGGGCGCGTCCTTGTATACCAGCCTTTTGCGAGAAGGGGGCTGACGGGATCTGGTAGACTGTTGCTGTCTTTTTGTTCATGCACCGTCTGTTTGCAAAAGTTATTGCTATCTTATTGTCTGAATTCATTTTCCATGCAGGTGGGGCGAAAGCATTAGGGATCTGTTTCATGACTTTCTCGTGAACCAGCACATAACATTTACCAGTGTTGACATCACGAATGATAGTAAACTGCTTGAAAGCCCGACTGTCAACATTAGAATCCCAAAGGAGTGCAGAGTAGACATCTAGGAAATTTACTGGATCCCAGGGACGAAGGTTGGCAAGACCAGGATGGCCGCTCTTGCCTCCGAACTAATAGACCCATGGTACGCTGACATGAAGGATAGATTGCTGAGATGTTCGTGGAGGCGTTTAGGGCATGATTACTGGGAGGATAAGCCACTTTATGGACCTAATCTGAAGTACGCTATAATTGACGGGTTTGTTAGCCACGAGCTATACCGCTAGATTGTAAAATCTCGTTCTAGGCATCGCATCATTGAACCACCACCAAGGCAGGTTGTTTGTCCTAGATGCCGGATGATAGATGAATCTACAAACTGGGGCAAGCGACCGAAGGCATCCTAGGATCGGTTGCCTTCTCCAACAGGCTGGGATGTAGACTATTAGTGCATGATTGTTGTGTTTATGAAAACATGTTATTTCATAAGTACACTATGTGAGCAATTACGAACTGCTATGTATTACCTTTGTCAAACTATAATCTGGTTTATGACTGTATCCTTCTCTATAATCTGGGTTTGGTTATGACTTATGACTGTATCACACCTTATGCATGTCAGTCCTGGATTCTGCCGCATGCAAATGGCACAGACATAATTTGTAAGAATGAATGTTGAGCATACAAAAGGGGGAATGTAATTCATACAGGTTAAGTAGCTAATAGCACAGGGATCATACGAGCTTGGTTCTTACACACGGAATGCTTAGAAAATACAGGCGAGATAAAATACAGGCGAGATAAAACTGGGAATGAAATGCGAAACTAGTAGTGGTAATCACCCACCCGCCAGATCATGTTGAGCATCTCGTAGCACACATACGCGTCCCTGGCTGCGTACTTGATCGCATCGTAATCCAAGTGCCTCCACTCCCATCGCTCGTGCAGGTGCTTCGGGAACAAGATTTTCATGCCGGCATACTCGCGGTCGATGATGTCGGAAGCGAGTCTATCCATGCCGGCTTTCCCTGTACCGCCATCCGGGTACCTCCACAAACGTTGGAGATTGACGTGATTGACGACATGAACGAGGAGATCCCGTTCTAGCTTCGGAGTGTCGTTCTTGATGTCGATGCTGGCGAAGTAGATCTCCCTCCTATGTAGGAACTCGCGAAGCTCCGGGCATAGAGATTTGGCCCCTACATACGTGATATAGTAGGCAGTGGTTGCGCATGGACAGTTGCAAAAGCGCCGTCCTCTTCCTATCTCTGGTATACTCGAGGTCAAGGCCGACGATCTTTTACCTGTCCATCGGATCTTGTAGCCACCGCTCGTACATTGCGATGACCTTGGCCACCTCCGCTGACGCATTTGTGTGGACGACCGTCAGCTTGGTGGTGCCATGGGCGGTGACGGTGTACTCGTCGGTGTAGTCACTCCCGTCGCTGAACACGCCGTACTCTGCGTCCATGGCAGCAACTAATGCGGCGGCGGTTGTCCTAGTTTCGGTAGCGGTGGCTAGGACTGGGCGTGGAGGTGGAGTGATCTGTTGCGGTGGTATGGCCAGGCGGAGGCGGTGCCTACGGAAGCGTCGATGGTTCTTGCGGTGGCGGCGCCGGCGGGAGGAATGAGTTGGGGATTTTTGCACAGTGATGTGCTGAGGAGACAGAAGGCGATGCTTAAATTCCGTTTACCAATATTCCGGTCGTACCCATGCGGAAGCAAGTTTGACCGGGCGAGCACCGATGGTTTCCAATCCTAGCGATTAAATTCGGCGTCCGTCCCGGTAGGCGATGGGACGGGTGTGCGACGTGGCTTTGGCGTGGCAGAGACCGGTCACGTAGATCACGTCCCGTTGTCGATCCGCAGTGGGTGCGCGGTGCTGACACGACGTAACGTGACAGGACAGAAGGAAGTGTACATTTATTATTAATTCCTAACAAGTTTAAGAAGTGTAAGCATAGACATGGACCTAGCATCCCTGCACCCCGGGGCAGCCGCCCAGCCGATCAGGCCTGCCGATTGCGCAAAGCTTGTCCCGAATTTGCCAAAATGAAGCTCGTTTGCCCATGCTTCTATAAGTTTCTCTGTAGGCCACTTGTGTAAGCATGCACGATAAAGCAACTTTGCAACACACATGTCGGTGGAAAAGCATTAGGTTTCAACACATCACATAGTTTAGGGATTTAGAATAGCTACATTGTGGAGCTCTAGCCAAATTGCATGGTAAAGCCAAATTCAGCTTTTTGTCAGATTTAGCTATAGCAACATTGTGTCTCGTTTGTCCTCACTTTTGCCCTCCCGATATTCTGAAGCCCTCACATGCGCTCGGAGGGGGGTGCCGTCTGGTCAAAGGCTTGGCCGTTACGTGCGCCATGACGCCTAAAGTGGCCTTTTTAAAGAGCGCCTTTTCCCCTCTCTCTCTAACAGTTGTGTTTCTTTTGCCCAAAAAGGTAGGGAATCTAGAGCAGCTTCTCTCTTCATTCATTGTTCTTTTTGCGATCGTTTTACCCCAATCTGGTAGCAAATCTAGAGCAGCAAAACAAACCAGCACCATAAATAAATTCAATAAACAGAGCAGATGTAGATAAAGCAGCTAATATATGTTATATAGTACGGTACTTAACGAGGTTCGAAAATTAGGCTGCTCAGCAGCAGCAGCGGACTGCTTCAACACAGACATGACAAAAGAAGCTGCTTTGCAACAGCAACATCAGCTGATCAGTGGCCCCTCGTGGCCTCTGCCAGGAGGGCATCCGCCTCCTCCCTCTGGCGCCTCCTCCACTTCTTGCTGCCCAGCCCCTTGACCTTGGGCACCTTGGGTATGATCGGGGGCATGCGACCCTCCTCGATAGCCACCTTCTGGAGGTTGCGGAGGTGAAGACCGAGCGCCTGGTGCTTGACCCTAAAGCCATGGATGTTCACGGACTTGCCGCAGGTCCTCACGTGCTCGGCATGCTTCACGAGGGAGTTGAAGTCTGTGCCGCGGAGCCTCCTGGTGGGGCAGAAGGGGCACATGTACACGTCACCGACGAAGAAGTTGTTGTACTGACTGGACTTTAGCCTCCTCAGCACATGACGAGTCTTGGTGTCCTACGACTCGTCGTCGCTGCGGAGGTCGCTGCTATCCTCCTGTTGGAAAAAAACAGAAGAGTGAAATAAGGACATGATTGAGATACTTTGATTATCGGGATTGATTTTTTGCTTAAATTAACCAAATGAGAGCTCCCGATTATTCCCCAAATATCAAACCAAATCGAATACTGATCCCAACTACGAACAGGTTGATTCATCGAAAATCAAGATCTAACACAATAGGATTAGCTACTGTAAAAAATACCAACAGTCGAGCCCTAATAACATACGATCTAGCATCCAACGATGGGAACGGGGGAAGAACAAGGGAAGGGGAGAAAACCCTGGTTACCTCAGACCACGGGTCGGCGATGCTGGTGTCGTAGGGGTTCTCCGGCCTTAGGTAGACAACCTCCTCGTAGGGGTCCCAGCCGAGCAGGATCTGTCCGAGACCGACGGGGGCCTTCTCACCGGAGGCTACGACGGATGCGGGGACGGGGACGGGGGGCTCCTCGCCGGCTGCCTTGGAGGCGCCGATGGCCACCGCGCCGATCTTCTCCATCGCCGGCGTGGTTGGGGTTTTGTTGGGCGTTTGCAGAAGGTGATGGGACAGTGGAAACGGTTGAGTGAGCGAGTGCGTGATGAGTGGGAGTGGGAGTGGGGAGGCCTCTATTAAAGGAGAAGGGAAGCGGTGTTTCGTTGCACTACCATGCACCATGTAGGCTAATGCACTGTGCACGGCCACACGTGTCCGCTACCGCCCCGTGCACCGCACACGCATACTGTGAGTCACGTTTTTCCCTCGTGTCTAACCATGGCGATTCAGTTGTACTCAGTTTTGCCCACCAACCGTGTCCTCTGTGATCTAGCGGACATGATAACCCTTATATCTGTCGGGGGCACCCCTCTATCCATGCAAAATAACGAGTATGCCACCGGAACTTTAACAACATAGACAGATGAATTTGAATATATTTTGAAGGGTACGAAAATAGAAATCCACATAGTTTAAGGGTCTAGATATACAGTAAGAGAACTAAATATTATTAGTGGCCGGGCCAACACAGTGACGGGGTTGGTCGGCTAGGAGTTGATGATTCCTAAGTAAGGGGACACTAGGCCGTTCTTGACATACTCCCTTAGGAACTTGCCATAAGCAGCGTGCTTAGCCTTGGTCGCCGACTTGTGTTTACTAGCCGGGCTTTTACCGATGCCAACCGCATGCGGAATGAAGCTGCCAATCCTCGGGTTGACTCCTTTCTTACAGAAAGGGCACCTGAGCTCCCCAAGTCAAGTGCGGAAAGGGATTATCCCGCTCTTGAGCTTCTTCATGACATGGCGGCTCTTGTTGTCCATGTCTCCTTGTCAGAGTCCATCTCACTTGAATACACCTGTAATGTATGGAATACAAACCGAAATGAGCAAAATAATAAATATATTACTTCCACCATTCCAAGTTACTTTCGATGCAATAACATGTCTATACAGGTTCATCAGTTCATTACGGCCGTCTCCCCAGCTCGCTCCTAAATTAATGTAGTTTGTGTTCTTGGTAACTTATTAATAAATAAATAATGTGGATTCATTCAGAACAGACTAGATCTCTCCATGTACCGGTTCATACGTTGCATCTAATCATTAGGACTAGATTTTTGTATGACGCCTGGATAGATTAAGCTCGAGCAGAAAATATGAAACATGTAGAAATAGATGTACCTCTGGGTACACGAGCGGAGCGTGTTCGTCGAACTCCACGCCCTCATCGGCGCCTCCGAAGTCGTCAGCACCAGCGTGCACATGGTCCCCCAAGGGGTTAAACTGCACGTCCTCCTCGGCCTGTGTTGCGTGATGCTCCTCCAGATCTGCCACGTGAAGCACCACCCCGGCGGCGATGCCCGGACACTCACCCCCATGCACTGGTTTCATGGAGAAGGTTGTGAAAGTATGTTCAAGATTGTGGTGTTTTGCTGGATAGGGAAAAGAGAGTAGTGGATGAGTGCGAATGGAGGACCCGATAGGCTGGGTTTTTAATGCGAGGACGTTTAGGCCTCCTCGAGGGCCCCGGTTGACAGCTCTTCCGGCTGCGGCTGCCGCGTGGAAGGTTCGTGTGGTGGGGGCCTGACGGAAGTGAGAGTGCAGGCGCGCTGCGTATTAAAAATGGTATAGCCGGTGGTCCGTGGATGACCAGTTGCCGTGTAGTAGACTTGTAGCCTTTGCGGACTAGATTAAACATGACATGACCACTCGACCACTTTTTCCATGGACGGCATCGTGTTCCTTCTTGTAGAAGTCTCGTTGAGGGAGACGTCCGTGCTGTCTCGCGCTGTCCTATGAAGGGCACGATGTGTGCAACGAGCCTCGTTGGATCACACAGGATCAATGCTTGGTGCACACGATCCGCGTGACAGCTGTGACAACCAATCAGGGCGTAGCAGACAGAGTGGGCACATGATTGGGCTTCTACGAAAGAGAGAGAGAGAGAGAGCCCTTCTACCACAAATAAACATGGATTAACCACTAGTCATTGCATGTGTGTTCTTATACTAAAACCAACATGGATCCACCAGTGGTCATTGCGTGTGTGTTCTTTCCACAAACCACTTATGGATCCATTACAATCATTGCATGTGTGTTATTTCCACAAACCACACATGGATCAACCACTAGAGTCATTGCATGTGTGTTATTTCCACAAACCACACATGGATCAACCACTAGAGTCATTGCATATGTGTTATTTCCACAAACCACACATGGATCAACCACTAGAGTCATTGCATGTGTGTTCTTATACTAAAACCAACACTAGAGTCATTGCATGTGTGTTCTTTTCACAAACCACACATGGATCCACCACTGTCATTGCATGTGTCTTCTTTCCACAAACCACACATGGATCAACCAGTGGTCATTGCATGTGTGTTCTTTTCCACAAACCACAAATGGATCCACCAGTGGTCATTGCATGTGTGTTCTTTCCACAAACCACATATGGATCAACCAAAGTCATTGCATGTGTGTTCTTTCCACAAACCACACATGGATCAACCACTAGAGTCATTGCATGTTTGTTCTTATACTAAAACCACAAACCAGCACTAGAGTCATTGCATGTGTATTCTTTCCACAAACCACACATGGATCCACTAGACTCATTGCATGTGTGTTCTTTTCCACAAACAACTTATGGATCAACCAGTGGTCATTGCATGTGTGTTCTTTCCACAAACCACATGTGGACCCACTAGAGTCATTACATGTGTGTTATTTCCACAAACCACACATGGATCAACCACTAGAGTCATTGCATGTGTGTTCTTTCCACAAACCACATATGGATCAACCAGAGTCATTGCATGTGTGTTATTTCCACAAACCACACATGGATCAACCACTAGATTCATTGCATGTGTGTTCTTTCCACAAACCACATATGGATCAACCAGAGTCATTGCATGTGTGTTCTTTCCACAAACCACACATGGATCAACCACTAGAGTCATTGCATGTGTGTTCTTTCCACAAACCACATATGGATCTACCACTGGTCATTGCATGTGTGTTTTTTCCATAAACTACTTATGGATCCATTACAGTCATTGCATGTGTGTTATTTCCACAAACCACACTTGGATCAACCACTAGAGTCATTGCATGTGTGTTATTTCCACAAACCACACATGGATCAACCACTAGAGTCATTTAATGTGTGTGTTCTTTTCCACAAACCACACATGGATCCACCACTAGACTCATTGCATGTGTGTTCTTATACTAAAACCAACACTAGAGTCATTGCATGTGTGTTCTTTCCACAAACCACACATGGATCAACCAGTGGTCATTGCATGTGTGTTCTTTTCCACAAACCACACATGGATCCACCAGTGGTCATTGCATGTGTGTTCTTTCCACAAACCACATATGGATCAACCAGAGTCATTGCATGTGTGTTCTTTCCACAAACCACACATGGATCAACCACTAGAGTCATTGCATGTGTGTTCTTTCCACAAACCACATATGGATCAACCAGTGGTCATTGCATGTGTGTTCTTTTCCATAAACCACTTATGGATCCATTACAGTCATTGCATATGTGTTATTTCCACAAACCACACATGGATCAACCACTATGGTCATTGCATGTGTGTTATTTCCACAAACCACACATGGATCAACCACTAGAGTCATTGCATGTGTGTGTTCTTTTCCACAAACCACACATGGATCCACCACTAGAGTCATTGCATGTGTGTTCTTATACTAAAACCAACACTAGAGTCATTGCATGTGTGTTCTTTCCACAAACCACACATGGATCAACCAGTGGTCATTGCATGTGTGTTCTTTTCCACAAACCACATATGGATCAACCAGTGGTCATTGCATGTGGGTTCTTTTCCATAAATTACTTATGGATCCATTACAGTCATTGCATGTGTGTTATTTCCACAAACCACACATGGATCAACCACTAGAGTCATTGCATGTGTGTGTTCTTTTCCACAAACCACACATGGATCAACCACTAGAGTCATTGCATATTTGTTCTTATACTAAAACCAACACTAGAGTCATTGCATGTGTGTTCTTTCCACAAACCATACATGGATCAACCAGTGGTCATTGCATGTGTGTTCTTTTCCACAAACCACACATGGATCCACCAGTGGTAATTGCATGTGTGTTTTTTCCACAAACCACATATGGATCAACTAGAGTCATTGCATGTGAGTTCTTTCCACAAACCACACATGGATCAACCACTAGAGTCATTGCATGTTTGTTCTTATACTAAAACCATAAACCAGCACTAGAGTCATTGCATGTGTGTTCTTTTCCACAAACCACACATGGATCCACTAGACTCATTGCATGTGTGTTCTTTTCCACAAACAACTTATGGATCAACTAGTGGTCATTGCATGTGTGTTCTTTTCACAAACCACATGTGGACCCACTAGAGTCATTGCATGTGCGTTCTTATACTAAAACTAGCACTAGAGTCATTGCATGTGTGTTCTATCCACAAACCACACATGGATCCACCACTGTCATTGCATGTGTGTTCTTTCCACAAACCACACATGGATCAACCACTAGAGTCATTGCATGTGTGTTCTTTCCACAAACCACATATGGATCAACCAGTGGTCATTGCATGTGGGTTCTTTTCCGTAAACCACTTATGGATCCATTAAAGTCATTGCATGTGTGTTCTTTCCACAAACCACACATGGATCAACCACTAGAGTCATTGCATGTGTGTTATTTCCACAAACCACACATGGATTGACCACTAGAGTCATTGCATGTGTGTGTTCTTTTCCACAAACCACACATGGATCCACCACTAGAGTCATTACATGTGTGTTCTTATACTAAAACCAACACTAGAGTCATTGCATGTGTGTTCTTTCCACAAACCACACATGGATCAACCAGTGGTCATTGCATGTGTGTTCTTTTCCACAAACCACACATGGATCCACCAGTGGTCATTGCATGTGTGTTCTTTCCACAAACCACATATGGATCAACCAGAGTCATTGCATGTGTGTTCTTTCCACAAACCACACATGGATCAACCACTAGAGTCATTGCATGTTTGTTCTTATACTAAAACCACAAACCAGCACTAGAGTCATTGCATGTGTGTTCTTTTCCACAAACCACACATGGATCCACTAGACTCATTGCATGTGTGTTCTTTTCCACAAACAACTTATGGATCAAATAGTGGTCATTGCATGTGTGTTCTTTTCACAAACCACATGTGGACCCACTAGAGTCATTGCATGTGTGTTCTTATACTAAAACTAGCACTAGAGTCATTGCATGTGTGTTCTATCCACAAACCACACATGGATCCACCACTGTCATTGCATGTGTGTTCGTTCCACAAAACACTCATGGATCAACCAGTAGAGTCATTGCATGTGTGTTCTTATACTAAAACCAACACTAGAGTCATTGCATGTGTGTTCTTTTCACAAACCACATATGGATCAACCAGTGGTCATTGCAGGTGTGTTCTTTTCCATAAACCACTTATGGATCCGTTATATTTATTGCATGTGTGTTCTTTTCCACGAACGACACATGGATCCACCAGTGGTCATTGCATGTGTGTTCTTTCCACAAACCACATATGGATCAACCAGAGTCATTGCATGTGTGTTATTTCCACAAACCACACATGGATCAACCACTAGAGTCTTTTCATGTGTGCTCTTTTCCATAAACCACTTATGGATCCATTACAGTCATTGCATGTGTGTTATTTCCACAAACCACACATGGATCAACCACTAGAGTCATTGCATGTGTGTTATTTCCACAAACCACACATGGATCCATTTGAGTCATTTCATGCTTGTTCTTATACTAAAACTAGCACTGCCCCCCAATGGATCCACTGTTAGACCGAGTCTTCTAGAAGGCATGCCATAACACAGTTGTTCTGCTTGACGATTGTTACATACTATTCGATTGGGGAGCTTGGACGATTGGGATGGTCTTCACGAGAGCAATCCTCGAGTAGGCTGTTCTGTGACATGATTGGCCATGCTTGCTCTGGACAAACTGGCATGTTGCGAGTGTTACGACTCACGAGTTCAGTGGGCCATATCCTAGTGTCACGTCCCCGTTACTTCTCTTCCTCCCCGTACTTCTCTTCCTTCCCCTCGAAGCCACTTTCCCCACTTCACTTCCATCCTACCGTAGCCACAAGCTGACGACATCCACCAATTCTCCGGTCGCTACCTTCATGGTAAGAAATCATTTTACAAGCTTTTGAACTTATCCTACACATTCTTGCTATTCGCCAATCTAACTGCTGATCTTTTTTCCGATTTCTTGACAAACTTAAGTTGTGGCAGATGTGGGAGCCCAAGAATCTGGAGATCCTCGCGCGCAACTTCACAGCGGCGTTCCCACTCGTGTGCTCCCACCCAGGATGCTTTCGATGTTACTCCTACCGTGAGCTCCCGCTCCACGAGCTCGCATGCCCGCACAACGCGTGTGCCTGCACGGAGCTGGGCTGCAACTACACCGGCCCGCCGACAGAGCTCGTCGTCCACCTTGCAGATGGGCACTTGATCGAAGTGATTAGGATCTCGTACGGGCAAGCCCAACTTCTCCAAGAGCAGGTGCTATTCACTGACTCGGCACGCCGCCTGCTAATTTTCCAGGGGGCGGCTCTGTTTTCGTCCTGACCATCACCGCCAGTGTTCCGGGAACCAGAGCCGAGCCCACCGTCGTGGGTGCCGTATGCGTGAGATCGGTCTCGTGCGGTGCGCATGTGGGCGAACGCCCAACCGTCATTGTCGGATAGCATTCTTGTGCTAGCCGAGGCGCCGAGCTACCCGACGCCGCGGGAGGTGGAGTATGTGGACCTAAGGTCGATCCTATTCGTGCCATCTCAGTACCTTGTCAGTGCTGGACCGAACAGGCAGATGCATTTCTACATTTGTATCAAGAAGACCGACAGACAAATGTAGTACTTGTGTTGTCGTTACTGTTAGACTTAAGCGATGCTTCTCACGTGTTTAGAGCATACGTGTTGTGCGAATGTACCCCAGTTGTAGTTTTCAGTACTCCTTAATACTTCGACGAGTTATTATATTGGTCCAATCAGCTTGTTGTTGTCACGTTGCAAAGTCCGCTTGCTCTGGACAGACCGGCAATACCGTGTGCTCCCGCTCCCACATGTCAGTGTCACGTGTTCCGAGGGCCCACCTGCCAGTGTCCTTCCCCTAGAAGCCACTGTCCCAACTTCTCTTCCATCCTGCCACTCTCGTCCGATGGTTGTAATCTGATGATTTTCGTTGGATTGTTTACAAGTAATCTACGTTGATAATGCAACATGCAAATGGCACAAACACAATTTCTAAATTGGAAGCACTCACCGGATGCTATTGCACATATTTCTTAATATAGCTCGACAAACACATTACAATAATTGTACTCGCATTAAACACAACCGAAATTGCAACCATCCTAAACAACATCTAAACCCACATCACACAGCTGTCGTCGGAGTCCACCTAGATTGGTGACACCGCCGTGCCCTTCCCGGCGACATCCACTCCCACCCATGGCTTGACCTTCACCAAGGAGGCAACAATGGCGTTTTGCACAGCTTCGTCCCCGTCGCCCTCCACATCGGAATCGACAATGACGAAGGTGACGGGGTTGGCGTGGACCGAGCACCGTCGCGCCTGGCGGCTCCTGCTCGAGCTCGACGCCGCATCAGTCCTTCTACAGGTAGGAGGGGCCGAGCTCGCATACGTAGCGTCATCGCTCCTCTCAAGAAACCATGGCCATTTGATACTGCGACGGTAGGATCTTGGGGTGGATCCGCCGCGGCGAGCCCTACCGGAAGCGGTGGAGCGGATGGATCTACCGGCGCGAGCCATGACAAGTTCCTAGGAGGGAGTAAGATTGTGGGCCAGGCGTGTCTGGTTCCTGAGCAAGACCTCCCAGTGTTATGTATGCGGGCAAGGTACCAAAAAATTTCGTCCAATGCACGCGACAGGGCTTTTGAACCACGAAGGCGCGAGTTTTTTTGACAAGTCCACACGCTAGGTCCCCCACCTGTCAGCTGAATGTGGACGGTAGGATTCTGCCCGAGTTATTAAGTAGGGATAAATCACGCTTCACCACTACCCTGACATCCAAAGGCTCCTCTTTCCTCTGCCCTCGCTCCCCTCACTCATGGCTCGCAGCTCGTGCAGTTCGTCTCGGGCGGAATCAGGGTCGGTTCAACGCCGTCAGGCGGGTGCCCCCATCAGGTACCGGAGGGTGCCCTACGATTACTACCCCGATATGCTGTGTTTGTGTGGTGAGAAGATGCCGAGATGGATTTCGTGGACCGACGAAAATACTGCAGGAAAATTCAGCAACTGCAGCATCAGAGCGGTAAGTTCCTACTGTAGGTACAATGGTAACCCGGATCCGGAAAGCGTAATGTAATTCTTTTTTTTGTTTCCTTCGATCTACTACGCATGAAGGGAGGGGGACTGGCTGTGACAAGTTTGTGTGGATCGAAAAGCCACTGACAGGTTTTCACAGAGAGCTTGTTCAGGATCTGCGTGATGCTGTGTGGGACAAGAAAGTGGAGATTCGTGCGATGGAGCGAGAGATCCGGGAGCTTCGCCAGGTGTAGGGGAGGCAGTGGCAGGGAGGTGGTGAGACAGACGGGCTCAAGATTAGGCCAGATAGTGGACACAATTTCCTCATTATGCGTTGCATTTGCAGTTTATGTTGCCATGTCGTTGTCCAGCAGCTGAAATAAGTTGCTGCTTCGTGGAGTGTAGCGGCCAGCTTAAGAAATTGTTTTCCAGCCCAGAAACTTATCATAAGTGTAATGCCAATAGCAGGGATTTATTAAGCGCCTATAAATAAATCATGTCTGTGCCACTAACACCCATCGATTTTGGAGAGGATTTAACCGCTCAGCTATCGCGATTGTTCAGATAGTAGTGGCACAGTCACAGTTGTGGATTCAACTAGTGGCCTCGGCCGTATCAAATCCTAAAGTTGCGATACATTTTACTCCGAGTACGAGAGGCAGATTGTTTCACCCGACAAGTTCCACGCACACAGCTCCAGAGTTTAACCGAACTATATATATAGGTTCAAGTTCAATACATCATTAGGCTGCTACACTGCTAGCCCTCTTTCTCTGCTTGGGTGACAACTTTCTTCCTCGTTCCTTCACGTCCACTGGCTTCTTCATCTCCTGCCTTCTTCCTCTTCCTGGGTGCCAATTTTCTTACCTTCACGTACCCTGCATCTCCGGGCCGAGGGAAGTCAGGCCAATCAGCACCAGAATCTTGTCCGGCATCATCACTCCACTCATTTTGGTTTTCTTCCCGCAGCAAAATCACTGAGTCGGCTGTCTTGTTTCTTACCTTGCGCTTCCTGTAAAAAAAACAGTACATGGATTACTACCTTATATCTACAGACTATAAACAATTTTTTTGTGTGAATGTACCATCTCATACCTAGGTTTGGGAGCATTAAGGGGACATCCAGCTGCTCTATGGCCTATAAGATGGCAGGTCTTGCATCTGTTTTTGCCCTTCTGTGTAGCACAAAAAGGCGAACCCTTCTCCTCGAGAAAATTCTTAAACCTATTCACCTGGGGTCTTCCTCTGCCCCTTTTTGTAATTGGCTGGCAAAGCTCGAAAGACAGTTGGACTTGAGGCCACTGAGATGGGTCTGTACATGGCTCGACGGATCCAGCGTACGCAGCTCTGAACTTTTCCATAGAGTAGTAGTCTGACAAATACTGATCCAAATGTGGTAGAGTTCTTTTCTTCACCAAGAAGGCCAAGGCGTGGTCACAAGGTTTCCCGGTATGCTGCCACTCTAAGCAGGTGCATTCTCGCAGTTGGATGTTTACAACATCCCTTTTGCCACTATTGGACATATCGACCACCTCACAGCTTCTGCTGGTTGACGGGAGAACCTTAAGATGAGCAAGTCCTCGGCTTTTCTTGTGCAGTTACTGTACAACTGGCGGTAGCATATGTCCTCTAAGTCTCCTACCGATCTCTCTCCTTATATTTAACAGCTTCATGATCATACCACGTATGCTGTCCATCAAGATATGAACAGGACGCACTTTTATGTCCTTCACCCAGTTATTCAGGCATTCTGCAAGGTTGTTGTTTATGTAATCAACTTTGATGTCAGGGTTGAATTGACTCCTCTTCCATAGCTGTGAATGATGGATGGCTAAGTACTTTGGAAGTTCAGGGGCTTCGGCAAAAATCTTGCTCATGAAATAATCGCTGCTACTAGGTTTGTAAACTCTAGCAGCAGGAAACATGTAACGAAATACGCTGCCTGCGTAGTGTGAGCAAGTTGAGCATCATATGGGCATGGCATTCTCTACCTTCAGCTCGTGGGAACACCTCCTTCACTGCATTCGTCAGCCCTTTGCATGCATCCGTGGATATAGCCAATGGATCCATGTGGCCTATTGATCTCCTGAGCTGCCTCATAAACCAGACCCAGTTTTCCTCCATTTCTGTTTCAAACAACCCGAATGCCACTGGGAACATCCAGTTGTGACCATCAAGTGATGTGGCAGATGGCAGGCAGCCTTTCCATTTGCTAGTTAGGATAGTGCTGTCTACACTCAGATACGGCCTACAACCGCCCTTGAATCCATCGATGCAAGGTTTAAGCGCCATGAAAAATATTTTGAAATATATTTTACCACCTTCTGATTCGGTGTCAATCTCCAAAACACTCCCCGGACACCTAGCTTGTACCTCCGCCTTGAAGTTGTACAGCATCCTGAAGCTATTGGTCCAATCCTCGTGCAAGATCCCCAGAGCTTTCTCTTTACCTTTCCAAACTGTGTAATACAGAAGGACAATGTTGTATTTAGAACCGAGGCTAGTCTGAATATTCTTCGCGGTCTCCTTAGGGTTATCCTTTAGTATGGACATAGATTTCATAACCACCCACTCCGTATCAGCCATTGAGGATTTCAGTTTGCTGCCTGTCGGACACATGTGTGGAGGGCCCATTCTGTTCACCTGCAACAAAGATTCATTTAAAAGATAAGCGGAGTCGACTAGTTGCCAGAAAGATATCGCACATCAATTGTAGTTATAGAGTGAAAAGAGAGAGAGAGAGAGTTCTAATGGTTTGCTGCATTCATTGCCCCAATACCCTAATTGCAGTCACGCAGGTAAGGATATTGTTGTGATCCTCCATGGACAATGTACCTCGGCCCGTCCATTTATCCACGTTAACTTGCAAACGGCCTCATACCTCTCGGCAGAGTTCTTCAGTCGATAAACGTCGAACTCCCCCTTGATACAAAAATGCCGGAACGACATCCTGAACTCATGCATGCTCCTGAACTCGGTGCTGACTGAAATTATAGGATACTCGTGGTCATGTTTCATTTCTTCTACTTCAACACACAAATCATCGAATGGAATACCAGCCTCATCGTTAAGTTCCTCGTCTATTTCATCATCACCAGATTCTTGATCCTCTACAGTGTCTACTTCTTCATCTGATTCAGAATCTTCGCCATCGTCTCTAATTCCTAGTACTGCACATATCATATTGACTCCCATGGGTGGGGCTGCACCATCTTCTCCACCCGGATGGACAGGAACATTGCCCTAGTCCGCCTCACCGGCAACTTTGTTTTCTCCAAGACACTCGGTTGGTTCTGCTGCAACCACATGGGGTGGTCTTACGTTTACACGCATCCCAGGTACTTCAGTGGACAAACAGCAGTCAGAATCAATTTCATCTTGAGTGTACAGAACCCTCTTGCTCTTCCTGTGTACATCCTCCTTCCTGATGTAATCTTTCCTGATGGTATCAGTACGGCTTGACATCCGCGTTCCATTCCCCATCGAACTAGGCCTTTTGTTGCCGCTCTTGGGTGTGATCTCCTTACTGCCTCCCCTCACGGGTGTTGGCTCCAGGGTGCTGGCATTATTGCCTGACCTCTGCAGCGTGTTCTTCTTCGAATTAGCCCTTTTGCTGCTACTATTGGGCGTGTTCTCCTTCGTGTTGGCATTATTGCCTGACCCCAGTGGTGTGTTCCGCTCCAAATTAGCCCTTTTGCTGCTACTATTGGGCGTCTTCTCCTTCGTGCTGGCATTATTGCCTGACCTCAGTGGCGTGTTCCGCTCCAAATTAGCCCTTTTGTTGCTACTATTGGGCGTGTTCTCCTTCGTGCTGGCATAATTCCCTGACAGCAGCGTGTTCTGCTCCAAATTAGTGTTTTTTTCTGCTCCCACTGGGTGTGGTAGCCTCCGTGCTGGCCATCTTCGCCTCTTTGCTACCACTCCTGGGAGTGTTCACCACCGTGCTAGCCCTCTTAGCGTTTTTGCTGCTACCGTTCGGTGTGGCATTTTGACTGGATCTCAGGGGTGTACTCCGCGGCGTGGTGCCTTTTGTCGTGCGACTCTTGGGCGTCCTCTTCTCTGGCGTGGTCTCCTTGGTGACGTTCTTCTTTGGGGTGCCCTTTCTTGGGATGATCTTCCTGCTCCTCTTTATGACGCTCCTCTGTAAGACTCTCCTCTGTTCGAAGCCACCCTCAGTCGCACCAGCCCCAGTGATGCCATGGATCAGGTCACCCCTGCCTTCTAAAAGTCCATCATCTCTATTATCGAGTTCCAATTCCTCTCCAACCGTGAGCACTACCAAGTGGAAGTAAACTTCACCTCTATAATGTTTCCTTGTAAACGGTACGACTAAATCCCTGGTATCTTTCACTTCGATAGCCTTTTTGCTCCTATAACCATAATATAACAAACGTTCTTCCTGGGAGGACCCCCACAGCACCTTCACATGTAACGATGCCATCATGTCAGATAACTCTACCACTTCAGGGTCATATCTGCCAAGGATTACATCAAACTCGTCATAGAATTTTTCTGTGCCATCATCTAATTTTGCAGTATAATCCGCGACACCGATAAGAACGATTACTTTGCCATCATCAGGTTCTTCAAGATAGAAACCTCCGAGAGGTTTGAAAGATGGAGTGGCACCATCAGACCCAGCCCCAATGCCACCGCCGCCATCACCAGCGTCATCGTTAGCTGGATCAACCTCGGTGGAAGTACCATGACCAGGAGCAAGGCGAGGGCCCTTAGCAGCGGGAGCTACATTACATGGTGGACAGGCGGGCCCCTTCTAACGGCAGCCACAATTGGATCAGCTGCTGCCAAGCCACCTCGACGATCAGGAGCAGTTCCTACAACAGAAGTGTTTCGAGTGCTAGCAGAGTCCAGACCATGAGCTGGCTTCAGACCAGCAGCTCGCTGAACCCGAGCATGGGTTCGAGGAAGAGAGAATGGTTTAGTCTTTGCAACAACAGTGGGGCAGCCTCTGGAAGCCTTAGTTTGCTCAACAGCGGCAGGGATTGGGTCAATAGCGTCCAGATCAACAACAACACGAGGACGACTAGTACCAGCAGATTCCAG
Organism: Avena eriantha; assembly: GCA_910589775.1. Classification (NCBI taxonomy): domain Eukaryota; kingdom Viridiplantae; phylum Streptophyta; class Magnoliopsida; order Poales; family Poaceae; genus Avena; species Avena eriantha. Next base: position 185,682,692 of record OU342743.1, read on the forward strand.
AGCACGGGTTCGCACAACTTGAGGACGGTTTCGAGGAGGAGCAGCACACTAGGCGGTGGTCTTGGCAACAACAGCGGGGCAGCCTCCGGACGCCTTAGTTTGCTCAACAGCGGCATGGATTGGGTGAGCAGCAACACGGGCACGGGGAAGGGGACGACCAGTACGAACAGATTCCAGAGCAGAGTTTTCCAGAACGGCAATACGGGGATTCCTACGAGGAGGTTGCCTGATAGAAGCATGTCGCGGACGAGGAACCATATTTTGCTCAACAACAGTAGGGGTTCGAGTTAGACCTCCCTGTCCAATAATAGCTGGGCGACTCCCAGTAGCAGGAGCTTCCTCATCCACTATATTACACACCAGCATAACCACGCGAAGTCTAACATGCTGTTTCATCAACCCAATTAGCTGACTGTCACACGCTATAGGAACCTTGAAGCCTCGTTCATCAAGGAGGCTAAACCGTGTAGTCTGCTCCGGCCTCATTTCAGCAAGTTCACGCACAGCAGCAACCAAACCAGGGATAGTGCATAACTTCACAGGCGCTACTTCCATCTTCAGATTCTGAGCCTCTTTCCACGTGCTCTTCCCATGTGCTAATTTAATGAGGTAGCCGTAGATGGTGACCAGAATCGTGTAGTTGGGTTCAGCGGAGATCCTAGTTGACAGAAAATTGGAGACAAAAGATAAGAATTGTTTGTCAGCGTCGTGCTAGCAAACAATTGTATGTTCGATATATCTCTGTAATGCCAATAGCCAGCTAGCAGTTATAGGTAGTGCGAATAGCAAAGAGAAGAGTAGCTCACCCGAAATTAGCCAGAAGTACTTCTTCCTCGGCAAATGGATCTGCCATCCTCCGCGCTGCTCAGCTCGTCGGTGGTAGAGGCGGGTTAGATCGTCGCAACGGCTGGCACGGCATTCGGCATTAGAGCTCGGTATCAGCGAGTAGGCGCAGCAACTTGGCGCCGGAAGTCAAATGCCCGAAGAGATCATTCTGGTTGGAGAGGGGATTTCGACGCCGCCGGTGCTAGGGTTCATGCGAAAGGAGGGAGGGGTGGATTTGTGAATTTGGTCAACGCACGATGCTCCTTTAGTATCTCCTTTCGCCTACGTGGTTGCCGTGTTGGCGCTCGTGTCACGGAAATATTACTGACATGAGGGTCCCGACCGTCTACTTCACGGGGCAGTTTCACGGCATGTTTGGATTTGGTAGGGGTGAGATGAGTTTGCATCGAAATGGCCCCTCTCGGTAGTTGGTGACCCAACTTTTCGAAACGCGGTAATTTTAGGCAACTTAGGTACCGCCATGCACTGGCCTGCCAACTTTGGTACCGCAGACGAACAAGCCCCGGGCCTGTATACGGCCCACTTTACATCTCACATACTGTGCTGCAGCTGGCTCTTAACTATGAGTCCACTCCTCTTCTTTCTCCTCTTCTCTCTCATCCAACTAAGCATAAATATAGTACTATTTTAAGTCTTATAATCTGTTGACTGGATTTTATTGTACTTACTCTAAACAGCGAGCTGCATGCCTAGTACGGCCAGTGGATCATATACGCATAGGTGCAATGCAATGTCCATCCATGACATTCGTACAAGTAGTAGGATTGGTACTCTAGCAGTTTTGCGGTTTAATTTTCTCTTTTCAATTATGTCTTTGTTCCAATATTGTGTTGTGATATACGTAGAGATGTAAACACATAGGATAATTTCCGTACTAAATCCGTCAACGAATCCGTTTTAACGAATTCATATCTTGTTTATAGGAATCCGTCCGATAAGGATATTTGGTTCTGGACTAAACACCGGATACGGTATAGGATATGGTATGTAAAATAGGTTTAAAACGGATTATCCGAGAATTAATTAGTATTATCTGATGATTTTTTCCGAATAATCTGATTTGTTTTTACTGAAAATCCGAGCATAGTATAGCACAACTAGCAGATATTAAGTTGTCGAGTTCTGTAATCATTCAACGCACTTATATAGTCATTCTTTTACCATATAGATTATAAGTTTATTATAAATTACTAGGAGTGAAGATTTGGTGCACCCAAGCACTAGTGTTCCCTTAAAAAAATCGAAAATTATACTTTTGTGTGACAAAAAAATCAAAAAAATATGGATGTAAACAATGATTTATCCAAAAAACATGTTGTATTACTAGTAAGATTGCACGCACTATCTCTACGGGGCACTCTTATTAAGCTGAATTTCACCCCTTGCATACATTTTACTTATCATTACAGTCTTAATGAGTACATAGAAGTTTCTACAGAAATTACAATCATAGAGGCTTAAATCGTGCATACTTATTTTTACAGAACATTCATGTATAGTTTACTGCCTTGTGAATGACTTTTCATGAAGTCGAAGAGTGCTCATGCAGGACACCAAAATACAAATCTTCTTACCGGAGCTGCAAAATCATGAGGTACAATATTCCTTGAATTTGCGGAATTTGATCAATGGCTAAATTGACTTGCATAACCTCCTGAAGAGTTGCCTTGTAGATAGTCCCGTCCTCAAATAAGGAATTAAGTTGTCGAATAATCACTTCATTGTCAGATTCTAATACAACCTTGTCCACAGAGTGGTTCAGAAATATCCTCATGAATGACAAAGTATCCTAACTCCATTGCACGCCTGAATGACTGAGAAGACACAATGACTGTCACATAGTGCAACAACATGTAGATGACTCAAAAACTCGTAGCTTCATTCACCTCAGCGTCTACCTTCAGTTTGGTCCAACATAGACATGAATCTGCATCTGTGTACATGGTAATCAATGTGAAGATCAAACACAATATGCAAGGTGAAATATAACTTCTGAAATTCATAGCTTATTTCTACACGGCTCCTTCAGTGTACATGGTAATCAATGTGAAGATCAAACACAATCTGCATCAATGTACATGGTAATCATTGTGAAGATCAAGCAACCACAAATAAGTATGTGCTCCTATACATCCTTCAGAGCTTTTTAATGAAATTCCACCGATTTATTAATAATCATCATCAGCAGGACAAAGAATTCTAAAAATAATAGAAATTACAAATAGGTCCGTGGACACCTAGCGACGACTACAAACACTAGCATGAGCCGAAGGCACGCTGCCGCCCTCGCCCCTCCATCACCGGAGACGTACAAAACTTGATAATAGAGCTTGTTGTAGTAGACATACATAAAGTGTTGGGTTCGCAGCATAGAAAATAAAAAAATTCTACGATGGGAATTATTACATGCCAGGATCTATCTACTAGATACAAGCAACATGTGGACATACATTCATAGAGAACATACCCTCGAAGACCGATAAAGTGTAACGAGATTGAACTCGTGGATGATGTAGTCGAACGCTTGCTGATCTCAGGATCGTGTGGAAGTCCTAGCGCCGCAAATCAGTAGTGCATTCGTCCTCGTACACATGTCCGGGCCACCGAACAACCTCCACCTCCTCGCTCCAGCGAATCAGCGGAAGCAGCAAGTCCTTCCAGATGAAATGCCATCGAGAACATGTATCTCGCTAAACCGGGACCATGGGGGAATAAATCTAAAGGGGGAGAGAGATCCTTCACGAGGAGGTGTGCTTTAAGAGGGAGGAGAGCATGCCTTTTATAGGAAGAGGGGGCAGCCCCCTCCCATGGCCGGCGCCAAAGGGAGGTGCCCCCACCTCTTCATTCATTCATGTGGTGAAGCTCCACTCACATAAATCTAGCCTCCACTCAAATTCCCACTCACATACATTAAATTTCCACCAAATTTAATGCAACTCTCATTTAATAAAACTATTTTATTTATTTTATTCCCAATTTTGTTAATTACTTTAATTAACAAACATTCACATAAAACCCCCTGCAATATTTCAATATCACATGCATAACCAATTTCTGCAATTTCATCCGAAACAATTCTGGTGTCCATTGAAATAATTCCAGCGCTTTGCAATTCTTTCGTCTAAAATATATTTGCTCCAAATGGTGTTTGGCAACCCTTAAGTGTGTCGCCCTACGGTTCGTGAATAATACAGACATGATTGAGACCCCTCACAGATCAATAATCGGAAGCGGGACCTGGAGATCTATTATGACTCCTACACATTCAACGATGACTTCTATGATTGTGAGAATCTTTAACGCTAGTAACTTAATCCATTTGTCTCGTGATATATTACATATCCTAGATTCGATCATCGGTATCCAAATACCTAGTTTGATCTCGTTACCGACATGCATTATTTTCTCGTTCCTGTGATATAATATTCTAGTGATCACATCACTTGCTTGCAAGCTATTCTTAATGTGATATCACCGAGAGGGTCCAGAGTATATCTATCCATCATCGGGATGGAAAAATCCCACTCTTGATCCATGAGCCTCTACATAACACCTTCATAGCACTGAACCCACCTTTATAGTCACCCTTTCACGGTGTGACCTTTGATGTTATCAAGATACTCTTCCGGTGTTAGTGATTAACGTGATCTCATGGTCTAAGGACTAGGATTACTTCGTATGATGTTATAGCAATATAAACACAATGACTTTGATTATAATGCTATACTTCGGATGAATGTTCATCACATCATTTCACAAATGTTGTGACCTCGTTATTAACGACATCCAATGTCCATGATCAGGAAACTTTGATCATCTTGTTAATCAGCGAGCTAGTTCAAAGAGAGGCATAACTAGGAACTTTCTATTTGTTTATTAAACACACATGTATTAATGTTTCCGTATTAATACAATTATAGCATGCAAAATAAACATCTATCATATACTTGGAATACATATAATAACAACTTTATTATTGCCTCTCAGGACATATTCCCTTCAGTCTCCCACTTGCACTAGAGACAATAATATAGTTACATGGTGATAAATCTAACACCCATGGAGTTCTGGTGTTGATCATGTTTTTCCCTAGGGAGAACTTTAGTCAACGGATCTGCTACATTGAGATCTGTGTGTACTTTACAAATCTTTATATCTCTATCCTTGACATGTTCGCGTATGGAGTGAAACATGCGCTTAATATGCTTGAAATTCTACTGAGACATTGGTTCCTTGGCGTTGGCTATGGCTCCATTGTTGTCACAATAGATCACCATTGGGTCCAACGCACTAGGAACCACACCTAGTTCGGTTATGAACTCCTTCATCTAAACCGCTTCCTATGCTGCTTCTGAAGTAGCAATATATTATGCCTCCGTTGTTGATCTTATCACCATAGGTTGTTTGGAGCTCCTCCAACTAACTGCTGCTCTGTTCATGAGAAATACATATCTGGATTGACACTTAGAGTCATCCGGATCAGTGTCAAAGCTAGCGTCGACCGTTCCATTGAACGGGAAAACGGCGTTCTAGTCATCTTGCCCATAAGGCATGGCTCACATGTATCAAATGATTCAAAATCAAGTGATTCCAAAAGTCCATCAGAATGGAGTTTCTGCATGCCTTTAACACCAACTAGCAAAGTGGCCCGCGCACATGCGCGGACAACATCTTTTGAGGAAGGATCATGTTTTTGTATACAATTATATTTCTTCACAAGTAAAATGTAAATATGATGTTGAATTCTTTGTAATTTAATTTCTATGAAATCTAGATATATGTTTCTATAAGATATCTCTTAAAGGCAATATATCAACATACTATTGTTTCCTTTTAGAAAGGAAGGAAACACGGTAGTTAGAAGTATATGACAGAGAATATTCATCTAAAGGTCATAAAGCACGATTTTTATTATTATTCCTAGTATCGGGTCCTCTTGAAAAAGTAAAGAAACACAAAGTTCATAGACCTTGCATATTCATAACTCTCTTCCCAAAATGTAAGGCGCCCTTGATTTTCGCTTGATCAATAGTTGCAAGTTTGACTATGATTTATACATATAATATACACACAAAATTAGTGTACAGACGTATGAAAAGAAACAATTTTGCAAGACAAATACAACGGTATTATTTATACATTTCCAATTCATATAAATTGGTATATACGTGTAGTTAAGCTCATACATTAAAAACCATGCAAAATATAGGACGACTTTCATTTTAGGATGGAGGGAATTCTTTTCTTCGTCCATTTGATGAATCCACAAAAATAAAAGTACCAAACTTATTCCTGACTCCATATTCTCAATTACACATTGGATAAAAGGGATGCCATAGGAATAAATAGTTCTGATCACGCCATAGGTGTCTTGATGAAAAGATATGGTTGTTCATTTCATAGTCGTCTCACCATCAGATGTGTCTTGAGGTTGAAAGGTTAGTGGATCAAGCAGATACTGTGGTGCTCTCCGTTGTTGTATCATGAGGTTGCTAAGTGGCAAGCCTACAATTTCGAACCCATGATAATATGATTTAGATCTAAAGGGCATCACATGTACAAATTACTACTATAATAATGTGAGGAATACCGGTAAACCAATGCAATCAGGCCATGTAAGAATAAAAACCTTGCCTTTTTTTACAGCCAAAGATATTGCAACCGCTGATAACTTCGCAAATTGATGCATTTAAATGGCTATAAAAATCATGGTTTTTTGGCCATGGAGCTGTGGCAAATAATATCCATCCCACCGCATCAGAAAATTTTCTTTACAATACATACCTTACAATATCCATCCCACCCAATGAGGAAATTGGGTAACCACCTTTGATGTGCACACGGGAAATTGAGAAAAATGGTCTACTGCAAGACATACATCTCTGCACAGCTGTGCACATGGGTTGTTCAGGAGTTCAACCCTTGTAAAAATTTCAGTGATACATGCATTACAATATATATTTGAGAAAAAACCCGGGATATTTATGGAGTCATGTAAATAGTATTAACTTTACCATGACCAAATATCAACTATATTGTAGAGCTGCAGAATGACTAAGAATGCATTCAGTTAATTGATAATCAAACCCAGAACAACACAATGAATATGTTTTGACCGGCAACAAAAGCAGTGTAGAACCGATGAAAGTTATCAATAACTGAGCATATTAAGGTTGAATGCATGTAACATTATAATAAAAGCAATGCATATGTTTAGAGTTTAAAGAGAGGGTCAGGTCCGTTAATATGGATTATGACAGTACCAACTGAAGTTAGATAAAACTCTTATTTTGGTCGACCTTATGTATTTACAAGTGATTGAATTGAACTGTACAAGTATAATGCAATGCATAGAAAGACTAAAAAAGTATGCACACCAAATATAACAGAATATCTAATCAATTTTTTGAAAGAAAAGAGAGACAAATAACAGTTCACATGATGCATATGCAACATACCGATTGGGAACCAACTGAACCATTGCAGCCTAAACGTGTAACTCCTAGTGGTGGAGGGTTTCTCTGCGCAACATCCTATGTCTTCTCTGTGCAATATTAATTATGTTTTCTTGATGTGCAGTATCATACTATTATGTATGGAGGGTTTCTGATACTGACTGTATTGAAGGTGCAGCTCTCATGATACCGAGACCTGGCTGGACCCTTGCGCTCGCATAGGTATTATAGACCAGCACGTGGCTCATGCGATGTACTCCGTCATTCGGGTCTTCCAGGTCTAGAATGCTAAGTAAAGGTAATCAGCGACAGCCTCGGACACCACAAGATCAGACTTCAAAAGTAAGGGATCAAGAAATTAATAATCTAGTTGAGGCAAGGCAATTACAGTGCATATGCAAGGATTGCCTTGGAGGCAACGTGCACCTCCTCGTCAAGACGCATCTTCTCGCCAAGTCGCCATAATTAAAATTTGAGTTTATGTCCGACTGTGGTCACCTGATGTTTTCGAGGTTGCAACCGCATTGCCGTTTCCAAGGATAAAATGATTACTCAGTAAACAGAGCAGCCCAAATAAACTGGAAGAAGTGACGCCGAGGGGTGCAGCTACACCTGATTGCAATTCATCTCCATAATTAAAATTTAAACATATGTCTGGCCGTGGCCACCCTTTCGGGGTTCCAAGGCTTTGCAATGGCCAAGTATGAATTAGCCAGCAAACAGTGGATCGATGCGGTAGCTAGCCCGATAAAATCTAGAAGAACTGACCACGTGCAAGTACCTAGCTTGCTCCAGGGTGGAAGCATGAGAAAAAAATCTTATAGCTAGCTACCGAATGCAAGGCTAGTCTTTGATAGTACCTGGATCCACGGTATAGGGAATCACACATGATACCACTTTGAAACATGAGGCTTCAATCTATATGCACTGCCGCACTGGGTCTCCATGCACTGGGTAGAGTAATTACAGTCGGCCGACCGCCCGGCCGGCCGGGGGCACCGAGAAGAACTCAAGGGCGGCAACAACAGCGTGATTGAGGACATGCAAGGGAATCAATATCCAGGCTTTTCTTCCTCAGAACACAATGGCGGCGGCGTGCGTGAGGATTTGCGAGGAGAGTCGGGGAGTCTGTATCCTTATTTTTTTTTAGGTTTTGAATCGGTTTAGTTTTGGCTAGATAGGAGATCGAAGAGGTATGACTAAAATTTTATCTGGGGCATAGGTGGATAATTTTTCTGAATTCTAGTGTCAATTTATTATTATAAGGATCCAACGATTCTAATTACCTAGTTAGTTCAACTGATGGTCGGATTTTACTGTTTTTTTTGGGATTTTCTAGGGATTTCTCTAGTTTCTGGTGACCCCATCATGTACTTTTAATATATAATAGCTATGACCTAGATGGCAGTGCCACATATATGCAGTTATATCATCATCAAGTTTAATCCTTTTAGCATCAACATTATGAATATGTGTAACACTATTATTGAGATCCAACAGGAATAAACCATTCATCACAGGTGCATGACCATAAAAGATATCATTCATATAAATCAAACAAACATTGTTTTTGGACTTAAATGAGTAACCACTTGATACATTGCAAATGTATCTATAATGTTCCATGCTTGGTTTTATCTACTTTCTTGTGTTTTGTCCACACTTTGGAGTACTTTTCATATGATTTCTTGGACTAACCTATTAACAAGACCCACAGTGCCAGCTGCCTGTTTTTTGCTGTTTTTGGTTCCAGGAAAGTCAGAAAATGAATATTCTCAGAATTGGACGGGACAAAAGCCAAAGTCATTATTTTACCGGGGGACACTTGGAGCCAGAATACGAGACGGAGAGGGGCTGGGGCCTGGCCACACCACCTGGCCGCGCGGCCAGGCCTGACCCACACTAGGGGGTGGTCTGACCGCCCCAGGCACCCCCTCGGCCTCTCTTTCCGCCTATATATTGCCTCTGATACGGAAACCCTAAGTACCTGATCAAAAATCTACGAAAGAGTTTGTAGCCGTCGTCATCTCCATCCCTAGATTGGGAGGGATCTGAAGCTCTTCCCGGCATCCCGCCGGAGAGGGGAATTCACCTTGGAGGCCTTCTTCATCATCATGCAAGCCTCCGGTGTGATGTGTGAGTAGTTCATCTCTGGACTACGGGTCCATGTAGTAGCTAGATGGCTGGTTCTCCTCCTTTATGCTATCATGTCTAGATCTTGTGAGCTCCGTTCATGATCAAGATCATCTATTTGTAATTATGCATGTTGTGTTTGCGGGGATCCGATGGATATTGAGATGCTATTTCAGATTGATTATTGATTCTATGATGTCTTTGTTATTTGTGATCTTGCATGCTTTCCTTTGTTAGTAGCTATCTTGGCCAAGTAGATGCTAGCAACTCCAAGAGTTAGTATTCATGCTCGATAGTGGGTTCATGCCTCTGATAATCTAGGGAAGTGACAGAAATCTCTAAGGTACTAGATGTGCTGTTGCTACTAGGGAGAAAACAACAATCCTTTGTTCATAGAACAATCATATTGTTTACTTTAAATGCAATTCGTAATGCAATAATCTGTTGCTTGCAACTTAATACTAGAGGGGGTTCGGATGATAACCTAAATGTCGATTATTAGTCATAGATGTAGTTGGATGACGGTCTATGTATAATGTTGTAATGCCCAATCGAATCTCAAAAGAGTCAAGATGATTAGTATATGATTGTATGCTTTCTCGATGTTTGTCAATTGCCCCGCTGTAATTTGTTCACCCAGCATGTTATCTATCTTAAGGAGAGCCACCTCTAGTGAACTATGGACCCCGGTCCTTTCTTTTACATTCAATCTACAAACTGTTTACTGCTTTGTGTTTACTTTCTTCAAACTATTACTTCCTTCCATTCGATATGTTTAATCTTTTGTTTTCAGCAAAACCTATGAGATTGACAACCTCATCGCAAGTTGGGGACAGAGTTCTATGGTTGTGTTATGCAGGTCTCCACGTTGGTGATGGCACCGGTAGTGCGCCCTACCAAAGTTCAGCTAGCAACACCTTTGGGGTGTTTCCTTTCTCCTACTAGATTGATAACCTTGGTTTCGTACTAAGGGAAAACTTGTTGATGTGCTCATCATACCTTCCTCTTGGGGTTCCCCAACGAGCTCGATATATTTTGGGCCAGCAAGACTTTTTCTGGCGCCGTTGCCAGGGAGTCAAGGACATCTTCACAAGAGGAGTCCCTCATAACCAATCTCTTTACTTTTTTATTTTTGTTTTGCTTAGTTTACTTTTGCTTTGTTTGCTTGTTTCTTTATCAAAAACACACAAAAAATTAGTTTTACTAGTTTGCTTTATTATTTAAAAAAACACATAAAATTAAGTCTTTCTATAGTTGTTACCCCTTCCTTAGCACACCATGTTGATCCCTAAATTCACCCTGAAAGACCTTTCAATAGGGAGTGGTTCTATAATTGTAAAGGATAATATTGAACAATTCTTTAATCATGTTAGTAAACATAAGGATATTGAGGATAGATCCCTTGCAGAACTTGCTCCAAACTATGAGATTGTTGCAGCTTCTTTAGTTCACATGTTGGAAGCTATGTTTGTTAACCTCAACCCTTTAATGCAAGTAATGTTTCTTAAACTTAAAGAAATTGAAGACCCTGAAAAGAGGGATTTTATTCTAAAAACTTTGCTTAAGAAATTGTATGATGTTGCCAAGGAAGCTAGAAAATTCTTTGAACGTTTTAATATGCTAGGCTCATGTGTAGATGTAGTTGGTACACGAGTAAAGATGAGAAAAACTGAACTTAATGGTGAGGAAATTAAGATACCAACACCCTTTAAACTAGTAGCAATGCATGAAGCCATAGAAAAGAATCTTGATTGGATTGTTCCCGAAAACCCGTTTGATGAAAATAGTGAACCCAAGAGCATCGAGAGAGGATCCTCTAGAACTAATTTGGATGATATACCTTGCCTTGTTGAAGATATTTCTGGTATTGCTCTTGATGCTTCTTCATTTGAGAACACTTGATTCTTTTTGCTTCTTATGCCTAACTTAAAGGCGTTAAAGAAAAGTACTTATTGAGAGATAACCCAAAAGTTTTAGATGAGTTTTAGAAGTTATTACTTCAGTAATAACCGCTCCTTATCCTTTTTTATTTGCTTTTTGTGCCAAGAGTAACCTCTAATGAGAGAGAAGTAATGATTCGGAAACTTGTTGTCCCGAAACAGATTTTTGTGCTTCACCATAAAAATTCGTGTAAAATCTCTGTACGTCCTTTTGAGGCGTGCATTTTTGTGCTTCTGCCCCAGGTTGTTATCTAACTTTCGTTAGTTCAACATGTTTTGATTTGAGCAAAATAAGGTCTTCGAAAAAATTCATCTTTACCTGCTGGTCTGTTTTGATAGATTTCTGCCATTTTTTGCATTTCCTTCTTGTTGGTTCCTTTTTGAGTTCTTTTGGAGAATTGAGCTTTTTGAGGGAAGTGCTACAGTATCTAGTGTTTTAATGGAAGTTTTATTGGTGTTAAAACTGAACCTAAAGACTTGTTATCTTGACTGCACTAATGTTCCTAATAAAGATTGTGTGAAGTTTTGTATGAAGGAAAAATTTCAGGTGTATGGAAGGAATGAGTAATGAGATGAAGGATGGACTAAAGCTCAAGCTTGGGGATGCCACGCGTGTCACCCCAAGAAATATCCAAGAAGTACAAGCGTCAAATCTTGGGGATGCCCAAGGCATCCCCCTCTTCATCAATAAAACTCCCAGGTTTCTTCCAAACACTTCATTTTTATTGTTTCATGCACAGTTGTGTTGTTCTTGGAGCGTCTTCTTTTTGATTTTTCGTTTGCTTTGTTTGCTTAGTTTTGCTGAATAAATTGGTTGGACCCCCTCTTTCATGCATTGGTTTTCAAATAGTTTGGTTTGGATTGGAAAAGAGTAGGAATGCTCATGCTTAAGTGGTAAAGCGAGCTTGTTTTTGACTGTGGCCTATGCTTTGTCATGCCATGCTTGATATTGTTTGGCTTTATGCTTAGTATTCTTTGTTGTAGCATGACTTGTTATAAACAATTGAGATTGCTTAATATGCCTTGGATGAATCATGCATTGTTTTAGCATATTAAAGCATAGTATTGTGGTATTGTCCTTTGATGCTTTATTTGGGTTGACTTGGCACATGCTCACACCATGTTATGACTATCCAAAGTCACCATAGCTTTTATGATCCTTTAGTTTTCAACTTGTAGTATCACTTTATGCTTCGGTCAATGATGTTTTGTCGCTCTGCATGATTATGGCCATTATTGCTCTCTTAGTTTGTCGCTTCCAGTCTTTTGCTAGCCTCCGTAATCAAGTATGAGATCCACTCATGCATCCAACTCCCTAAACCAAGTTATTCCAAAGATTCCACCATACCTACCTATTAGCATATGCTATTCCAAGTATATTCATGTTTTTGTTTACCTTCCAAATTAAACTTGTTATGAGAAAACTAGTGATTAAGGCTCTCACGAACTTGATGGCACACTTTACTTTTCTTGCCCTTAAGAAACTTGAACCATTGTGTCGTATATGTTGTATATGCTTGTACTTATGTGTTGCGGATTAGCAGAGCCATGCTGTCATGGGGAACGCTTTCAACATTGTGTTGGTACTTTGTACCTAGTTGATATCATGCTCTTTTGTTTATGGATGTCGTCGGTGTGAAATGAAAGGGGAGCTTGTAAGTCCATGGAGTTATGTATATGTGTTCGAGAAACGCTTGGGCCGCTGGTCTAATCCATTTTGACATGGTGGAAACCTGCAGCGTAACCATAATGAGCTGTCTATGAAGCATTCTTCTTATAAAAAAAGAGTCCTATATTGAGAAAAAAAGAGAAAAGGAGAAAAAAAGAGATTATGAAAAGAGGAAATAGAGAAAAAAGCACCATATTCCCATGGTAAATAAGAAGATTGCTGAGATACTCGTTGTCTGCTTGCCTTGTCATTTTGATATAGGGATTCTTTCGTATCATCGGGCAAGGGGTACCCCGTTGGCGGTTCTCTATGATACACATGTACTTACGATGACAAGAACTTACCGGTGACTAAACTTGAGTAGCATGAGGAGCGGCCCTCGTATTCAAGGGACATGAGATTTCTAACTTATACTTTGTCAAGCATGTACACCACAGTTTGTTCACTTTAACCTTAATCACTTCAAGATGCTTATGATAGGGGCAATGAGAGCTGAAAGCTATTAAGTACAATAATTTTTTAGGTGTGGACGAAACATAAGAAAAGTATTCATGCTACTCAAGCATCTTGAAGGTGAAGGTGATTAAGGTTAAAGTGAACAAACTATGGTGTACATGCTTGACGAAGTATAAGTTAGAAATCTCATGTCCCTTGTATATGAGGGCCGCTCCTCATGCTACTCAAGTTTAGTCACCGGTAAGTTCTTGTCATCGTAAGTACATGTGTATCATTGAGAACCGCCAACGGGGTACCCCTTGCGCGATGATACGGAAGAATCCCCATATCAAAATGACAAGGCAAGCAGACAACGAGCATCTCAACAATCTTCTTATTTACCATGGGAATATGGTGCTTTTTTCTCTCTTTCCTCTTTTCATATTCTCTTTTTTTTTCTTTTTCTCTTTTTTTTCTCAATATAGGACCCTTTTTTTATAAGAAGAATGCTTCATAGACAGCTCATTATGGTTACGCTGCAGGTTTCCACCATGTCAGCATGGATTAGACCAGCGGCCCAAGCGTTTCTCGAACACATATACATAACTCCATGGACTTACAAGCTCCCCTTTCATTTCACACCGACGACATCCATAAACAAAAGAGCATGATATCAACTAGGTACAAAGTACCAATGCAATGTTGAAAGCGTTCCCCATGACAGCATGGCTCTGCTAATCCGCAACACATAAGTACAAGCATATACAACATATACGACACAATGGTTCAAGTTTCTTAAGGGCAAGAAAAGTAAAGTGTGCCATCAAGTTCGTGAGAGCCTTAATCACTAGTTTTCTCATAACAAGTTTAATTTGGAAGGTAAACAAAAACATGAATATACTTGGAATAGCATATGCTAATAGGTAGGTATGGTGGACTCTTTGGAATAACTTGGTTTAGGGAGTTGGATGCATGAGTGGATCTCATACTTGATTACGGAGGCTAGCAAAAGACTGGGAGCGACAAACTAAGAGAGCAATAATGGCCATAATCATGCAGAGCGACAAAACATCATTGATCGAAGCATAAAGTGATACTACAAGTTGAAAACTAAAGGATCATAAAGGCTTATGGTGACTTGAGATAGTCATAACATGGTGTGAGCATGCGCCAAGCCAACCCAAATAAAGCATCAAAGGAGAATACCACTATACTATGCTTTAATATGCTAAAACAACGCATGATTCATCCAAGGCACATTAAGCAATCTCAATTGTTTATAACAAGTCATGCTACAGCAAAGAATACTAAGCATAAAGCCAAAACAATATCAAGCATGGCATGACAAAGCATTGGCCACAGTCAAAAACAAACTCTTTTTACCACATAAGTATGAATTTCCTACTCTTTTCCAAACCGAACCAAACTATTTGCAAACCAATGTATGAAAGTGGTGGTCCAACCAATTTATTTAGCAAACTAAGCAAACCAAGCAAACGAAAAACCAAAACATAAACGAAAAAAGACGCTCCAAGAACAACACAACTGTGCATGAAATAATAAAAGTGAAGCATTTGGAAGAAACCTGGGATTTTTATTGATGAAGAAGGGGATGCCTTGGGCATCCCCAAGATTTGACGCTTGTACTTCTTGGATATTTCTTGGGGTGACATGCGTGGCATCCCCAATCTTGAGCTTTAGTCTATCCTTCATCTCATTACTCATTCCTTCCATACACCTGAATTTTTTCCTCCATACAAAACTTCACACAATCTTTATTAGCAACGTTAGTGCACTCAAGATAATAAGTCTTAAGGTTCAGCTTGAACAAAAAATAAACTTCCTATAAAAAACTAGCTACTGTAGCACTTCCCTCAAAAAGCTCAGTTCTCCAAAAGAACTCAAAAAGGAACCAACAAGAAGCAAATGCAGAAAATGGCAGAAATCTGTCAAAACAGACCAGCAGGTAAAGATGAATTTTGTCGAAGACCTTATGTTGCTCAAATCGAAAAGTGTTGAACTAACGAAAGTTAGATAACAACCTGGGGCAAAAGCACAAAACTTCACGCTTCAAAAGGACATACAGAGATTTTACACGAATTTTTACGGTGAAGCACAAAAATCTGTTTTGGGACAGAAATTTTCCCAAGCATTACTTCTCTCTCATTAGAGGTTACTCTTGGCACAAAAAGCAAATAAAAAGGATAAGGAGTGGTTATTACAGAAGTAATAACTTCCAAGACTCATCTAAAACTTTTGTGTTATCTCCCAATAAGTACTTTTCTTTAACGCCTTTAAGTTAGGCATGATAGTTTGAGAAGATGCTCAGATAAGAAATATGAATTGAAGTAAAAGAGAGCATGAAGAAGCAAATTCAAAGCACATTTAAGTCTAACCCACTTCCCATGCATAGGAATCTTGTAAAGAAACAAGTCATGAAAGCACAAAACAACAAGCATAGTAAAGCAAAACAAGTGCAACTTCAAGACTTTCAACATAAAGAGGGGAAACTTAATATTATTGAGATGGATAAAACCATGTTTCCTTCTCTCATAATAACTTTCAGTAGCAGCATGAATAAAATTAACGATATAACTATCACATAAAACATTCTTATCATGAGCCACATGCATAAAACAATTATTACTCTCCCTGTAAGAATAGTCATTCTTATTAATCATAGTGGGAGCAAATTCATCAAAATAGCTATCATTATTATTCTCATCACCATAATCATCAAATATAGGAGGCATATTGTAATCATAATTAATTTTCTCCTCAATAGTAGGTGGACTGAAAATATCATACTCATCACTGTAATCATCATATATTGGAGGTTTGGTATCATCATAAGCAATAGAATAGCTATCTTCCAAAGCTGGGGAACTAAAAAGATCATTTTCATAAAAGCTAGCTTCCCCAAGGTTAGAATTTTCCATAACATTAGCAATAATGGTGTCCAAAGAATTCATACTAACAACATTGCTATTAGCATGCAAATAAAGTTCCATAGGTTTTTTAATTTTCTCTCCAAACACTTCATGTCCTAACTCAAGATAAATACTATAAAGCTCTCTAATTTTGTTGTTGTTTCCATTAAGCCTAACTAGTGAAAACAAGAAACAAGAAGACAAAATTGCAGAATCTAAAGGAAATAACTTCGAGCACTCACACCGGAGGATGTGAGTACCTTTTACCTTACCTCCCCGGCAACGGCACCATAAAATAGGTGTTTGCCGTGGGAGGTTCTTATTCTTTAATCCTCCGGTGTGAATACATTTTACCTTACCTCCCCGGAAACGGTGCCACAAAATAGCTTGACGTCTACGCACTTCTATTCTTGTAGACAGTTGTTGGGCCTCCAAGTGCAAATGTTTGTAGAACAGCAGCAAGTTTTCCCTTAAGTGGATCACCCAAGGTTTATCGAACTTAGGGAGGAAGTGGTCAAAGGTATTACCTCGCAAGCAATCCTACAATCAAGATACAAGAAGTCTCTTGTGTCCCCAACACACCCAATACACTTGTCAGGTGTATAGGTGCACTAGTTCGGCGAAGAGATAGTGAAATACAAGTGGTATGGATATAATATAACGGTGCTAGAAAATAGCTTGATGGTGTGGAAGATACTAAAGGCAAACTGAAATAAAGAAGGAAACAAGCAAACATGTAACAGATCTAATTGCAAACGGTGTATCAATGCTTAGAAACAAGGCCTAGGGATCATACTTTCACTAGTGAACACTCTCATATAAATATCTTCTCTTTATGATACTACTCTTAACTACTCTCCTGGACACTCTAATCGATGGTAGGGCTATAACAGCACACCTCAAAGTAACCTTTCCCATCTAGATAACCCCACACCGTCACCTTGAGCACTAGATGGTTCCAACAAACACCACAATTTCATAGAGACATCCAACTCCAAATATAGCTTATAACAAGTATTTGCAATCTCTAGCCTAAGTGCCACCATGGTGAGCACGCTGTCACTTTCACACACATAGGGAGAGCAGAGATTCATTAAAGCACTTGAGTAGCAGAATAGATCTATAGATTACAAGCTCATGGTCTCAATAAGATCATGCATAGAGAGAGAGATGAACACATAGCTACCGGTAGAACCCTTAGCCTCGAGAGATAACTACTCCCTCCTCATCATGGGAATCAGCAACGGTGATGGAGATGGTGGTGGAGATCGATGGAGATGGCTCCGGGGGCACTTCCCCGTCCCGGCAGGGTGCCGGGACAGAGACTTTCTGTCCCTCGAATCTCCCTTCGGTGGCGGCGGCGACGCGGAACTTTTCGTGGCTGGAGGCTTGACGATTTAGGGTTTTTGCATCGGGGGGAATATATAGGTGATACATTGCAAATGTAACTATAATTTTTGATGTTCCATGCTTGGTTTTATCCACTTTCTTGTGTTTTGTTCCAACTTTGGAGTACTTTTCATATGATTTCTTGCACTAACCTATTAACAAGAGCCACAGTGCCAGCTGCCTGTTTTTTGCTGTTTTTGGTTCCAGGAAAGTCAGAAAATGAATATTCTCGAAATTAGACGGGACAAAAGCCAAAGTGCCAGAATACGAGACGGAGAAGGGCCAGGGAGCCACCACACCACCTGGCCGTGCGGCCAGGCCTGGCCCGCGCCAGGGGGTGGTGTGGCCGCTCTCGGCACCCCCTCGGCCTCTCCTTCCGCCTATATATTGCCCTCGGGACGAAAACCCTAAGTACCCGATCAAAAATCCATGAAAGAGTCTGTAGCCACCGTCATCTCCATCCCTAGATCGGGAGGGATCTGAAGCTCGTCCCGGCACCCTGTCGGAGAGGGGAATTCACCCTGGAGGCCTTCTTCATCACCATGCAAGCCTCCGGTGTGATCCGTGAGTAGTTCATCCTTGGACTACGGATCCATGTAGTAGCTAGCTGGCTGGTTCTCCTCCTTTGTGCTTTCATGTTTAGATCTTGTGAGCTCCGTTCATGATCAAGATCATCTATTTGTAATTCTGCATGTTGTGTTTGCGGGGATCCGATGGATATTGAGATGCTATTTCAGATTGATTATTGATTCTATCATGTCTTTGTTATTTGTGATCTTGCATGCTTTCCGTTGTTAGTAGCTATCTTGGCCAAGTAGATGCTAGCAACTCCAAAAGTTAGTATTTATGCTCGATAGTGGGTTCATGCCTCTGGTAATCTGGAGAAGTGTCAGAAATCTCTAAGGTACTAGATGTGTTGTTGCTACTAGGGAGAAAACAACAATCCTTTATTCATAGAACAATCGTATTGTTTACTTTACACACAGTTCGTAAAGCAATAATATGTTGCTTGCAACTTAATACTGGAGGGGGTTTGGATGATAACCTGAAGGTGGATTATTAGTCATAGATGCAGTTGGATGGCGGTATATGTATTATGTTGTAATGTTCAATCAAGTCTCAAAGGAGTCAAGATGATTAGTATATGCACGTATTGTTTTCTCGGTGTTTGTCAATTGTCCCGCTGTAATTTGTTCACCCAACATGTTATCTATCTAAGGAGAGCCACCTCTAGTGAACTATGGATCCCGGTCCTTTACTTTACATTCAATCTACAAACTGTTTACTGCTTTGTGTTTACTTTCGGCAAACTTTTACTTCTTTCCATTCGATATGTTTAATCCTTTGTTTTCCGCAAAAGACGGTGAGATTGACAACCTCATCGCAAGTTGGGGACAAAGTTCTGTGGTTGTGTTGTGCAGGTCTCCACGTTGCTACTAGCACCGGTAGTGCGCCCTGCCAAAGCTCAGCTAGTAACACCTTTGGGGTGTTTCCTTGCTCCTACTGGTTCGATTAAACCTTGGTTTCATAACTGAGGGAAACTTTCTGCTGTGCTCATCATACCTTCCTCTTGGGGTTCCCAACGAGATCTACATCAACACCGCCATCAAGCATTTTTCTGGGCGCCGTGCATTGATCCATCAAGCGATTTTCTGGCGCCATTGCCGGGGAGTCAAGGACATCTTCACAAGGGGAGTCCCTCATAACCAATCTCTTTACTTTGTTGTTTTTGTTTTTCTTAGTTTATTTTTGCTTTGTTTGCTTGTTTTGCTCTTCAAAAACCCAAAAAAAATAGTTTTACTTGTTTGCTTTCTTATTTGAAAACCCAAAAAAATGACTACTCTTGAAAACACTAAGTTGTGTGACTTCACTAGCACCAACAACAATGATTTTATGAGCACACCTATTGCTCCACCTATGGCTGAAAATACTTTCTTTGAGATAAAACCTGCTTTGCTCAATCTTGTTATGAGAGAACAATTTTCTGGAATTGGTAATGAAGATGCTGCTTGATGACCCACAAGTATAGGGGGTGTATCGCAGTATTTTTGATAAGTAAGAGTGTCGAACCCAACGAGGAGCAGAAGGTGCTGGCTAGTGGTATGGATCAGGAATTCTCTGCAAATACTTAGCAAACGGATTTTTAGGGGTTTTCGATAAAGCAAGTAAACAAAGTACGATTAAATAAAAGACAGTAGGAATAAATGCAGCAAGTGGCCCAATCCTTTATGCAGCAAAGGACAAGCCGGTTGTATTTCTATAGATGACCAAACATTCTCGAGGACACATGGGAAGACTGTCAAGTGCTTTCGCTTCATATAGTCGATTAATCTTCTCCAGCTTGCTAAGTGTTGTGTGGGTGAACCTGTGCTAATGTACCGTCCCATCCAAGACTTAATACATACTTGTGATTAAACCCCCTTGCAAACATCCGTAAGTACAAGAAAGTAATTAAGGTAGAACCTAACCACAGCTTTAAACTCTAAGACCCTTACGTCCCTTGTGCAATGGTTTCCTAACGGGGGTTCAGGTTTCTGTCACTCCGGCAACCCCTATGATTAGTAGCCAAATACACAATGCATTCCCCTAGGCCCATATAGGTGAAGTGTCATGTAGTCGACGTTCACATGGCACCACTAGAAGAAGTACACCACAACTTAAATAACAATCTATTGAATCTTTCTCAACGCAACTCCACTACTAACAACAAGACTTCTCTCATGTCCTCAAGAACAAAACGAACTACTCACAAGACATCATATGGATCATGATCAGAGATGGAATAATGATGTATAACAATCTGAACATAAACAATAATTCAATGGTTCACTCAATAGCATCAACTACAAAGAGTAATCAACACCAGGAAAGTTTCCCCTATGAACTATAGCAAGATTCAACGCAATTGTTACAGCAATATGGAGATGGTGATGAGGGTGCTGATGGTGATGATGGTGGTGATGATGATGATGATCCCGATGAAGTCCAGCTTGATGGTGGTGTTGATGGCGACGATCTCCCCTCTCCGGGAAGGAATTCCCCCGGCAGAAATCTGTCTGCCGGAGAGATCTTTCTGTGGTCCCCCTTCGAGTCTTAGGGTTTCAGGAGGAAGATATACGCCAGAGGGGAGAGGTTGGAGTGGGCCAGGGTGGCCACACCACTCCCTGGCGCGGCCTGGGCTTGCCCGCGCCATGGGGTTGTGTGGGCCCCCTGTGGCCAACCTCCACTGCATCTTCTGGCATCTTGAGTCTTCTGGAAAAATAGAATTTTCCGTATATTTTCCCGGATTTTCTGATCTTCGCGAATTTTGCCTCCAAATAACACCTTTTCCATCAGAATCTTGACTGCAGCGGTCCATGCTCCAAAAGTCATCAACCATGCAAACATAGATGAAATAACATAAGTATCACCTCTCAAATAGAAATATATCAATGAATACTAGTGAATTAAGACATAGAATAGTGATGCAAAATGGACGTATCAACTCCCCCAAGCTTAGACTTCACTTGTCCCCAAGCGAAACTGAGCTCAATAAACATGACCTCAAGTTTATGGAGTGAAGAGTCGATAAAAGAATACGGACAAGAAGCATCACATTCATCAAATACATAGATCATAATAGAAGACAACTCACTATTATATAACTCAACTTGCAATGAGTGAAGGAAACACAATAAAGATACATAAAGTGAATCATAATTGGTAATGGCAAACTTAGCTCTTGGTCGAAGAATAGTTGATAATTTGTTGGAGTTCACAAATAGCTGGTTTTCCAAAGAAAGCTTTCAAAGTAGTAAACATCAAGATAAGAGCAATGTGCAAAACAAGGAACATAAGAAACATGAATGCATAAATCATCGTATGAATGAATGAAACACAACAACTCAAAATACTTGCCGAGATAGAAGGGAATAGGTTTACTGACTCAACTACAAAGTAAAAGAAAAGGCCCTTCAAAGAGGGAAGCAGGGATTACAAGTCTCATAAAGAGCTCCCAAAAATTATGATACTTACTAGCTTTCAGCTGTCATTGCCCCTATCATAGGCATCTTTAGGTGATTAAGGTTAAAGTGACACAACTAAGAGGATATGGTTGACAAGTTATAAGTTGAAATCTCAAGCCCCTTACTTATGAGTACCGATCCTCATGCTACTCAACTTCAGTCACGAGCAAGCTCTTGTCATTGTAAATACATGCGTATCATTGAGAACCGCCAACGGGGTACCCCTTGCACATGACACAGGAGGTATCCCATAATCAAAATGACAAGGCAAGCAGACAGTGAGCATCTCAGCGATCTTTTTATTTGCTATTTGCATAGGTTTTTATTGAGGATGCTTCATAGAATGCTCACTATAGTTATGCTGCAAGTTTCCACCATGATTAGGCATGGCTTAGGCTAGTGGCCCAGGCGTTTCTCTAACACACATATAAACTCCATGATCTTACAAGTTTCACTTTTATTTCACACCGCCGGGATCCATAAGCAAAAGAACATGATATCAAATAGGTACAAGTACCAATGAAGTGTTGAAAGCGGTCCCCATGATACATGGTTCGGCTAACTTCAACTCATAAAGCGCAAGCATATACGCAACAAAGGACCCAATGGTTCAAGTTTATTAAATGCAAGAAAATAAAGTGTGCCATCAAGTTCGTGAGAGCTTTAATCACTAATTTTCACATAACAAGTTTAATTTGGGAGGTAGATAAAACAGGAATTTACTTGGAATAGCAATAATGCTACTAGGTAGGTATGGTGGACTCAAATGGCAAAGGTTTTGGTTTAAATGAGGTATGGTGCTACTAGGTAGGTAGGTATGGTGCACGAGAAGAATACCCTCTCAGTATAGGTTTTTGGCTAGCAAGGCTGGGTAGCAAGTATAAGAGTTGAAGGAAACAAACAAACATACAAGTGATAAAAACAAACATGCAATCTTCCTTGGAAGCACAAAAGATCTTAACTAGAGAATACTAGACTTATGAGCAAATCAAGAAAGAAAGATGATGAAATTATTTTTCTCTAGAGTACTTCTATATTTTTCTTTTCAACTCTCAAAAGGGTGTTGCTACTGACCGAGCCAGGTTTTCCAAAACCAACTAAATTAACTCAATGATCCCAAAGTGCTACCAATACTAACAACAAGATCAATCATATAACCACGAATTGAAAACTAATATAAGCTAAGCAAAAGAGTGAATGACATAACTTCTCATTAGTACTCCATAATGGAAACTCACACCAAGGGATACAAATCTAACGAGAGAGGGGACACTTCCATAATGCAAACCATACTACAAAATAACTCCTCTATTTATGATATGACTCTACTAACAAGGTAAAAAGATAGAAGATAGTGATATGATACCGCGGCACTCCCCCAAGCTTGGAACAAACCAAGGGGATGCCAAACCTGATGACAAATTACTCCTTAGGTGGTGGTGGTATCCTCTTGATGAGCTCCTTGATCAGTTTCCCAAGGTCCTCAATCTCGAAGGTGAGAGTGCGAATCAATTCCGAGTTATGCTCAATGCGGCTCATGATCATGTCGTGTTGAGAATCCTAGCTCTTGTTATTCTTTCCCCACTCTTCCTCCTTGAAGTCTTCTTTTCCTGCATGGTTAGAACGAGGCAAATCCCAATTGGAGGGTAATTTCTCCTTGGGTATATTCTGGTATTGATGCTCATGGATAAGAGTGTGGAAAGGATTCTTGGTGCTCGGAGAAGGTGTCCTTGGTGCCAAACAGTGACGAGGAGCTTTCCCCCCAGTCTGCATCCGTGCAGTCCTTCTGATCCTGGGAGGGTTTGCCACCACTCCAATGCTTGCAATGGTAGTGCCGGTGTGTTTTGCCTCCTCTTCACTTTCACTCTTGATCGCTTTCTCCTTCCCGGTGTCTTGGAGGTCTTCCTCCATAGGTTCCTTCCCTTTATCTTTGGCGGACACCATTGTGCTTCTAAACCTTCAAAGAGTATGTCCTGGCAGAAACAGATCAGAACAAAAACACGACGAAAACACAATATAAGAACCTCGGGGGATCCGGGGGGTTATATATTATGAAGTTTCATATCAAAAGGAAGGTACTGGGAGAAAACGGGTCGGAGACGGAGTCCTGGGCGGCCTCACCACCTGGTGGCGCGGCCAGGGGTGGGCCCGCACCATGGGGTGGTGTGGGCCACCCTGGCTCCGGTTCTGTCCCTTTTTCACTTCATAGCTTTCCTTATTGACTGAAAACTGCAAAAATATAGTTGGATTGTATTTTCGCGGAACTTTTCTTACCAGAAATGTTACCTAGTTGGAAGCGGACTCTGCAGGTCTCTGAATTTGGTATGGAGTGGATCCTTCCGGAGTCATCACTCGAATACCATCAATATCTTCATCTTCATATACTTATTACTCGAGTCATAAAACCTTTCTCTTCCTTGTTACACCATTATCTCCACTTCCTGGAAATTTCTTTCACACAAAACTTCACACAGTTCTTATTAGCAACATTAGTATAAGTGAAGTGATAAAACCTTTTGAGTCCAACTTCGACTGAAAACCATCAAAACAAAAGTTACTGTAGCAACTCCTTTCGAAAACCCAAAAAGAATTCAAAAAGGAAATCGAATAAAGAAGCAAATGCAAGATTGGCAAAATCTGTCAAAACAGACCAACAGGTAAAGATCAATTTTTTCGAAAATCTTCTGTTGCTCAAATCAAAAAGTTCAAAATTAACGAAAATTAAATAACAACCTGGGGCAGAAGCACAAAAAATTACAGCTTAATCCAATATACAGAGATCTCTCACGAATTTTTACTGTGAAGCACAAAAGTCTGTTTCGGGACAGCAACTTCCCCAAATCTTACTTCTCTCTCATTAGAGGTTGATCTTGACACAAAAACCAAACAAAATGGATAAGGAGCGGTTATTACCGAAGTAATAACTTCCAAGACTCAGAGAAACAAAAACAAACTGAAAGCAAAAACAAATTGGGTTGTCTCCCATAAAGCTCAAACAAGTTATTGGAACCAAAGGCAACTTGCATAAGAAGGCAAAAGAAATGCAACATAAAAACTTTCAGCGTAAAACGAGGAAACTTGATATTATTGAGATGCACAAGAACACTTTTCCCTCACTCATAATAGCTTTCAGTATCATGCATAAACTTAACAATATAGCTATCACAAGGACTATCATAGCAATGATCATTTATTCTAACAGAAAACACAGGAATACTAGCTCTCATAACACTACTATGCGAAACAATATTAGAGGTATCCTTACGAAGAATAGTGTGTCCCTCTTTTTCATATTTAGAAACAAAGTCTTTCACATTTGCTACAATAGATTCATCAATCATTTGTTTATCAGGTTCAACAGCCCTACTCATACTTTCATTAACCATACTAGCTATCATAGAATGCTCATTTACCTTAACTGGGAAAGGCATTTTCTCAATATAAGGTTTAGGTAAAACATGACTAGCAGTATAAACTTCAGTATTTCTTGCAGGAACACTCTTAGCAATATCTTTATAAGGTTCATGATACTTATTCCACTTCTTTTTAGGCACTTCAATATAAGAAGCAAAAGCCTTAAAATAAGAAGCAATAGCTTGAGAGTCTAGACCATAAGCATTTTTAATATTTTGAAAGTCATCAGTTCCCATAAAAGATTCAATGCATTCATAATCATAATTTATACCTGACTTTCTACCTTTGTCATTTTCCCAAGCTTCAGCATTGTCTAGAATACGGTCTAGAAGGTCCCATTTAACTTCTTCTTCCATGCGAGTGAATGATCCATCACAAGAAGCATCCAATAAATCCTTGTCATGTAGAGGGAGCCTTGCATAAAAGTTATTGATAATAATATTGTTGAGGAGCTCATGAATGGGACATTTGAGCATTAGTAACTTCAATCTCCCCCAAGCTTGAGCAGTACTCTCTCCATCAAGAGGCCAAAAGTTGTATATTTGATTCCGATCTTTATGAATTTCACTAGGAGGATAAAACTTTGAATAAAAGAGAGGCACTATTTCCTCCCATTCCAGAGCTTGACCATTCTTCAGCAGCTTATACCATTCCTCGGCTCTTCCTTTCAGTGATAATGAGAATAAATTCTTCTTAACTTGATCTGTAGTAATACCTGCACACTTGAACAACCCGCATAATTCGTGTATAAAGAGCAAATGATCACCGGGATGGACAGTTCCATCCCCAACATAGTAGTTATCCATAACATGATCAATAATTCTTGTAGGTATTTTGAAAACATCTTTCTCAGCAGGTGGTGGCTTATCTACTACCTTAGCAGTGGTATTAGCATTACCAAATAACAAACTCAGCGAATTATCCATAACGAAAATAAAGCAACTAGCAGAAGTAAACAATACTCACAGTAGAAGTTTCCTTTACTAGTTCCACTCTCCAATAGCGCTTCACTCCCCGGCAACGGCGCCAGAAAATAGTCTTGATGACCCACAAGTATAGGGGGTGTATCGCAGTATTTTCGATAAGTAAGAGTGTCGAACCCAATGAGGAGCAGAAGGTGCTGGCTAGTGGTATGGATCAGGAATTCTCTGCAAATACTTAGCAAACGGATTTTTAGGGGTTTTCGATAAAGCAAGTAAACAAAGTACGAGCAAATAAAAGACAGTAGGAATAAATGCAGCAAGTGGCCTAATCCTTTATGCAGCAAAGGACAAGCCGGTTGTATTTCTATAGATGACCAAACGTTCTCAAGGACACATTTTGAAAACATCTTTCTCAGCAGGTGGTGGCTTATCTACTACCTTAGCAGTGGTAGTAGCATTACCAAATAAGAAACTCAGCGAATTATCCATAACGAAAATAAAGCAACTAGCAGAAGTAAACAATACTCACAGTAGAAGTTTCCTGTCCCAGTTCCACTCTCCAATAGCGCTTCACTCCCCAGAAACGGCGCCAGAAAATAGTCTTGATAACCCACAGGTATAGAGGGTGTATCGCAGTATTTTCGATAAGTAAGAGTGTCGAACCCAACGAGGAGCAGAAGGTGCTGGCTAGTCGTATGGATCAGGAATTCTCTGCAAATACTTAGCAAACGGATTTTTAGGGGTTTTCGATAAAGCAAGTAAATAAAGTACGATTAAATAAAAGACAGTAGGAATAAATGCAGCAAGTGGCCCAATCCTTTATGCAGCAAAGGACAAGCCGGTTGTATTTCTATAGATGACCAAACATTCTCGAGGACACATGGGAAGACTGTCAAGTGCTTTCGCTTCATATAGTCGATTAATCTTCTCTAGCTTGCTAAGTGTTGTGTGGGTGAACCTGTGCTAATGTACCGTCCCATCCAAGACTTAATACATACTTGTGATTAAACCCCCTTGCAAACATCCGTAAGTACAAGAGAGTAATTAAGGTAGAAACCTAACCACAGCTTTAAACTCTAAGACCCTTACGTCCCTTGTGCAATGGTTTCCTAACGGGGGTTCAGGTTTCTGTCACTCCGGCAACCCCTACGATTAGTAGCCAAATACACAATGCATTCCCCTAGGCCCATATAGGTGAAGTGTCATGTAGTCGACGTTCACATGACACCACTAGAAGAAGTACACCACAACTTAAATAACAATCTATTGAATCTTTCTCAACACAACTCCACTACTAACAACAAGACTTCTCCCATGTCCTCAAGAACAAAACGAACTACTCACAAGACATCATATGGATCATGATCAGAGATGGAATAATGATGTATAACAATCTGAACATAAACAATAATTCAATGGTTCACTCAATAGCACAAACTACAAAGAGTAATCAACATCGGGAAAGTTTCCCCTATGAACTATAGCAAGATTCAACGCAATTGTTATAGCAATATGGAGATGGTGATGAGGGTGCTGATGGTGATGATGGTGGTGATGATGATGATCCCGATGAAGTCCAGCTTGATGGTGGTGTTGATGGCGACGATCTCCCCTCTCCGGGAAGGAATTCCCTCGGCAGAAATCTGTCTGCCGGAGAGATCTTTCTCTCTCGGTGTTTTCCGCCCCGCAGAGGCGGCGGAATCTTTTTGTGGTCCCCCTTCGAGTCTTAGGGTTTCGGGAGGAAGATATACGCCAGAGGGGAGAGGTTGGAGTGGGCCAGGGTGGCCACACCACTCCCTGGCGTGGCCTGGGCTTGCCCGCGCCATGGGGTGGTGTGGGCCCCCTATGGCCCACCTCCACTCCATCTTCTGGCATCTTGAGTCTTCTGGAAAAATAGAATTTTCCATATATTTTCCCAAATTTTCTGATCTTCGCGAATTTTGCCTCCAAACAACACCTTTTCCATCAGAATCCTGACTGCAGCGGTCCATGCTCCAAAAGTCATCAACCATGCAAACATAGATGAAATAACATAAGTATCACCTCTCAAAACGAAATATATCAATGAATAGTAGTGAATTAAGACATAGAATAGTGATGCAAAATGGACGTATCATTGCTTCCCATCTAAATAACTTTGTTGAAATTTGTGAGATGCAAAAGCATAGGGATATAGATGGTGATATTATTAAGCTGAAATTGTTTCCTTTCTCTTTGAGAGGAAAAGCTAAAGAATGGTTGAATTCCTTAACTAGGAATAGTATTGATTCTTGGACTAAGTGTAAAGATGCTTTTATTGGAAATACTATCCTCCTGCTAAGATTATATCCATGAGAAGTGAAATAATGAAGTTTAAACAACTTGATAATGAGCATGTTTCTCAAGCTTGGGAAAGAATGCAATCTTTGGTTAAGAATTGTCCCACTCATGGACTGACTGCTTGGATGATCATCCAAACTTTTTATGCAGGATTGAACTATTCTTCAAGGAACCTATTGGATTCTGCTGCTGGAGGTACCTTTATGACCATCACTTTGGGTGCTGCAACAAAACTTCTAGACAATATGATGGTTAATTATTCTGAATGGCATACTGAGAGAGCTCCACAAGGTAAGAAGGTAAATTCTGTTGAGGAAACTTCCTCCTTGAGTGATAAGATTGATATTATTATGTCTATGCTTGTTAATGGGAAAGCCCATATTGATCCAAATAATGTTCCTTTAGCCTCTTTGGTTGCTCAAGAAGAGCAAGTTGATGTGAACTTCATAAGACATAACAATTTTGGCAACAATGCTTATGGTAATAACAATTATAGGCCCTACCCTCCTAATAATACTTATGGCTATAATGGTAAACCTGTATTACCTAGTGAAGGAAGAATTTTAGAGGTTGAAAGAGCCACTAAAAACTTCATGCAAATGAAATATGAGCAAAATAAACTATTCACTAAAACTATGGAGGAACAATCTATCATTTTGAAGAACATTAGCCATCAACTTGAGAGTCTAAATAGGGAAATTCCTAGTTTACAACTGAAACTCTCCAATGCTGAAAGAAATATATCATCTTTGTCTGAAGCTCAATCTTCATTGATTAATAAAATGGCTGCTAAACCCGAAACTAATGAGAATCCCTTTGCAGCTACTAATGCCATACAAGTAAGAATTGATGAAAATGTTAGACTATTGGCTGACTTACATGCTAAGTGGGAAAGAGAAGATGAAATTGCTAGGAACATTAGTGGTTCTACTATTACCACCACTAGTGTTGAGGCTAGTAATAGTTCTACTACTTTAGATGATAAATTTGATTTTGATCTTGATGGTTGCAATATCTCTAAAGTTATCAAGTTCCTACAAAAGCTTGCTAAAAGTCCTAATGCTAGTGCTATGAACATGGCTTTTACAAAACACATTACTAATGCTCTCATAAAGATTAAAGAAGAAAAGCTGAAACATAAAGCTTCTATTCCTATAAAATAAGAAGATGGTTGGGAACCCATCATTAATATGAAAGTGAATGACTTTGATTTCAAAGCTTTGTGTGATCTTGATAGTAGTGTTTCTATTATGCCTAGAAGGATCTATGATATGCTTGATTTGCCTCCTCTTGAAGATTGCTATTTGAATGTCCCACTTGATGATAATGTTAAAAAGAAACTCATGGGGAGTCTTAATGATGTTCTTATTATGGTTAACAATTCCTATGTCCCCGTTGATTTCCATGTTTTGGATGTTGAATACAATGCTTCTTGTCCTATTACTTTGGGAAGACTTTTTCTTAGAACTGTTTGTGCCATCATTGATATGAAAGAAGGCACCATCAAATATCAAATACCACTCAAGAAAGGTATAGAACACTTCCCTAAAAAGAGAGAAAATATTTCTTTTGCTTCTCCTATGAAAACAAAATTTGGTCTTAATGCTTCTTCATTTGAGAACACTTGATTCTTTCTTTGCTTCTTATGCCTAACTTAAAGGCGTTAAAGAGAAGTACTTATTGGGAGATAACCCAAAAGTTTTAGATGAGTCTTGGAAGTTATTACCTCTGTAATAACCTCTCCTTATCCTTTTTATTTGTTTTTTGTACCAAGAGTAACCTCTAATGAGAGAGAAGTAATGATTGGGAAAGTTGCTGTCCCGAAACAGATTTCTATGCTTCACCGTAAAAATTCGTCAGAGAGCTCTGTATGAAATATTGATCTGTAATTTGTTGTGCTTCTGCATCAGGTTGTTATATAACTTTATTTAGTTCAACACTTTTTGATTTGAGCAACAGAAGGTCTTCGAAAAAATTCGTCTTTACCTGCTGGTCTGTTTTGACAGATTTCTGCCATTTTCTGCATTTGCTTCTTGTGGGTTCCTTTTGAGTTCTTTTGGAGAATTGAGCTTTTTGAGGGAAGTGCTACAGTAGCTAAAGTTTATTTGGTGTTAGAACTGAACGTTAAGACTTATTTATCTTAAGTGCACTAATGTTGCTAATAAAGATAGTGTGAAGTTTTGTATGCAGGAAAAATTTCAGGTGTATGGAAGGAATGAGTAATGAGATGAAGGATGGACTAAAGCTCAAGCTTGGGGATGCCACGCGTGTCACCCCAAGAAATATCCAAGAAGTACAAGCGTCAAAGCTGTGAGAGGCCCAAGGCATCCCCTTCTTCATCAATAAAAATCCCAGGTTTCTTCCAAACGCTTCATTTTCATTGTTTCATGCACAGTTGTGTTTTTCTTGGAGCGTCTTCTTTTTCGTTTTTGTTTTGGTTTTCGTTTGCTTTTGTTTTCTTAGTTTGTTGAATAAATTGGTTGGACCCCCTCTTTCTTACATTGGTTTGCAAATAGTTTGGTTTGGTTTGGAAAAGAGTAGGATAGTTCATACTTATGTGGTAAAAAGAGCTTGTTTTTGACTGTGGCCTATGCTTTGTCATGCTATGCTTGATATTGTTTTGGATTTATGCTTAGTATTCTTTGTTGTAGCATGACTTGTTATAAACAATTGAGATTGCTTAATGTGCCTTGGATGAATCATGTGTTGTTTTAGCATATTAAAGGATAGTATAGTGGTATTCTCCTTTGATGCTTTATTTGGGTTGACTTGGCACATGGTCACACCATGTTATGACTATCTCAAGTCACCATAGCCTTTATGATCCTTTAGTTTTCAACTTGTAGTATCACTTTATGCTTTGATCAATGATGTTTTGTCGCTCTGCATGATTATGGCCATTATTGCTCTCTTAGTTTGTCGCACCTAGTCTTTTGCTAGCCTCCACAACAAAGTATGAGTTCCACTCATGCATCCAACTCCCTAAACCAAGTTATTCCAAAGATTCCACCATACCTACCTACTTGCTTATGCTATTCCAAGTATATTCATGCTTTTGTTTACTTTCCAAATTAAACTTGTTTTGAGAAAACTAGTGATTAAAGCTCTCACGAACTTGATGGCACACTTTACTTTTCTTGCCCTTAATAAACTTGAACCATTGTGTCTTCTATGTTGTATATGCTTGCACTTATTTGTTGGGAATTAGCAGAACCATGCTTTCATGGGGAATGCTTTCAACATTGCACTTGGTACTTGTACCTAGTTGATATCATGCTCTTTTGTATATGGATGTCGTCGATGTGAAATGAAAGGGGAGCTTGTAAGTCCATGGAGTTATGTATATGTGTTAGAGAAACGCCTGGGCCGCTAGTCTAATCCATGCTGACATGGTGGAAACCTGCAGCGTAACCATAATGAGCTGTCTATGAAGCATTCTTCTTTAAAAAGAGTCCTATATTGAGAAAAAAGAGAAAAAAATATACTATGAAAAGAGGAAAGAGAAAAAAAAGCACCATATTCCAATGGTAAATAAGAAGATTGTTGAGATGCTCGTTGTCTGCTTACCTTGTCATTTTGATATGGGGATTCTTCCGTATCATCGAGCAAGGGGTACCCCGTTGGCGGTTCTCTATGATAGACATGTACTTACGATGACAAGAACTTACCGGTGACTAAATTTGAGTAGCATGAGGAGCGGCCGTATCATCGGACAAGGGACATGAGATTTCTGACTTATACTTCGTCAAGCATGTACACCATAGTTTGTTCACTTTAACCTTAATCACTTCAAGATGCTTATGATAGGGGCACTGAGAGCTGAAAGCTATAAGTACCATAATTTTTGGAAGCTCTTTATGAGACTTGAATCCCTACTTTCTTTTACAAAGTCCTTTCTTCCACCATACTGAGTCTCCACCTTCTATCTTTATGCACCTACTTTGAGAGCATAGTGGCCATTCTTAGTTCTATGTGCATTGTCCCAAGGCTAGTTGATTGATGCATACTTTGATATTGCTTGTTTTAAACTATTGTATCTATTTACTCTTATGAACTTTGAAGGTGTCCTATGCATTTATATTTGCTACTCTATTGAGGGACAAGCTGAATACTATTATGCTATGTTTTCTTTATGTGAAACAAACAAACGTCTTGCGAAGCATTGTTATTCATGAATCTTTTGTTTGTGCCTTTTCATGTTGCATCTTAGTTTCTTTGACTACTGCTAGAACTTTGTCTTCCATGCTATGATTGAAGTACTATGATCCCAGCTTTGAATGTTTTGCAAATACTTTGATCAAGTCTTTGATTGTGAATGTCATCTCAAAAATTATTCTTTCTTTTTATCACTTACCTACTCGAGGACGAGCAGGAGTTAAGCTTGGGGATGTTGATACATTGCAAATGTATCTATAATTTTTGATGTTCCATGCTTGGTTTTATAAACTTTCTTGTGTTTTGTTCCAACATTGGAGTACTTTTCATATGATTTCTTGGACTAACCTATTAACAAGAGCCACAGTGCCAGCTGCCTGTTTTCTGCCGTTTTTGGTTCCAGGAAAGTCAGAAAATGAATATTCTCGGAATTGGACGGGACAAAAGCCAAAGTGCCTATTTTTCCGGAAGTGATTAAGTGCCAAAATATGAGACGGAGAAGGGCCAAGGAGCCACCACACCTCCTGGCCACGCGGCCAGGCCTGGCCTGCGCAAGGGGGTGGTGTGGCCGCTCCCGGCACCCCCTCGGCCTCTCCTTCCGCCTATATATTGCCCTCGGGACGAAAACCCTAAGTACCCGATCAAAAATCCACGAAAGAGTCTGTAGCCGCCGTCATCTCCATCCCTAGATCGGGAGGGATCTGAAGCTCTTCCCGGCACCCTGCCGGAGAGGGGAATTCACCCTGTAGGCCTTCTTCATCACCATGCAAGCCTCCGGTGTGATGCGTGAGTAGTTCATCCTTGGACTACGGATCCATGTAGTAGCTAGATGGATGGTTCTCCTCCTTTGTGCTTTCATGTTTAGATCTTGTGAGCTCCGTTCATGATCAAGATCATCTATTTGTAATTCTGCATGTTGTGTTTGCGGGGATCCGATGGATATTGAGATGCTATTTCAGATTGATTATTGGTTCTATCATGTCTTTGTTATTTGTGATCTTGCATGCTTTCCGTTGTTAGTAGCTATCTTGGCCAAGTAGATGCTAGCAACTCCAAGAGTTAGTATTTATGCTCGATAGTGGGTTCATGCCTCTCGTAATCTGGAGAAGTATCAGAAATCTCTAAGGTACTAGATGTGTTGTTGCTACTAGGGAGAAAACAACAATCCTTTATTCATAGAACAATCGTATTGTTTACTTTACACACAGTTCGTAAAGCAATAATCGGTTGCTTGCAACTTAATACTGGAGGGGGTTCGGATGATAACCTGAAGGTAGATTATTAGTCATAGATGCAGTTGGATGGCGGTCTATGTATTATGTTGTAATGCCCAATCAAGTCTCAAAGGAGTCAAGATGATTAGTATATGCATGTATTGTTTTCTCGGTGTTTGTCAATTGCCCCGCTGTAATTTGTTCACCCAGCATGTTATCTATCTAAGGAGAGCCATCTCTAGTGAACTATGGATCCCAGTCCTTTACTTTACATACAATCTACAATCTTTTACTGCTTTGTGTTTACTTTCTGCAAACTTTTACTTCTTTCCATTCAATACGTTTAATCCTTTGTTTTCCGCAAAACACGGTGAGATTGACAACCTCATCGCAAGTTGGGGACAAAGTTCTGTGGTTGTGTTGTACACGTCTCACGTTGCTACTAGCACCGGTAGTGCGCCCTGCCAAAGCTCAGCTAGTAACACCTTTGGGGTGTTTCCTTGCTCCTACTGGTTCGATTAAACCTTGGTTTCATAACTGACGGAAACTTGTTGCTGTGCTCATCATCCCTTCCTCTTGGGATTCCCAACGAGCTCTACATCAACACCGCCATCAAGCATTTTTCTGGGCACCGTGCATTGAGCCATCAATAGGCGAAGGGGCAAGGTCGGTGGAGGCCGGAGGGGCTCACACCACCTGGTGGCGTGGCCAAGGGGGACCCACGCCGCCCTATGGTGTGGCTGGCCCCTGGCCCCTCTCCGTCTCGTCTTCTGGCTCCGTGTTCCCCCCGGTGAAATATTGACTTTGGCTTTTGTCCCGTCCAATTCCGAGAATATTCATTTTCTGACTTCCTGAAACCAAAAACAGTAGAAAACAGGCAACTGGCACTGTGGCATCTTGTTAATAGGTTAGTCCAAGAAATCATATGAAAAGTACTCCAATTTGTGGACAAAACATAAGAAAGTAGATAAAACCAAGCATGGAACATCAAAAATTATAGATACATTTGCAATGTATCACGCCCTGCCAAAGTTCAGCTAGCAACACCTTTGGGGTGTTTCCTTGCTCCTACTGGATTGATAACCTTGGCTTCGTACTGAGGGAAAACTTGCTGCTATGCTCATCATACCTTCCTCTTGGGGTTCCCCAACGAGCTCGATATATTTTGGGCCAGCACCACTTCGCATCAAACACGATCCAGATATAATGTTCATGCTCAGTGTAGGCACCAAATAACAATTATTTAGATTAGTCACTAATCCCGATGGTAGGTGGAGAGGCAGCGTTTCGACGGCGATCACATCAATTCTTGATCCATTGATGACACGCATCGTGACCTCATCCCTTGCTAGCTGTCGCTTGTTCCGTAGCCCCTGAATCCGGTTACATATATTAGCAACCGATCATGTATCAAATACCCAGGTGCTACTACGAGTACTAGTCAAGTACACATCAATAACATATATATCATATATACCTTTGTTTGCCTTGCCGGCCTTCTTGTCTGCCAAATACTTGGGGTAGTTGCGCTTCCAATGGCCAGCTCGGTATCAGACTTAGGGCTAGCTTGGGATTTCTTTTTCAAGTGTGGCAACAGATTTGCCGCCCTTTTTTCCCTTCTGTTTATCCTTCTTGTCTTTCTTGAAACTAGTGGTCTTATTGATCATCAACACTTGATGTTCTTTCTTGATCTCCACCTCTGCAGTCTTAAGCATTGACAGAAGCTCGGGGAGAGACTTCTTCATGCCATGCATATTATAGTTCATCACGAAGCTCTTATAGCTAGGTGGCAGAGATTGGTGAACACGATGTATGCCTAAGTCAATGGGAACGTTATTCCCAAGGACACAAGCCTATCGGTGTACCCAGACATTTTGAGTACATGCTCGCTAACGGAGTTATTCTCTTCCATCATGCCGGTAAAGAACTTTTCAGAAGCATTGTAACTCTCTACGGTAGCATGGGCATCGAATATCATTTTCAATTCACCCATGGTATTAAAGGTATTGCCATTTTCGCAACACCTTCAGAGTTCTGGCTCTAGCCCCTACAGTATGTCGCAATGAACTAATTTGTCGTCCTCCTAACGAGTCAGATAGATGTTCTTTTCCTCGCCAGGGGCATCAGGAGCTGGTGGCGGCCTAGCGGCACTTCTAGCACATATAGCTTGTGTGCAGCATTGAGGAGAATCCTCAAATTCATGGCCCAGTCAGTAAAGTTGCTACCATTCGCGCAAGCTTCTCTTTCTCCATGAACATATTGAAATTAAAAGCAGGTGGTGCCATCTACAATAGAATTTGTAAAGTTTGGACTAAGTTTATGATAGATCGAATTCAACTAATCCAAATTACAAATGAACTCCCACTCAAAACAATATCCCTCGTGTCTTTTTGGTGATTACATGAACCAAATCCACTACACCAAGTCCGATCATCACGTGAGTCGGTGTAGCTTCAAAGACGAGCATCTATATGGGCATCATATCAACTATATGACTCATGCTTAACCTTTCGGTCCGTGTTCCGAGGCCATGTTTGTACATGCTAAGCTCGCCAAGTAAGAACCTTAGTACTCGCGTGTGTAAAACTGTCTTACACCCGTTGTATGAAAGCACAGATTCAAGTACACCCGATCATCACGTGATGTCTCGAAACACGATTCATAGAACGGTGCATACTTAAGGAAGAACACATTTTTATCTTGATATCTAAATGAGGGATCATCTTATAATGCTACTAAAACGCCAAACTAGCAATATAAGATACAAACATCATATATGTAAAGTGAAATGATATGGTATATGCATTTGATCACTATCATGTGCATCGTGGTATGATCTTTACTATTCCTTTGTGTGTCAGACCAAGGTCTATGGAACTTACACGTTAGGTGTGTTGTAAGAGTATCAACTATACATTAACTTACAACATTACCATATCGTGACACTAGCCCAGCAATAATCTAAACTAAACGCTACTAATTTATCTGTTGCAAGTTTTATGTGGCTTAGGGTTTTCGAAGATAGAACCGGTCTTACCCTACTAATATGGAACCACAACGATGATCACTAAATTATTAGCAACCCATTGTAAATCAGATATTGACTATAGTAGGAGAGACATACACCCGCTAGCCACTTATGCAAAACTAGTTGCATGTCAAGCGTGGAACTGGTCTCATGTGCGAGGACATGTAAAGTTAGTCTGGGCCGCTTCATCCCACTATGCCACCAATATCCAAAATACATGAAAGAAGCAATACCATGATCATCATCGCCCACATACTCATATGTGTACTACCCGTGTAAAAACATCTACACATAGATCAGGATCTGATACCACTATTGGGTTCGCAGCAGAGAAAACAAAAAAAATTGTACAATGGGAACTATTATATGCCAGGATCTATCTACTAGATACAAGCAATGGGTGGATATACATCCATAGAGAACATACCCTCGAAGACCATCAAACTGTAACGATAATGAACTTGTGGATGATGTAGTCGAACGCTTGCCGATCTCAGGATCGTGTGGAAGTCCTTGCGCCGCAAATCAGCAGCGCATCCGTCCTCGCACACACGTTTAGGCTACCGAACAACCTCCACCTCTTCGCTCCAGCGAAGCAGTGGAAGCAGCAACTCCTTACAGACGAAATGCCACCGGAAACATGTATCTCGCTAATCCGAGACCATTTTTAGGCTTGTCCTAAGTTAGAGTTAGTAAAGTTTGACTACTTTTTAGGAAAAAATAGCAATATTTATAATACTAAATTGGTACCAGTAGATCTATTTTCAAATTTAGTTTCATAATATGTCAATTTTATGTAATATATGTTACTATATACATACTATCCTATGTATGGTTGCTTCTCTTTTTTCTCAGTTTTTTGGGCCCGGTTTTGATTTTTGAGCAGCTGACACGTGTACTTGTTAGCGTTTCGCTCGCCTCTCTTCTTCTTTGGTGGTACTTACCGACACGGTCTGCTTCGTATACCGAGACAGTCTGCTTCGTTTAATTGATGTTCTTGTTTGTTTGCTTGATCGGTGGTCCCGCTTGATTGGTATTCTTGTTTTTGTGTGTGTCTAGCTCCGATGCTTCGACACGTTTTACTCGCTTGACTGATATTCTTGTTTGTTTGCGTGTGTCTAGCTCTAGTACTACATGTGTAGCTCCCGATAGTTCCTTTTATCCTTACGTGGCTCCCTGGACTTGTCTCCACCTCTGAAATTCTCACGTGTTCTCTCTGGAATTCTCCCGTGCCTCCTTCTCTTCCTTGCCTTCTTATTTCTCCTGGCCTACACCACCATTCCATAGAGACGGGGAAGAAGCTCGAGGATGGCAATGGCGGTTTGGCCCGCGAGCGGCTGATGACAGCCCGTAAAAAAGGGGAAGAGAGGAGCATGCAATGGAAGCAGCGAGGAAACCCTGGGCGGCCTGGCGGCCTCGGGGCTGGTGGTCGCGGTTTGTCCCAGGCTCCCTCTGCCCAAACCATCGGCACCGTCGCCGCCCTGTCTCCATGGTTTCAGCTTTGCCCTAGGGATTTCTCCGCCTCCGCCGGTCGTCCCCATCGCTGCATCCTCGGTGGCCGTGGCTGTCCACCGGGGCGTTCTTCGCAGCACCGGTTCGGCGATTGGCGGTCGGCACACGCTGCGCGGGCGAGCCGATGTTGCACGCTACACGCAGGGAATTGGCGATGTGGCGGGAAATCAGTAGGGCGCGGACCTGGCCGGCGAGTGGCGACAGGTCCCGGCGGCGCTGGAATCTGCACGGTCGTCAGGGGAATTAGGTGAGGTTGGGGATGCTCCTCTCATTCTCATTGTTTTCTTTTCCTACTGGAGCGTCCTCTTCTTCAGAATCCCTCGCACGTCCATCTCAATCCTCTTCATCTACTAGAGGCTTAGAACACCAACAAATTCTCAAACATACTATTAATATCTTTATTTTCGCAGATGGTGGCGTCCTGAAGGAGCAGAAGAAGCGTTAGGAGCGTTGTGTACATCAATATCGCATGAGCATTTGATCCATTTGTGCCGTCCAGGCTGGTCTCCTCCATGTCTCGCGCTGCCGGGTCGTAGAAGACCAGCAGGCTAGGAGCGGCACCCCCGAGCAGAGGAGAGCAGCAGCGGAAGCGCGTCGGACATGCCAGATAGCAGAGTCACACGTCGCAGGCGAAATCGCATCCGCTGGTGCGTCCTCGACTTGCTATTTTGAACCTGATGAGGAGTTGTACATGCACATGTTGGGATCTCCTCTGCCACAAGGGAGGTAGCGACCACCGGCCGTTGCAGCCGTGGGCGACGGTGCGGTGATGGTTGAAGTCGGTTGTATATTCCAATCATGCTTAGCATTCCCTTCAATTTGTAATTATTTCTCTTGGCATTGGATTACTTTGAAGCAATCTTCTGATATGTTTGACAAATAGGTATCTTTTTCCTTGAATTTAACAGTAAACCTACCAAACTTTTGTATCAGGGTGACTATTCTGGCACATTACAAAGTTGCAGATCTTGCTGTCATAATTCTATGGATGATGTTACTGTACCTTCATACAGGGAGCTGATATGATTGGGGAAGGGATATTAATTAGTACCGAATTTTATTAACCTGTTAGTCATGTATACACACATGTTAATATGATTGCATGATTTAGTGGCTGCAACATTGTTTTAAGGGGTCTGAAGGTGTCAATGGAGTATCCTTCTTCCCATGTAGCAGAGTATGGAGCTTCTGAAATGTGTGAATCTCTTTGTTATGTTCAGGATCATGAATTTCAGAGAGCCAATTTTGTCAAAAAGCCAAAAAACTCGCCTCCGATCATGGTTGGAGTCTAGCTTGTGTGCATGGAATTTTGGGAATCGCTAGCAACTGGAAGTATGTCAAGGGAAAGGCCAAAATTGGTTGTATTTAGCATTTTAGATCGTTCATCTATTTAGACACGGTCAGTTATTTGACTTGTCAAATCAGGAAGAAACTTGGGTACTCTTGTCACTGTACTACTTTGCACAATCCGTTCATCTATTTAGTCAGGAGGAAACTTGGGTATTATTCTCACTCTACTTTGCACAATCCTGTCCTTCTGAATTGTTTGTGTACGCTGCCACATAGTGCATTTTTATGGAAAACTATATGGCTTATGTACCGGTGAAATTATACATTGTAGGCAGCCACTGCATTTTGTTTGAATGACTGCCAAAGCTCCGGCACCCATTTAAGTATTTCATTATCATCCAGGCACACATACTCCTGTAGAAAGTATTGGCACACCATGGAGATATTATTCTGCATCAAGATACATATTACTTGAACAAACAAGATAGAATTGTGATCTCACTTTTTAGGTAGATGATGCAGCCTTTCTGGTTTACCATCTCTAACTGAATAAAGGAATATTGATCAGAATATTCTTTTTTTGACATTACAGTAATAGCAGATTAGTGATTGAAGAATCTATATATATGGATAAATGATGGATAGTTTGACACAGAACCGAAGGGGTTAATGATGCGAATTCGGAGAAGAATGTGATCAGAAGCATACTCTGCCTTCGTGGGCATGAGATTTCAATTCTTCTGTATAATATGCATATGCCGTTTGTATATAAATAATTTTTTTGTCCATGCATGGTGTGCATCCTTGTGACTTAAATATGATGTGTTCAGCGATGCCATTGGTGGTCATGTGCAATGAGACCGTGTCAGCCATGGAGAAATATGCAGCAAGCAGTGAGCAGGTTACCTATTTATTGATGTTGGCCTCTTCTGTTAGATTTAGTATATCCGGATTACCTGCCTCTTAGGTGATGAAGAAATACTATCATTGTCTCTTTAGTCTTGCATCTTATACCCTCAGTTTGAGAAAAACAAACCTTGACATTTCTATTTGTAAAATTAATATCGTATTGGACGGACCACTGATGTCTAACTGTGCTTTTTTTCCCACATGCTTAATAGTGGTATGCTGATATAAATTATCCGGTGCTAGATATCATATAAATCTAGCATATCATTCGAAAGACTAATCCGTAACTACCATGTTGCTTCTTCTGTCTTCCTTGCATGTTTCTCTGAAACCTTGAAGCTAACAGTTTGAAAAATGATGGAAAATCAGATTGGTCATAGATAACCAAAGAGAGGTCATTGTTAACCGATTAAATATATATATATGTATGTTATGACTCCCGTGCTTTTCCAAAATTAAACATTGTATTTGTCGGATGATGGGTCTCAGATTTACATTTGCTCCAGCCAAGATGTGTGATTTATTCAATCATGTTTATTACTCTTTTAATACATTCCAATCACTTGGCCCCTGGCATATTAAATGAGAACAAAATGGTGCAAATTTCCTTATTTTATTTTTGGAAAAATATGTGATCCCGAAGTGATTTTTTTGGACCTGAGTCGGATGATATTTAACATATTTTTGTGTAGACGTATATTAAACAGTAACAAGGTGTTCGCCAGAGTACCGTGAACTCTAATAGAATAGGAAGTTCCTCGACGGTCACCATCGTAAGAAATACACTGCACACTTAATACTTTCTGACATATTGTTTTAGTTGACCTACTTGAGAATATTGGTTGTCCATGAAGGCATGATTAAGATATATGTACACTCTTTATTTCTTTTTGCTCTTCTTGACTGAATTGATACCTGCTAAAATGTGATGATTTCAGGTAATTTAACAAATTCCTTCTGCACCAAGACCTGAAGATACATGACTAACATCGTTGTTGTCGACTTAACAAATTTCATAGACCAGTAAGTCGCCTGAAGGCAAAAATTGGAAATTTTCTGAGCACATTTAGAAATGCAAGACATGCGAAATGTATTGATTTGGCTGATAATCCGACAGAAGCTATGTATCATCACTATATGCTAGAGCATGGAATTATGTTTGATAAACTGGCCAAACTTGCTATAGCATGGAATTTATGTTCGATAAACCGGCCAAACTTTATAATTATCCTTCAAACTAGCATCGTACTTGCAATGTGGCATAGCTACATCGTTTTTCAAAGTTTAATTTTGTTTGCACAACAGCTTACACACAATGAACATTCTTTATTAGCTTACACATAATGAACATTCTTTATTAGCTACAACCTAATCCAATGTACTCCACCTTTCCAAAATATAAGATTTTATTCTAATTTTCTAAAATGCTACCTTATCTATATACATTCCAAGAATTTTCTACCTAATTGAAACAAATGTAAGAAAAAAGGTATCACCACGGGCGATTATATACTGATTGTTAGGAAACGCATTTTAATCCTACCTTTTTAGTTATGACTCTAGGATATGCAAACTTGAGTTGTTTTATCGGACACGAACTAAATTCATTGCCCTCTGTTGGTTTATGTAGATGAAAAGGTATAGACGATGATGAATGGAAACCTTTCATTGCTCTCTGTTGGTTTATGTAGATGAAAATTTACCGACGATGATGAATGGGAACCTGACGATTGACAAGGCCATTATGTGGTGGGATAAGGGAACACATCCCAAACACGAGAGAGGCCAATCCCACCCAAGGCCTCGCAGATTCCCTGTGCGGCACCGATGACAATCTCATCGTCCTCAACTCCTGCTGCGGTGGCTGCCAAACTCTCCACCCTAAGGTATACAAATTTGAATAGAGATGTCACATTTTTATCTATACATGTCATTCCGTTATGGTTGTCTGTTTGGTTTACTCTTTCTCAGTACAGAACATGTGATTTATTTTTTATGAAACCAAGATGCACGATCCGATACTCCAACAGATTATGCTTAGTCCTTGGTCATGTAGGTCATAACCGGCGTGTTACTCTTTTCTCTCAGTTTGGCTGCTACCTACCAAGGCAATTGACATATCCGTCACAAAAAAATACTTTGTTTGACTCATATGTTCTTTTTTATACCAATTTAATATAGCATTACCTTTTCAAAATTGTAGTTTGTCTATCCATGTATGCTTAAATTTTGGTCTCGCATTCTTATTCAGATATAGAAATCCGCTTGCTGCTATTTTTGTAGGTGCCCCTACATGGAAGGACCGGAAGAAAATATAGTCAGAAATTAGTTGAGATGGGTGGAACATGAATTAATGTTGCATGGGACTTATGGAGCATATTCATTTTTCACCGCAAAGTTGAGTTTATACATGTATGTGTGTTGTTCAAACCTTTTGCTAAATGGCTTAAGGGAATAGAAACTGATAGATAATTCTTTTGTTCTGATGTTTTTCTAGAGTAGATTTTAGCTATGAGATAAATGTCCAGATAGCTCAACTGGAGAAAACACGACAAGCTCATGGACCTGAAAGGTACTAGCTTTGATACTAGACAGCAGTTCCTATTCTCCACAAAATAATATTATTATAAGTATCTCTTGAGCATCTGTGTTGTAATGCGGGTTTCGCCCAAAAAGATACATATATAAATGTCTGTGTAGTGGAGTGATAGTGAACAACAAATTTGGTGGTCTAGCTTTTGGAAGATTTTGTGGATACAGATTAGTGATCTAGGTTTTGGATCTATAAAGCACTTTTTTTAGCAAGTAGTGTAACTCTAGAGACTCCGTGTTTTCTTTATTCACATCCAGTTATTTTGTGTACTCTGATTTATTATGGTAGATTGATCTAAGATACACCACTATTTAGCTAAAATTGCTCATCTGTCACCAACCTATGGTTCAGAACATCTTGCTGCATTCACGACACGTTTCTGTTAATAGGACAAAGGAGAAGCGTGTGGCGACGGAGAAGCACTGGACTAAACTTTGACCTTCTTCGACGCCATCTTCATGTCCTCGCTATGCCGCCAGCCGTCCGCATGAATAAATTATCCATGAAATTTGGATTTCCCCAGAGTGAATTGTACCATGCAGCTGTGTTGATATTATGCATATTTTATACAATTACACTGAAGATTAGCTACTGATTAGTTCATCGATTTACACGTTCCACTGGTGTCGTGCTAAAAAAAAGAAAATTTTAATTATTAAGTTGTAACATTGCATTGAATTCTTCCTTTCAGGGTTCCTAGGTTCCTACTCAGTAGGTGTCAAGGGAGGATCCAACCTATTCATTGGAATTTATTTCAAAAGCATCTGCATTAGAAGAACATCGAATATTTAGAGCTACAATGCAGCAAATTAAGAGAATACTTCTTGGTCATTTGCTCCTGTGTTGATGCAATATTTTGTCTCCAGTATACTAGATTAAGAACTCGAGGTAAAGCATATTGGCTAGATCTATGACCCATCTTGCTATGAAATAATACTACCAACTTGCTAATAACTTCACATCTGCGAACAATCGACCATCTTAGTTCAGACATTTATGTTATGTACGGTGCCAATGCATGCATTTGGACAGTATATATTTGTAGCATCGTACTCCTATTAAAGCTGTAGTATATCTTATTATATGCCAAACTGAATCAAGTTCTCACATATATGTTCATGCTAAAGTTGTAGTATATTCTTTTAACTTCATGCTCCTGCTAATGGTTTGAGTGTATCTGTGTAGGTAGATTCGAGATGATACCCCTGCAAAAAAGATTCGAGATGATAGCCTCCTATACTTTGGTACTCCATACTACTATGTTCTTACATATTTATGCAGCAAATAAAATACCATCTTGCTTAGTTTGGCATGTGTTGGTAGCCTGTAGCCATTATGTAGTGCGAATTTCTTCTGGGTTTGAAATTCTGCTTTGTTCTTCACCTGAATTGAGCTTTGATGTAATTTGATGTAATTTTATTATTAGATTGGATTCCAACTTATGCTCCATATTCAGGAGTTGTTTCATTGCTAAAAGATAAATTGGTTCATATTTATTACTTGCACTAAAATCATTCATTGGATGGATGCCCGGGCATTGAGAAGGATTTCTGAATTTGATGATTGTAGAAGAGCCCTCTTTACCATTCTCTATAGTATAAATTTTGGGGGTACCGGTGCCTATTAGATTATCCCGACATTCAGTATTT
Source organism: Avena eriantha (assembly GCA_910589775.1). Lineage (NCBI taxonomy): Eukaryota > Viridiplantae > Streptophyta > Magnoliopsida > Poales > Poaceae > Avena > Avena eriantha. Next base: position 185,727,499 of record OU342743.1, read on the forward strand.
TTCCCTTTTTTTTGTTCATTTCCTAGATGACATGTGGACGACTGGAGGATAAATAAATGACATTAACAAGGTTATTTTGTAGCTGCTATAATATCAATGGACTTCAGCAAATAAATAGTTTTGCGAATGAGGATTTAGTAACATATGTAACATACACTTCAGTGTAGCACATGAATTGGTCTCATATGTGTTTTAGCATGTATAAAATTATGTACTCATTCATTTCATAAAATTATGTTTGTTAGTACAAAAATGAAGTATATAACTAGATAAAAAAAGTGTAAGGTATCTTCTACAAAAGCAAAGGACCCTTCTGATGTGAAAGAGATTTAGTTGAGGGGGGCTCGCGTAGGGAGAGATAGGAGAGTGCACGACCAAGAGAAGAACCACGACGAGAAAAGCATGGGAGTAGAGACAGCCAACGTGTACCTTATCCGGGATCCACTCACCTAAAATGCTCTACGAAGTTTTTACAAGGGGTAAAATTAGGCAATTCAGAAGATACGTGGATTGACACAGGTCGGACATGTAAGACCCTCGCGGTTTGCTCTCGCCCCTCCCCCTGCGGGTGGTAGCAAACCCTATCCCTGCACCCCTCCAACCGCCTCCACATCCTCCTCCATCTCCCCTTCCACCGCCATCGATGTGGGTCTCTCCCGCGCAGGGCTGGCAGCGGTGGGGTGGTTCCCTCCTGCCGACGGCATTTTGCTTCGGCAAACATCGGCCCTATGTGGCGGACTGAGCTCCCATGGCTAGGTGGACCGCAATGAGACGTTGGTAATTACTGCAAAACCGTGGTGACGTGTGCTGGTGGGTGGCAAGTTTGGTGGAGCGATACGGAGTGACTCGAGGATTGGTTTGATGGGTCGAGAGAAATCCTTGCCATCGGCACCAATATGGTGTCGCCGTCCTTCCTATCCACCACCCCCCTGCATACCAGGGGAAACCCTAGAACGCGTTCCCAGGGTCCCCTTAGATCGGTTCGAGCAGCAGCTTCGTTGTTGATTCCCCCCTTGGAGGTTCTCCTTGGTATGCGATGCTCTGGAGTGCTAAGAGCGGGGTGGAATTTCTTCAGAGGGTGCATCGGTAGCGAGTCATCTCCTCTTTCGTGAAACCACTGGTGTTAGTATTGTTTTTCTCTTCTTTGTCTTTCTTGATTCTTTTGGGCTAGATTTGTTTTGTTGGTCCAGCTGTGGTATCTGTTGTATCGGTTGGTTGCTATATTAATATAGCGATGCGCAAGCCTATTTCGGAAAAATTAGGAAGAGACATTGGTAAACTGGGCAACGTGTCAAAAATAGAGATTCTATTACTTTTTTCTTTAGCTCTCAATGGCGTGAATTAAATGTTTCTTTAGTACCTAGAACTATCTATCTTTCATGATCGTGCGATTATTATTCCAAATTTTCTATGAAAAACAACTTGGTCAACACAAGATCAACTGACAGACACGCGGTGAACCGTCCCACTAGCCTGCCACACCAAAATAAGATGAAAACATTGGCTGCAACGTCAAATGAACAATAGGAAAAGGATCAAGTGAGACATTATGGCCATTCATGTGAACCACCACCATCGGTAAGAAGACCCATCGTCTCACTTCCATTGGCCACGGCTGAGCAATCTTATCCAACGAGAGCACTCGGAGGTGCATGCACAACACATGAAGCTCCACCGCATCGGTATACACGTTCAAAGGGCACGCACACACCCATACACTATAATCTAAATTCTCAACACAGCTCTAGCGACGGGCTCAAAATACAGGCGCGGCATGCTGCCGCGCCAGCATTGGCTAGTTTACCTATAAAATTGGTCAAATTTGATTAATTTGGCTTAGGAAAAAGATAGAACTACACTTATTTGCGGACGAAGAGAGTAGGTGGCACCTGTGTTACCACTTATGTTACTCCCACTATGACTAGCCTAAATTCAGCTATAGCACCGTCGAAAACACTTTACGAAAGTAGAATATGGGCCATGTAATAAAGTACCACTACTTTTTTATACGTAACCACTAATTTGTTTGTAATGGAAAGGGATGTCGCAGATCTAGCTAAATATCTAGACACTATTTATATATAGATTTATCCAAATCTAGACAATTGTGCGACACCATTTTTAGGATCGAGGGAGTATAAGATTGCATATAGATAACACAACAATGTGCTATCTGTCTCTATAATTTTTCCAACTTCTTACTCCTATAACACTTCTTTTAACGAAATTCCACCGATTTATTAATAATCATCATTAGCAGTATAAAGAATCCTAAAAATAATAAAAATTACAAAAAGGGTTGTGGACACCTAGCGACAACTACAAACACTAGCATGAGCCGAAGGCGCGTCACCGTCTTCACCCCTCCATCACCCAAGACGTATAAAACTTGATAATAAAACTTGTTGTAGGAAAGTCCAAGACCCCAAAGAACAAGCGTACTAGAGCATCAACCATCGTTACCAATGATGCATCCGTAAATTCGAAGAGATTGATCTGAACTCACACCAATAAACATGAAAACGGATCAGATCCCAGGAGATTCGCCGAACACACGACTCCACGAGCCCTCTGCCGGTGCTAGATGCACCATTGGAACGAGGATAAGGCGGAGAGAACCTTATTCTTGTTAGAGTATATTTGTATATTGTAGTTTCCCCATATGTTAGGGGCTTTCTGTATATTTGCATCTGTACATGTACTATATATTCTGGCATTTGGCCCTCTGGTAATATAAGAGATCTATTACCCTAACATGGTATCAGAGCAGTAAGGCCTTTTTTTTCTCGCCGCCGCCGCCGCCCGCCCTAGCACCTCGCCGCCGCGCCCGGCCACCGCCGCCGCCGACCCACCCCGGCCGCCGCCTCCTCTTCTGCGCCCGCCGGAACCGCCGCCGACCCGTCCCGTCACCGCCGCCTCCTCTCCCTCGTCGCCGCCGCCGCCGACCCGCCCCGGCCGCCGCCTCCTCTTCCGCGTCCGCCGTCGCCGACCCCGCCGCCGCCCAGTCGACTGCCCGCCTGACCCCGCCGCTGCCTGGTCGCCGCCCGCCCGTCGCCGCCGCCGCCGCCGCCCAGAACCGCCGCCTCCTCTCCCTCGGCCGCCCAGATCCGCCCCCGGTCGGCCACCCAGGTCCGCCGCCAGATCCGATCTAGTTCGGTTTGAAAAAAAAATGTCTTCCTCGTCGGGCTATGTTGCGATTCCTCGCTGCCCGGTGATTTTTGATGGCGCGAATTATCCTGATTTCGCTGCCTTCATGCGCGTCCATATGCGCGGTATTCGCCTTTGGGGTGTGCTTTCTAGTGAGGTATCCTGTCCACCGCACCCCGTTGTGCCTCCAGTGCCTCTTGCACCGACGCCCGTTGCCCTTGCCCCCGATGCTACTCAGGCGGTCAAGGATGCAGCCCAGAGTGCTGATGATTCTGCTCGGGCTGATTATGAGCGCCAGGTCCAGGAGCATTCTACTGCTACTACGACCTACCGGCTGGATCTGGCTGACTACACTTAGTGGATCGATGAGGATGCTCGTGCTGCTGCTGTTCTCACTTCCAGTGTTCTGCCTCAGTATGCTGCTGAGTTCATGGATCTTCCCACTGCTGTTGCTCAGTGGGCTTTTCTTCGTCAGCGCTATCAGCCGTCTGGAGATGCTCTTTATCTGTCTGTGGTTCGTCAGGAGCATGATCTTAAGCAGGGTGATTCCACTATTGATGACTTCTATACTCAGAGTGCTGCTATTTGGCGTCAGCTTGACTCTCTTCGTACAGCGGTGTGTAACACCTGTCCCTGCTGTCTGATTGTGCGCGCGGATCTGGAGTTTTAGCGCGTATTTGAGTTCTTGTCACGGCTCCGCAAAGAGTTTGAGCCGCGTCGTGCCCAGCTGCTTGCCCGTGGTCGTATTCCGCTCTCTGAGGTACTGGCTGAGCTTCGTGCTAAGGAGACTCGTCTTCGTGGTGCTGGTCTTCTTGAGGTTCCTTCTGTTCTTGCTGCTCGCGGTCCCCCCATGCCGCCGGCTTCGTCGCGGTCTCTAGCGCCGCTGCTACTCTCTGCTCCACCGGCCCAGGGTCAGAGTCAGTCTCAGCAGTCTCGTGGTTCTCGTCCTCCCTGCGCCCACTGTGGCAAGCCTGACCACGATATCTCTGGTTGCTGGACGAGGGATCCACGCTTACGTCAGCAGTATCTTGCTCGTCAGCAGTCTGGTTCTTCAGGATCTTCTGCTGTTGCTTCTGGACCTCCTGCTGGTGTTTCTGGACCTCCTGTTGGTGCTCTGTCTGATCAGGATATTATTCGTGGTCTTCGTAGTCTGCTCGCTGCTACAAGCTCCTCCTCATCGGGTACTGCTGGTTCTGTGTCTAGTTCTTCTGGCACCGCGCGACCATCACCTTCTACATAGTCAGGTACGTCATCCCCGTGGTATCTGGATTATGGAGCTTCTTTTCATATGACTTCTGCGTCTTCTATTCTTTCTGCTCTTCGCTCTCTTATTTCTCATGTCCGTGTTATTACGGCTGATGGTACCTCTCTTCCTGTTTCTAGTCGAGGCACCCTCTCTACTTCCTCCTTCTCTGTTCCTGATGTTTCTCATGTTCCCAGCCTTAAGATGAACCTTTTCTCTACTAGTCAGCTTATTGATTCTGGTTGTCGTGTCATTCTTGATGCTGATTCTTGTGCTGTTCAGGACCGTTGTACATAGGCTCTGGTTGGAGCTGGCCCTCGCAGCATTGAGTCTTCGGGGCTATGGGAGTTAGACTGGCTTCGCGTTCCTTTCGCTGACACTTCTTCTGCCACTTCTCCTGCGGTTGCTGCTTCTGTCACTGGCTCGTTTCAGCAGTGGCATCATCAGTTGGGTCATCTTTGTGGCTCCTGTTTATCATCCTTAGTTCATCGTGATCTTCTGGGGCTTGTCTCAGGAGATGTGTCGTTGTTACATTCGTGTCAGGGTTGTAGGTTAGGTAAACAGATTCAGCTTCCCTATCCTACTAGTGTGTCTGTATCTCAACGACCTTTTGATTTATTTTATTTAGATGTGTGGGGTCTAGCTCCCTTTGCTTCAAAAGGGGGCCACCGATAGTATATTTTGTTTATTGATGATTTTCATGGTACACCTGGTTATTTTTTATGCGCTCTCGCAGCGAGGTGCTTGCTATTTATCAGCGCTTTGTGGCCATGGTTCGTACTCAGTATTCCACGCCTATTCGTGTGTTTCGTGCTGATTCTGCAGGAGAGTATATCTCCCAGCACCTGCGTGGCATCCTTGCTGAGCAGGGCACCCTTGCTCAGTTCTCTTGTCCCGGCGCCCATGCTCAAAATGGTGTCGCCGAGCGTAAGCATCGTCATATTCTTGAGACTACCCGCGCTATGATGATTGCTTCCTCTCTTCCGCCGCATTTCTGGGCTGAGGTTGTCGCTACGTCGACTTACCTCATTAATATCCAGCCTTCAGCTGCTCTTCAGGGTGGCATTCCTCTTGAGCGTCTCTCTGGCTCCTGTCCAGACTACTCGACTCTTCGTTTATTTGGTTGCGTTTGCTATGTCCTTCTCCCTCCTCGTGAACGCACCAAATTAACCGCTCAGTCTGTTGAGTGTGTTTTTCTCGGCTATAGTGATGAGCATAAGGGCTATCGATGTTGGGACCCCGTTGGTCGTCGTATGCGCATCTCTCGTGATGTCACGTTCGATGAGACGCGTCCTTTCTATCCTCGCCCCACCTCTGGTACTTACCCAACGGATGATCTCTCTTTTCTTCTTTTTCCTGATACACCTTCCGCTGTCCCTTCTCCTCCACCTCCTCCTTCTGCTGCGCCTCCTTTGTCTTCGGCGCCATCCTCTCCTCCATCTAGTTCCCCTAGTTCTCCTCGGTCTCCGGCTTCGGATCCTTCCTCCGCGACTCCTTCTTCATCCTCTTCTGATGAGTCATCTTCCGCAGATGAGCTTCCTTCCTCACGGCCTGTTCGTCAGCGTCGTGCTCCAGACCGTTACTCCCCTAGTCAGTATGGTCTCTCTGTAGTCTCCGAGCCGACTTCTTATCGGGATGCCGCTTGTCATCCTGAATGGCAGCTTGCCATGGCTGAGGAGATCGCTGCGCTTGAGCGCACTGGCACCTGGGATCTTGTTTCTCCCCCTTCCGGTGTTCGTCCTATCACGTGTAAGTGGGTCTATAAAATTAAGACCCGCTCTGATGGATCTCTTGAGCGCTATAAAACGCGTCTTGTGGCTCGTGGTTTTTAGCAGGAACACGGTCGTGACTATGATGAGACCTTTACTCCTGTGGCCCATATGACCACTGTGCGTACTCTTCTTGTTGTTGCTTCTGTTCGACGCTGGTCTGTGTCCCAGCTTGATGTTCAGAATGCTTTTCTTAATGGCAAGTTGAGTGAGGAGGTTTATATGCAGCCTCCTCCTGGGTATTCTGTTCCCGATGGGATGGTTTGTCGTCTTCGACGTTCCCTTTATGGCCTGAAACAGGCCCCTCGTGCCTGGTTTGAGCGCTTTGCCTCTGTGGTGACTGCTGCTGGTTTCTCACCTAGTTCTCATGATCCAGCGCTATTTGTTCACACTTCTCCTCGTGGACGTACTCTTATCCTTCTCTATGTTGATGATATGATCATTACTGGTGATGATCCTGAGTATATTGCCTTTGTCAAGGCTCGTCTTCGTGATCAGTTTCTTATGACTGATCTTGGTCCTCTTCGCTACTTTCTTGGGATTGAGGTTTCCTCCACTTCTGATGGGTTTTCTATCTCTCAGGAAAAGTATATTCAGGATCTTCTTGCTCGAGCTGCTCTTGCGGATGAGCGCACCGTTGAGACTCCTATGGAGCTTCATGTTAAGCTTCGTCCTACGGATGGTGATCCTCTTCCCGATCCCACTTGTTATCGCCATCTTGTTAGGAGTCTTGTTTATCTTGCTGTCACCCGTCCTGATATCTCTTATCCTGTTCATATTCTGAGCCAGTTTGTCTCAGCTCCTACCACTGTTCACTACAGTCATCTCCTCCGTGTCCTTCGTTATCTTCGTGGCACGATTACTTGTCGCCTTTTCTTCCCTCGTTCTAGCTCTCTCCAGCTCCAGTGCTACTCGGATGCTACGTGGGCGAATGATCCTACGGATCGTCGTTCACTTTCTGCTTACTATGTGTTTCTTGGTGGTTCGCTTGTTGCTTGGAAGACGAAGAAACAGGTAGCGGTTTCCCGTTCGAGTGTTAAGGTTGAGTTGCGGGCTATGGCTTTGGTGACTGCTGAGGTGACCTGGTTACGGTGGTTGCTTGCAGATTTTGGGGTCTCTGTTATGACACCCACTCCACTTATGTCAGACAGTACAGGTGCTATCAGTATTGCACGTGATCCGGTCAAGCATGAGCTGACCAAGCATATTGGTGTTGATGCTTTTTATACACGTGCTCAGGTGCAGGATCAGGTTGTTACGCTCCATTATGTGCCTTCAGACTTGCAGTTGGCTGATTTCTTTACAAAGGCACAAACCCGCGCTCAGCATGATTTCTTACTCTCCAAACTCAGTGTTGTGGATCCATCATGAGTTTGAGGGGGGTGTTAGAGTATATTTGTATATTGTAGTTTCCCCATATGTTAGGGGGCTTTCTGTATATTTGCACCTGTACATGTACTATATATTCTGGCATTTGGCCCTCTGATAATATAAGAGATCTATTACCCTAACAATTCTGACTTTAAAATACAGCCATCGCATCAACTTCCCGAGAAAGACACTAAAAGATCTAGACAAAGAACGAGAACCTCCCGCTAATGAGTGGCGTGGTTCGCCGCACTCCGAAGGTCCCGAGGCCACCGAAGAAAGAGCATACTGGCGGCGTTGCCAGCGGAGTACCGAACTCTAGATGGGTTTTAGCTGAGCCTCCCACTTTTCTGCCTCGTACACATTGAGTAGACTATCAGGTCGAGGAATCTACACTATTTAGATGAACGAAATCGTATAATTTTTTATGAAACCATGCGTAATCATGTGCTACGGCTTGAATCTGTAGAGATTCCTATGTGCTTTAAAAGCTCTGCTCAACCTCAAGTAGACAATCGGTCGGAACTTTCTTCTTTGGGCTCCGGCAACAGGTTGGGCCCGGAACTGTCAAAATGGAAAAGGCCCACTTGGTTTGTTTAGCCCCATCGGTCAGTGGTTAGGTTTCGCGGGCCAACCGATTTCGCAGTTTTGTTGACCCGCCTGAGAATCAAACACCACGCGTGTTTTGCTCTTAAACAGCGCCACGTAGCAGTACCGATCAGGCTACACTCCGGCTGCGCGTTCGGTTAATGGTTAATTCGGTTCGGTTAATACGATTATATGGTAAATACGCTTTCAATACTTCGGTAAATTTGGTTTTGTATGAAAATACGATTCGGTTTCGGTATTAACCATTAAATATCGGTTCGGTTTCGGTAATAACCAAACTAACCATAGTTGACGCGATTTTTCAATAACGTGTAACTTCTATGGTCGTATGTATAAGTTTAGCATTTTTATATTACCGTACTAGATGTGTTGTAAGAGATAAATAAGAAAATCAATTATTTTCGGCCCAAATAAAATAGTTCAGTATTTTATATGACCAAACTGTGTATTGGAAGAGAGAAATAAAAAATTAAGTAAAATTCAGCTAAATAAAAATTAGTGTGTACTCAGGAGTTGAACCCATGACCTGGGACACGTGGTAACCACTTGGGTGCAAGAAGATTTAGTGAATTATATAACTTTGGACTCTATATGACCTTGTTTCGCAAAGTCGGGCCTGACATATTAGAAGGATTTTTTACTGTAAAACATTATTCGGTTAGTTTCGGTAAAAACCACGGTTCCGGTTCAAAACCGAATTAACCGAGTACCAAATGGTTAGCACTTTTGCTAACTGTAACCTTAACCACAAATTGAAAAAAACGGAATTTTGGTTGCGGTTAGGTTTTTTCTGATTCGATTTTCGGTTTTCGGTTATGCGCGGCCGGAGGCTACACTCACTTCAACTCGTGGGCAGAAAATGCATCTGTACTCCCACGATGCTCGCACGTGACATCGCACCACGAAAGCCGCACTAGTACACGTGCTGTAGTACAACGGGACAAAAGTAACCTATCAGGCTAAGGGCACGTACTTATATCCTAGTCATATCATTAGCAATGCTATATAGGATGATAGATGATATGGAAGAGAGAGAACCAAAAACGAGGTTTGACTCCTCTTTAGTTAAGAGATATCTTTTAACAACAATCTCTCTCACTATAAATTTAGGATGTCTATTTATTAAAGATAAGACTAAAAAATAACCATTATACGTAATATTTTATAGTTATATCAAGCTTATGTATCGAAACTAAGATAAGATAGTCTTATACATGTCCTGACACTCGCTTCGGCTCGTGGGCAGAAAATGCCGGCGCGACCTATGCGCCCACGTGTACTCACAGGATGCTCCTACACAGGCACACGTGACATCGCACCACGATTCAACCAGTGGATGGGTGGGCATCTTGAGCGGCGAAGCAGGAGAGAATAGGGCGGGGCCGACATACTACGTGGGAAAGGCAGTCAGGCAGGCCACGGACCGTGCGCGCAAAATCCGTCCAAGTTTTCCCCGCCGTCGTGCGCCGTTGGCTACGGTGAGATCCGGACAAGGCGCCCGCGGGACCACGCGTCCGGGCTGGGACCGCCGACCGTACGCACCACTGATAGGCGCGCGTTGCCATCGTCGGGCGCCGTCTGGCTGGCTTTGGCCTAGAGTGGGGCGTCGGACTACGGGGTTTTGCTTTGCTTCATCACGTTTTTCGACCTGATGAGAAACGTACGCCCTGCGTGATGTGTTCGACACTTCGAGCCTAACACGCTTTGCCATTCCAGGCTAAAGAAAAGATATATAGTTTCGCACCCCGAGCTTTCTATGAATCTTGCTCCGCGGTGGCCACTGACCAGCAACATAGCGTGCACCGAAATCGAACAGAACTGCTAGTATGCCGTGGCCACAATGCCCCAAACAGCGAGCTGCATGCCTGCTAGTACGGCCGTGGATCATACACGCATAGCTTTGGCTTTTGCCGATGAGGTGGAATGCAATGTCCGTCCATGACATTCGTACAAGTAGTCGGATCGGTCCTCTAGCAGTGTAGCGGTTTAATTTTCTCTTTTCAATTATGTCTTGGTTTCGATGTTGTGTTGTGATATAACAGATGTAAACGGATAGGATAATTTCTGTACTAAATCAGTCAGCAAATCCGTTTTAAAGAATTCATATCTTGTTTACAGGAATCCATCGATAAGGATGTTTGGTTCCGGACTAAACACCCGGATACGGTATAGGATATGGTATATGAAATAGGTTCAAATACGGATTATCCAAGAATTAATTAGGATTATCTGATGATTTTTTTTCGAATAATCTGATTTTTTTTTTCTAAAAATCCTAGCATAGTATAGCACAACTAGTGGATATGGTCTATCCCTGTTAGCTTTTCGTATCTGCAACTTGCAGCCCCTAGCGGTGCAGAGCCCAGGACTCGCCCTTACCCGTGGCTCCATGTGATCATAACTTAAACTTCTGAACTGGAATGTGCGTGGCCTCAACGACACTGCGTCGCGCGCGGTCGTAAGAGATTTGACGGCAAGCACACGCAAGCACACGCTGCTCCGTTCTTTGTATCCAAGAATCTAAACTTGCACAACTGTCTGATACTGACCGGTCGGATATTGTCGGGCAAACGCTAGGAGGGCATGCGTACCTCCCTGCCAATGGCACTAGAGGAGGCGCGATTATGTTCTAGCATGACGATCTGTTAGTAGTCACAAACGTGTTGGTAGCCAACTTCTCCATCACGGTGACCTTCCTGGACCAAGCTAGCAACTTATCTTGGACATTGACTACGGTCTATGGGCCAACCAAAGACGACAGGAGACAAGCCTTCCTCATTGAGATATGGTTAGTGATAGGCAATTTCAATCTGATCCTGCATGACATCGACAAAAACAACTGCAGAATCAACAGAAGATGGATGAGACGTTTCAAAGGTGCACTTGATGTGAGCTTCCTTCGGGAAATTAAATTAGTAGGCAGAAGATTCACCTGGAGCAATGAGCAGAATGAGCCAGCTCTTGTCCGGCTCGATCGTGCATTCTGCAATTCCGAATAGAAAGACCTATCACTACAAGAAATGTGTTTGACTAGTGACCTTTTCTTAACGACCCTGAGTTTTTTGGTCACAGATCTATGACCATTTCAAACCAACTGGTCGTAGGCCATTTGGGAGGGTCCAATCCCTGAAAAACTATGACTTTTTTGTCAGGAAGGTCATATCTTGCTTAAACCAGTTGATCATAGCATAAATATCGCTGGTCCATGATCTTAACTTTGGACGACTATGACCAATTTAAATGGTCGTTATGCTGATACATGACAACTAGGCTGCCAACTAAGCAGTTTGGCCTATGTGTCATGTCCACGTGTCAAACTATGGTCAAAATGGCGGTCATAAAGATAGGGGATGATCCTCGCTAAATTTGCATTGGATCCCTGAAAAAACATCATATTGTGAGTCTAAAAATGATTTTTACAAAAAATCATGAGCATTAAATCATGTACATGTAGTTCAAATCGGACCCACTTCCTACCGATTCGGCACAAAATTTTCTTTTTCACCATGGGATGAACGGAAAGGTTTGAGATATCCTACTTGTGACATTGTCTATGAAAGGTGGTCTAATATTTTTGAAAAATATGGTGGCAGCATTTTGAATTAACCATTTTGTGGCTGATTCACAAAACGCCCTGTTTTTCGCACTCGGAAAATGGAAAATGCATTTTCTGTGCGACGAAATGGAAAACTTCCTCCTGCAATATTGTTTTCCATCCCAAGATGCACATGTGTGTACAATATGGGAACATTATCACAAACTATGTTGTGATTCTAGCCATAATATTGGTCGTTTGACCCGGAAGCCATGAAACCTCGAACATGATAGGTCATTTATGTGAAGGTTTTTTCGAGATGTTCGCAATATACCAAGTTTGGTATTTTTCCTTGCAAATATGTCACACAATATGACACCACGCGAAGATTTTACATTGTTTGGACTGTTTTTGAATTTTCCATGCCCGTTTCAAACTATGGTCAAAACGGCGGGCACGAAGGTTCATAGATATGGGGATGATCCTCTCTCAATTTGCATCAGGTACCTGAAGAAACATCATATTGTGAGTCTAAAAATGATTTTTACATAAAATCATGAGCATTAGATCATGTACCTGTAGTTCAAATCGGACCCACTTCCTACTGATTTAGCAGACATTTGTCTTTTCCGCCAAGGGTGGACGGAAAGGTTTGAGATATCCTACTTGGGATATTGTCTATGTAAGGTGGTCTAGTATTTTTTTTTAAATATGGTGGTAGCATTTTGAATTAACCATTTGGTGGTTGCTTCACAAAATGCCCTATTTTTGGCACTCAGAAAATGGAAAAGGTTTTTTCTTTGCGACGAAAAGGAAAACTTCCTCCTACAACATTGTTCACCATCCCAAGATGCACATGCATGCATAATATGGGCACATTATCACAAACTATGCGACAATTCTGGTCATAACATTGGTCGTTTGACCTAAAACCCATGAAACCTCGAACAAGATAGGTTATTTTTGTGAAGGTTTTTTCGAGATGTTCGCAATATACCAAGTTTGGTATTTTTCCTTGAAAATATGTCACATAATATGACACCACACGAAGGTTTTACATTGTTTGGACCGTTTTTGAACTTTTCATGCCCGTTTCAAACTATGGTCAAAACAGCGGGCACGAAGGTTCATAGATAGGGGATGATCCTCGCTAAATTTGCATCGGATCCCTGAAGAAACATCATATTGTGAGTCTAAAAATGATTTTTACAAAAAATCATGAGCATTAGATCATGTACCTGTAGTTCAAATCGGACCCACTTCCTACCGATTTGGCAGACATTTGTCTTTTTCGCCAAGGATGGACGGAAAGGTTTGAGATATCCTACTTGGGATATTGTCTATGTAAGGTGGTCTAGTATTTTTGAAAATATGGTGGTAGCATTTTGAATTAACCATTTGGTGGCTGCTTCACAAAATGCCCTGTTTTTGGCACTCAGAAAATGGAAAATGCTTTTTCTGTGCGACGAAAAGGAAAACTTCCTCCTGCAACATTGTTCATCATCCCAAGATGCACATGCATGCACAATATGGGCACATTATCATAAACTATGTTACTATTATGACAATAACATTGGTCGTTTGACCAGAAAACCAGAAATCTTCATACTCGATAGCTCTTTTTTTGAGCAATTTTTTAAAGTATTTAAAATATTGCAAGTTTTTTTATTTTACATAGATACTAGATCTTATAATATGACACCACGCGAAGGTTTTTCATTTTATTTGATATACTTATGCCAGTTTTAAGCCGCAGTGATAAAGCCAGCCAATCACAATAGAGAATCACATTGTCCACGGATCAGCCCACAAAGCAGATCTCGGCTTTTCAGATGACATCCATCCAACGCTCCCCTTTCAGAAAATATCTCGCGTCTGCCAATCCTGTTCACTTTGGAATGACGAAATGCCCTAGTTCCTATAGCCTTGCACGGCAGAAGTGCTAAGGGGTATTTTCGTAACATCCCCTCCCCAAAACCTAGTCCCCTCATGCCCCTCACACCTCCTCCCAGACCACGCCGCCACAGCCTCCCACTCTCACTCGACGGCCTCCCTCAAAAACGAAACCCTAGTCCCCGATGCCCCTCGCCCTCGTCATAGACCCCGCTGCCATAGCCTCCCTCTCTTTGCTCCCCGCCGTCCCTTCTCCCCACCGCAGAAGTGCTCCTCTCTACTGCACCATTGCTTGATCTAGCTTCCTACTCACACCTCACCGCAGCCCCCTCCCTCCATCCCTCCTCGTGTCTGAACGCTGAACCCTAGCTCGTTAGATGGGTTGCTCGCCGGAATGCGCGTGCATCATAGCCACGATGCGCGGCGCTCCGTCGAGCTCGCCTGTCCGCATGCTTGCCAAGGGAGGCCTCTACACGGGAGATCCGGCGCTCTCATACCGAGCCTCATCCTCCATGCCCCTGCCCCTGTGCCGGCGTCCCTGGCCCTCGATCCGGAGTCCCCGCGCCAGCGTCCCTGACCCCGCTTCTCCTGGTCTCGATCTCGATCCTGAGATAGCACCTTTCGCCGGATGCGGCCTTCCCCGGCCTCCCTTGCCGCCGGATGCAGCCATAGCCGGCCTCCCCGTCGCTAGATCCCGTCACACCCAGACTTGCTTCTCCCCCGAGGCGGAGGTGCGGGGTGACTGGAGGAGCTGTTGCCGCCGCATTCCAGGCGTTGTACCACCTCCTCATCGACCACGTCCATCTCTCGGGCGGCAGATCAGCAACGTCCACATCAACATGTTCAACAGTAAGGTTCGTTTTCCTGAGAAGGGTTAGGGTTCGTCCCTATATGAAATTGATTAGCTCGTCCCTGTTCGCTGGTTGGTGCTGCCGTTGTTGTCATGTCGATTTCACAATGTTGAACGGCTTGTTTAGTTCATGATCATCTGGAGACTTAGTGGTTAATTGAAATAATTCCTAAGTGACTGGGAAATATATATATATATATGTAGTTTCTGCCCTAGAACTTGTTCACATCATTGTATTACAAGGTTTATTCCAAGGTTGTTTTGGTGTCATATGCCATCTAAGCAGAACATTAGTTGAACATCTTTATTAGTACTAGAACATGGTGTAGTACTGGAATAAATGGAGTAGCTGGTAACTTTGCTTCTTTTGCTTGCAGAGTAGTCATGGCAATTCCTTGAATGTTTGGTGGTGGTACTGCGAGTTTGAAATTCTGATCTAATTGTTAGACATACTCTGTCTTACAATTACTCCCTATTTTCCTCTAACATGCTCCAACCAAGCTTCTCAGTGAAAATGTTATGCATCTATTGTCCTGTTAGGATTAGTAGGAATCTGGTAGGAAACTGCTCCACCATCCTCTCTGGACCCTCATAGTTGTTGTTGGATACTTGTTTGAAATGTGCATGTTAACTTTGATTAAATGTTTACTGCAATAGAGTTGCTCATGGTATTGCTCCTGTACTGTAGTATTTCTCATGTGGATTCATCCATGCTTTATCCCTTAAACAGCAAAGTTGCACTGATGTTGTGACAGTTTTTTTTGTACAATAGAGCTTTAATGGCGTTTCATGTTTAAATCGAAATATCCATTCTGATGCTCCATATGTTCTGGCAATGTATTTGCCTAATTGCCTGTAATCAGATTATGTTCCCTCTAATGTTCCTTGGAGTACTAGGCCTTATTTTATCTAAAATCCATCCATACTTATGACTTTGATTACATATGAGAAGTTATGTTGTTTGTCTAGTCTACTAAAGTTTGTGACCATATTATATTCTAATAAATGGGCAAATACGATATGCTTAGTGAAGATTTTTCCTTGAGGTAATATTGATGCTGAATAAATGGGCAAATACGATATGCTTAGTCTGTGCTGGGTTTGTGTTGTATCCTTAGTATAGGTCATCTCGATGCAAACTAGTTAGTTTTACTGTGTTGTGTCGATACTCTGATAGCACAGTGGAACAAGGTGTTCCTTGTGGGTAAGCCTCAATGGGGTGTTTAATCTTGTAATGAGCACCACTCTCCAACTTCAAAAAAAACTGCTACTGTTGTAACATCTTTTCATATCGTTTGGATTTTGCAGTCATTTTTTACTTATCTGGCTACTTCATTTTCAGTTACCGGTGCTTCTCGTGGTTATGTGTTTGTTGATTATGAAACAGACAAAGAGATGTGTTGTGCTTATGAGGTATGAGCTGTGTTTTAAGTTCTTTTGGTTATTTGTTTCCTGCTACATTCTACGTATATTTATGTTCTCAGAGGAAACTATTTCATAATTTCTTTTTCTGAAGGATCCACATCATTCCATTATCGATGGTAGTGAAGTCAATGTAGACTACTACAGGCAACAACTTATGCCTAGATGGATTCCAAGGAGGCCTGGATGGATTTCAAGGAGGAAAGAAAGAATCTGGCCAGCTTCGATTTGTCGGTCGAGAGAGGCCATTTCGTGCTCCCTTGTATGAACACAAACGTTCATTATAGTACTTCAGTATTTCTTATTACGAGAGTTGTCACAGTTGGGAGAATTGCACTTCGGAGTTTGACTTACAGTGACATGTAGCTTATGTGGAATAGCTCACGTCCTGTATATATATTTTCGTTGTTGAACACCTGATATTATTATTAATCATTTTAATATATTGTCTTTGGCTGTTGTATAAATTATAGTGTGTCTATAAGATTTGTTGTATGAAACAAATTATTTGTTATTTCACCTGATGAGAGCTGTATGTCTGGGTTATGGGATGCATTTAAAATGAAACAAAAAGAAATTACTAGTGGGCCAGCTTGTTGACCTAACAAGTAGGCCCAATATTGACTTGACCTGATAAGTGGGACCAATGAATTGACCTGACAAGTGGGTCCTAGTGATCTTCCTGACAAGTAGGCCCGATATTGACCTGACCTGACAAGTGGGACCAACGAATTGACCTGATAAGTGGGTCCTAGTGATCTTCCTGACAAGTGGGTCCCATCTCATCTAAAAAAACAAAATAGGCAGCGGCCCAAGCATATGTCCCAAGTTATTGGGCCTGGCCCAATAAGACGACCATCATGGACTAGGCTACATTCTTGCCACGTAGGACGATCTGATGTGGACATGGTAGATTACCCATGACCAAAATTTTGGTCATGGGCTCTATGACCATCTATTTTGGTCATAGTGGTCCATGACCAATTCAAAAAAAAGGTCGTGAGTTGTCTATAGTGACCCTCGGTATGTGACCTACTCGTTTTGATCATAGAAAGGTCATAAATAGATTACTATGACCTTTCAATGACCAATATTAGGGGTCACTAGTTAACACATTCCTTGTAGTGTATACCCTGCGGCAAAGTTCCTCCCGCAAGCCTCTTCAATGTCGGACCATTGTTCGCTCCTCCTTGTGCAATACCTAGTGATCAAAATGGCGCCACGATTCCATTTCGAGGCCTTCTGGCCACTGATGGAGGGATACATCATGGTGGTGGAGAAGTCATGGAATGAGCCATGCCAATTGTCTAACCAATTTGCAATCTTGGGTTGCAAGCTGAAAAGACTTGGTAGGCACTTGGCAGTCTGAGCAAAGAACTACGTAGGCGACATCAGGAAGCAGATGCTGGTGGGACAAGAGATAATTCTCTGACTTGACACTACACAGGAGAGCAGACAACTTAATGTTGGAGAAAGGGAGCTACGCTCTTGTCTTAAATCAAGGGTTATTGGCCTTGCAGTTATTAAATGAATTAAGGCGAGGCAAAGAGCTAGAATATGATGGCTAAGGTTGGGGGATGCTAACACAAAATTCTTCCACGCAAGGGCTGCACATCGCAGGCAGAAGAACAAAACACAATCCCTAAACTCTGCCACAGGGGTGACAACATCGCCTTCAAAGCTGGAGGAGGTGGTCTTTAACCACCTGAGCTCCATTGTTGGCACGCCTGCACATTGCACGGGGTGTTTCAACTGGGAGATGTTAGGACTAACAACCATGGCACTAGATGATCTAGAAGCACCGTTCTCTATGGAAGAGCTAAAGATGGCCGTGTTCGCAACAGCAGCGGACAAAGCGCCTGGGTCCGACGGGTTTTCCGGGGGTTTCTTTAGGACATCATGGAATGTGGTGAAGGAGGACTTGCTGAGGGCACTGAAGAAATTCTACGACCTAAATGATCCATCCTTTGGGAACCTCAATGTGGCGCACTATGTCCTATTGCCCAAGATTGATCAGCCAACTGGCGCTTCCCACTTCAGACCGATCAGCCTGATCCATACCTTGGCAAAGCTCATCTCGAAGATTCTTGCGACCAGGCTTCAGCCGAAGATCGACGGGCTGATCTCCCCATGCCAGAGCACCTTCATCAGTGGCAGGAGCATACATGATAACTTCCTCTATGTCCAAAACCTGGCAAAACACTACCACAAAACCAAAACACATGTGCTTTTGATCAAGCTTGACATCACAAAGGCTTTTGATATTATCTCCTGGGAATACATCCTAGACATGCTATCATCTAGAGGGTTCCCACCACGATGGAGAGACTGGATTGCCTTGCTCTTCAGATCCGCAAAATCAAGAGCCTTGGTGAATGGGACACCGGGGCGACTCATCCAACACCGGTGCGACCTGAGGCAGGGTGACTCCCTATCACCCTTCCTCTTTGACCTGGCAATGGAGCCCATGCATAAGCTACTACAAGTTTCCACGGAAGAAGGCATGATCTCCAAGCTCCATGGAAGATTGGCAACTTTTAGAGCATCGTTGTATGCGGATGATGTGGCGAATTTCATCAATCCAACCTAGGCCGATCTCCATGGTCTCAAGCTAATTCTGGAAAACTTTGAGAAGGCAACAGGCCTAAAGACAAACCTGTCTAAGAGCTCCACTACCCCTATCAGTTGCCAAGGCATGAACATCGATGAGCTGGTTCAAGAATTTGGGATTCCGGTCAGCCTATTCCGGTGCAACTACCCGGGATGCCCCTATCCATCAAGCAGTTAACCAAGGCAGACTAGCAAATGCTGCAAGATAAAGTGGACCGCTACCTCGCCAGCTGGAAAGCAAAAATGATGAGCAAGGCGGGGTGACTAGAGATGCTTAATTCAGTGTTAACATCCCTAGCAGTCTACATGATGACAATTAATAAAATGTCATCCTGGGTAAAAAAGGAGTTTGACCGTAGAAGAAGGGCATGGTTATGGGCAGGGGAAGCCTCCTGCAATGGGGGTAAATGTAAGGTGAGTTGGAGAATGGTCTGTAGGCCAAAGCATTAGGAGGCCTTGGATTTCACTATGTGGAAGCATTAGGCACAACACTAAGATTGAGATGACTATGGAAATAGTGGAAAGGCTTAAACAAGCCATGGACCCACATGACACTACCATCATGCAAAAAAGACCACGCGCTATTCTCAGCAGCCACAAGGATTGTGATTGGGAATAGACAAAAAGCAAGATTTTGGACCAATAGATGGCTGTTTGATCAAATCCCGGCAGAAATCGCTCCTCACATTTTCAAGATTTCTGTGAGGAAGAACTGTTCGGTCCATGAGGCGCTAAATGAAGGAAAATGGATGATTGACTTACACCACCACCTTGATGTGGATCATCTGCCACAGCTCATCAAACTAGCGAAGATGATAGAAAGGGTGCAATTGAGCATAGAGCCTAACGATATCGTCTGGCGCTTTGGGGACAGGAAAACATACTCTGCCAGGATGGCCTACTGACTACAGTTCAACAGAGTAGAAAACACAGACTACAAGAAGCTGATATGGAACGGGTGGCCTCCAGCCAGGTGCAAGTTCTTCATTTGGACTCTAATGTTAAACCGAGTCCTCACGGCAGACAAGCTAATGCAAAGATAGTGGGAAACGAGTACTTCTACCTGTTGTGCAGAAGGAACCTGGAAACTCCCTCACACCTGTTTACTGAGTGTCCTTTTAGCAGAACTATATGGGAGAAGATGTCGTCCCACTTCAAAACTGAAGCCCTTAGTCCGCACGGATGGATTGGCAAAAACCTTACCATCCAGGAATGGTACCGGTCAATGGTTGGCAACTAAACAAAGGCTAAATGAAAAAGTAGTATCTTCTCAGCAGCACAACTCATATGTTGGGAAATTTGGAAGGAACGCAACCGAAGAATCTTCGAAAAAAAGGAAATGCCTACACATGCCCTAGCAAGGAAAATACAGGACGAAGCAACCGCGTGGAAACTAGCTGGAGCTCTGCTTCCACTCGTCGATCAGTGAAAGGGAAATGGACGTCGCCTAGAGGGGGGTGAATAGGCGATTTAAAATTATTACGGTTAGGCTCTAATAAATGCGGAATAAAACTTAATGTTTAATTTATCAAGCCAAAACCTATATCCACTAGGTTCACTAAGTGCACCAACAACCTATGCTAAGCAAGACAAGCAACAAGGTGATAGCAAGATAATATACTTCAAGCATGATGGCTATCACAATGTAAATTGCATAAGTAAAAGGGCTCGGTTGAGAGATAACCGATGGACGCGGAGACGATGATTTGTTTCCCGAAGTTCAATTCCAAAGAAGGTACGTCTCCGTTGGAGAGGTGCGGGGGCGCAATGTACTTCGAACGCCACAAGTGGCTCACCTCGAGGTGTGGTGGCTCGATGCTCACCCAACGCCACACAAGTCCTCACCCCAAGATGCGAAGGCATGCAACCTACCGACGCCACAAAAGGCTCACTCTATTCTCCCGTGAGCTCGCCACAAAGGCCTACTCACGTTCCACTATGGGACACTTGAGGGCGGTCACCGAACCCGTACAAGATTGGGGCAATCTCCACAACTCAATTGGAGGCTCCCAACAACAATGCCACAAAGGCTACAAAGCCACAAAAGGCAACAAGGCCACAAAAGGCTACAAGACCACAAAAGGTCAACAAACTAACCACACAACCGTCTAGGGTTCCAAGAACCCAAGAGAAACAAGCCCAAGGGCTTGAACTCGCCAAATCTCCGAGGAGAACTCAAACCTATGCACCAAATGCAAGAGGCAAGTCCTTCACTCTCAAATTCCACCAAAGCTACAAAAGCTATTGGGGGAATAAGGGAGGAAGAACACAAGAGGAGAACACAAAACTCTCCAAGATCTAGATCCCAAGGATTCCTTCACAAAGAAGGGATTTTGCTTGGTGGGGCTTGTAGATCTAGATCTCCTCTCTCAAATCCCTCAAAAAGATGCAAGAATCATAGGACGGGGAAGGGAGAGGGCAAGCTCTTCAAGGTCAACAATGGAGGAGAGAGAAAGCCAAAAACCGAGAAGAACTAGTTGGGGCCGAACGGGAAAGGGGAGCTCCTTTTAAAGGGCTCCCTGATCTGCCCGTTACCCACAGGTTCACGCACGGCCAGTAGTACCGGTGGGTGGTCGGTACTACCGGTGGCACTCAGCCAACGGTCCATAAACGAGGTGCAAACGAACACAAAAACGAGGCCGGCCGGTACTACCAGTGAGTCACCGGTACTACCGCCCAAGATTCCGACCGAAGTTCCAACAAATACGCACACCAAGACAGAGAGGGTACTGAACCAAAATTGGGGTTGACGGAAGTTGGGCCGGAATTAACACCGGTACTACCGGCGGCAAACTGCCCTGGCGGTACTACCGGTGGCCCGCCGGAACTACCGGTCAAGCAAAAACTTCAGAACCAGAACTGCCACAACTTTTGCATCTGAACTCCAAACGAGATGAAACCAATTTTGTTGGAAAGATAGCGATGTGTAGAATCGATGAATATATATGTGAGATACCTCCCAAGGTGTGGAGCCGGAAAACCCGTAAGATCAAAAACGCAATAAGATATGCAAGGGAAATCCGTTTTTGCTGAACTAGAGCTTGTTATGAAGATAACCACAAGCTCTAGATCCTCACATGGACAAGAACCAAACAACAACCAAGAAGGATGATGCTATGTATGCAAAGGTTTGAGCTCTCTCCGAAAGATACGAACGAGTCACCCACTCGAGAGCCCCTCTTGATAGTACGGCTATCTATCCTAAACCCGGTCTCCCAACACTACACGAGACCGGTAAAATAGAAACCCTATCAAGATCATACCTTTGCCTTGAGCATCCCACTTGAGCTTGATGTAGACGATCTTGTCATCTTCAAGATGGAACACCTTTCTTGATTGCTCTTGCTTGATGAAGACTTGCGAATGGCTCCCCCATACTCCATGGGGAAACCACTTCTTTGACCTTGTCTTCATCACTCCATGAACGCCGAGGATGGCAAGCTCCGAGCATGAGATCTTCTAGAGATGGTGCATCTTGAGCTTGCACATCATTTCTTGATGATGTCTTGAAGATAGCCAAGAGGAACTCCATCTTCTTCTTCTTCTTCTTCAAGACATACTTGATCTTCTTCTTCTACTTGATTCCAATAGGCACAAAGCCCTTGGACAATGCTTCTTCTTTTTCATCCTTGAAACCAACACATGGTCCAAGCGATGCCAATGGACAAACCTACAAGTGAGACTCAATTTGCATATTAGTCTGTAGGAATTGTCATTAATTATCAAAACCACACATGGGGCATACATGCCCTTTCAATCAGTACGGGGGTTCCTTTCGACCCAGGCTGAAACCTAACGACTATTTATATCTCTCTGTCGGCTTTCTCTCCAAGCCAATCTTATCTTTTCTTTTTTTACTATGTATGCCACCCTACTATTGCAATGAAATACAACAGCTCACCTGCCATGATTCAAAAAAAAGTTGCCAGAGTTTGTTCTGTAGTCATTCAACGTACTTATATAGTCATTCTTGTACCGTATAGATTATAAGTTTATTATAAATTACTAGGAGTGAAGATTTGATGCACCCAAGCACTAGTGATCCCTTTTTAAAAATATCGAAAATTATATTTTTATGTGTTGAAAAAATATTTATGTAAACAATGATTTATCCTAGAAACATGCAAAATATAAATTTTAAATATTTTGTATTGCTAGTAAGCTTGCACGTGCAACACACGTCTCTACGGAGCACTCTTATTAAGCTGAATTTCACTACTTGCATACATATTACTTCTCATTACATTCTTACATACTACATAGAAGTTTCCACGGAAATTACGGTCATAGAGGTTTAAATCGTGCATACTTATTTTTACAGAACATTCATGTATAGTTTACTGCCTTGTGAATGACTTCTCATGGAGTCAAAGAGTGCTCAAGCGGGACACCAAAATACAAAGTTTTCTTACTGGAGCTGCAAAATCATGAGGAACAATGTTCCTTGAATTTGCGGAATTGATCAATGGCCAAATTGACTTGCATTCTATAACCTCCTAAAGAGTTTTCTTGTAGATAGTCCCGTCCTCAAACAAGGAATAAAGTTGTCGAATAATCACTTCATTGTCAGATTCTAATACAACCTTGTCCACAAAGTGGTTCAGAAATATCTTCAGGAATGACGAAGTATCACTAACTCCATTGCACGCCTGAATGACTGAGAAGAGATAATGATTGTCACATAGTGCAACAACATATAGATGACTGAAATACCCATAGCTTCATTCACCTCAGCATCTACCTTCAATTTGGTCCAACACAGACATGAATCTGCATCAGTCTACATGGTAATCAATGTGAAGATCAAACACAATATGCAAGGTGATTTATAACTTCATGTTTTTGATACTGAAACACATGTGTAGTAGAGATCTAGCGGCTACTATCTGTTACATTCATGAAGGCATCAAAGATCTAAGTAGAAAGCATTGCTTTGATTGGTGCATTCATAATTGAACACAAGATCAATCTATACAAACGAATAAGGCATGGGTACCTGGACCAGCAGTAACAATGACAAAAGCCATGGAAAAATTTGGGCACTTTATCATTTAAACAGTTGATGGTAGGCATTTTCCTTTAATTCTGAAGAGTGAAATATATCTTATACAATTATATGTTTAATTCGGATATCGGGAAGTCTTAAAGTCCTAGTCTCCTGAGAAATAATAACCATTGTGTTCCTATGGCATAACTATATTTCTGGGAAACAAAAACCAGAGTCTCCAGCAAGGGGGCCTTCATTCAGTTTTTCTTCAAGCTTCCATGTGAAACGTATAAGAGGACATGGCATTATTCCCAAATTAAGCCTTTCTTTTAATCCATTCTCTGTTTGCATCGATTTCCATAGTCCGAAACACAAGTACATTCCAAAAGCAGATGACTCGCCTAAACACATAGCAATATATCCAATCAAAATGCAATCAAGAAGCTTTATAAGTTCCACGAACAATAGTAGAAATCTCCGAAACTCCTGTCTAGTAACATTATTAGTGTAGGTCCTTCTAAAGTTCTAAAGTTACGCTTTTTTTCTCACATCTACTATATTTTGGAGTACATGATGATCCTTCAGACCAAAGACGCAAACCGAATAAAACACGATGCGACTTACCAACTTGTGGCCTTTTAACTCGGGCTTCTTAAAATCTGTATGTACGAAACACACTGATATTTAGATTTGGATATGGCAGAGCCTAGTTCTAATCATGGAAGCCTTATGAAAACTTACTCTCGAGCCTTCGGGTCTTATTTCTACATGGCCATCAGGGATGTTTTGTACTACTATCATAGTTTCTGAAATCCTTATAAAAAAAGAAGATGTCCACAAAAACCGAAATTCTTCTTTCATATGTTAACAAGCATATACAAACCTTTGATTTGGACATGTATCACAAATAAGTATGTGCTCCTATAGATCCTTCAGGGCTTATTTCAACACGGCCATCAGGGATGTTTTGTACTACTATCATAGTTTCTGAAATTCTTATAAAAAAAGATGTCAACAAAAACCGAAATTCTTCTTTCATATGTTAACAAGCATATGCAAACCTTTTGATTTGGACAGATACCACAAGTAAGTATGTGCTCCTATAGATGATAAGTATGTGCTCCTGCAGATGAAAAGGAACCGAACGCATGTGGTCTGCAGGTTGAAAATTGATTGTACGTTGCTAAGAAATATCTGGCATGTTGCAAAAGTTGCAGGAAAGCAAAGAAAACTACAAAGTGCATACATCTGACGTATAAAAGGGAGACATACATTTTAGGCTGCAATATTTGAAGTAAATATCGTTACCCATATCTTTTCTGAAATACAGTCATACAAAATCAGAAAGATTAAAGTTCATAGATCAACTCCTTCAGGAGAAAATCATCCGAATCAAACCTATCATCGGAGAGATCAGTGGAGGTCCTTGTCGGCGCCCGGCTGAGACTGAGAGTCTGCGAGAAAGCGACGGCCAAGGTCGTATATACGCAGAATTACGGGACTTATGCCATGGTTGACAAGACAGTATTATTTTATACATGCCAGTTAACCTTGATATGATAACAAAATATGATGTATAATGGGTCTTTTTTTAGTCTTATCTCTTATGATAGATATCCCTAAATATGTGGCGAGACATATAGTGCTAAGAGATATAGTGCTAAGAGATGATCTCTTAGCTAAGAGAAGGCAAAGGTCCTTTTTTTTATTTCTCTCTCCTCCAACTCAACAATCATCCTACATGTCATTGCTAAGATAAGATTAAGATAAGACCATTGTACGTGCCCTTACCGGGACAGGATTGATTAGAGCAACTCCAACAGCCGCGCTAAAATCCGGCGCTGTAAAAATAACCACCGATATAGTGCGTGCGGGGCACTTTTCCCTCCTCCAGCAGGCGCACGATAATCTTTGCCCCTGCACACGCCCCAAATTTGGTGCCCGGCCGCCAGCGCGCGCTATCTCTGCCACCCGCGCTATCTCTGCCACCCGCGCGCGAACGCCCAACCGCCGCTGAAACTTCCCCCTGCGCCGCGAATCCATCCTCCATGCGCGCACCCCGACGACTTTCCAGCTATGGATCTGGCCTCCTCGTCGCCGCAGTACTTGGTCCCGGGTGATGGCGTCAACGCAGGATTTCTAGCGGCGGCGAACCCTAACCCTACCGATGGTGCCATCGCCGACGCCGCCGCAAGCTCCAGCGCTCACCAACTCTTCAACTTTGTGCCGCCGCGCGCGACCACGACTACTGCCGCCGCTGCGCCTCCACCGTCAAAAGGAAGGGCAAACACGGGCAAACGCCTGGCCACATCCGCGGCAGCCGGCGCCACCAAGCCAGTGGCACGGCTTTGGATGATAGGGTAAGTTGTTCATTGGGTGATCATATCTCATGTTTATGTGCATATGTTTGTTCATATCCGTGACTCATTCTTCTCTTATGTTCACCTTGTAGAACACCATTTTCCAAAATTTGTTCAAGAATCAAGGGAGGAAAGACAAGAAGGGGAAGAAGATTACTGGCAAGTCATGGGTGGCTTCGGTGCATGGGAGCAACACCGGGGGATTCATGGCCTCCATGGTGAATCCATCACCTAGGATCCATGTCGATGCCTATGGCATGGCCTCCATGGGGAATCTATCACCTTCTATCAATGTTGATGGCTATGGATATTCGTCACATGCCAACACCACCATCCAAGACTCCCAAGGAGAAGAAGCACAAGATGGAAGTGGCAATGGCTATGATGATGTTGACAAATGATGTGTCAACATGTTAAATTAATGTTGAACTTGGTTGTGTGGAATTATCATTTTTATTTGAACTATGTCCTAAATTTGTGTCGAACTTGGTTTTGTGAGACAAGCATTTGGTGATTGTTGAGAGTCATTTGTTGTTCTTATTTTGTTTTGTTTGATCTTGTTGATGCATTGTGAGCTTGAGAAAGTTGTTTGCGTCGGCACGCGCGCTGCATTTTAGTGCGTCCGGTGGGGGCATATTTTTCTCCATTTTAGCGCCTCCGCCGGAGGAGAAACAGGTGCCGCGCGCTAAACATGAACCGCGCACGCTGTAAAGAAATTTTAGCACGCCGGTTTTTTAGCGTAGCTGTTGGAGTTGCTCTTAGCGGCAATTTCCGTTTCTTCTTGTAGTGTCTACAGACGAAGCTATAGCTGCCGCTAGAGGGCTACAGATTGATCAGGTGCCCTTGCTCAATCTCTGCTATTGACGTCAACCTCCATTGCGCTCCTCCACTCCATGCCCCGACCCTTCCATCCTTGTCCGTGCGCCTTGCGTGAGTCGATCTAGGCCGTCAAACTCCTACTGATGAGGGTTGAACTCATCAATGCCCATTGTTATGGACTTGGGTTTTGGAGAAGAAGGGAGCGCTGGAGGCATCAATCGGCTAGCAAACAAGCACACATGGACGCAAGGTTTCCCAGGTCCAGGACTCGTAGAGGTCCCTACTCCTGCTTGTCTGCTCTTGGAATTATCGAGGGAGTCGAAAGTTATAGGGGTGCACAGATGTAATCTAGCGAGGTTGTGGAAACTAAGGTTGCGATTGTCCTCCTCGCTGCCCCCTCCTAGCCTTTATATAGATAGGCTAGGTCTCGGGTAGCAGCTCGAGTCGGTTACAAGTTAGGGTTTGTCCCTTTAAACTTTCTATCTTAAGCTTTGCCTTGTGTTTTGCAAGCTGTCGGAGTCTCCGTGGGTCACCGAATCCTAGATTGGGCCCTGGTAACGCCGTGGGCTTCTGCCAGATCAGGACGTATATATCAAACTCGAGTACCTGTAAGGTATGCCCACGTTAGTAGCCCCCGAGTGTTCGGTTGAATCGTAGATTCGAGTGGAGACTTTATTAAGTCTTTCGAGTGCATAGCTGAACATATTTTCGAGTGCTCTGATTTGTATCATAGGGATTATTGATATACATGCCTGATTTATCCAATGTATCAGGATCAGTTAACTGCCTTAGGACAAAACAACGCAATTTACTCAAACTCGAGTCCCTGGAATCGAATTTGGATAAGTAATGGTGTAATTCGACTCAGGCCTTGGAGGTCTTATAGAGTCGAATCCCAGTGTACAAGTGTGAGCACTCGACACATCCGTCAAGGCTTATTCATCGTACCTGCAGGCATGGATTACTTCTGGTAGAGCGCAGAAGATGCGTTGCCAGGCATTATTTAGGTCTTATCTTCACGCTGTAAGCGTGGCATCCGAAGTTTGTCACCGCGGAGATGATTCGGGTGACCCGAGAGACGCAATCTCTTTGTAGGGAAAATATGAGGCGGAATCGCCAAAGTTATCGAATGTGGACGTAGTCAACACATAGTTTATGTATAAGAAAAAATCATAGGATGCGTGGCCGGCGCTCCCTATGGGAGTAGCCCCCGAGTGCATATTCGAGTCGTAGACTCGAGTGAGAACTATAAGTATTTTGCGACTGTTGTCTTCTTTTTGCTTGTTTTAGTCGAATGTGCTTTCAGCGCTTCCTATTGGAGTAACCCAAATTCCACAGTCAAATCGTTGATTCGATTGAAGGGTTATTGTGAAAAAAGATGTTTGATAAATTTTCTCGGGTGCGTGGCCAGCACTCCTATTAGGAGTAGCCCCCGAGTGCTTGGTTGAGTCGAAGACTCGAGTAAGGACAAAAGTAGTCAAAATGTGCTCCTGCTGGAGTTGGTGACGTCAGTGCTGACGGTGAGATGACCTCAGTTGCCCGCGTGAGTGGCTTTGACGGGACATGACGAGTAGTGGGTCCCATTTTCTGACTTGGATTTGACTAGGCGTGCGTAATCTTCTGGTTTAACTATGTCTCCTCGATTCTTGCGCGTAATGGGAGGAGTGGGGTGATGGTTCATGGTTTACCCTTGCCACGCGTCGACGTCGATGTGTGCCACACGTCTGGTAGGTTTTCTCTTGGCTGTTGGATGACATCTGCGAGGAGATTAAGTAGAAGCATGCCATGCGGTAATTTTCCCCACAACTTTCTTCTTGCTTGCACACCTCCGTCATTGCTGCTCTCTGTTGTTCCATTGCTCGCATCTCCCTTTGTGGCACTGGACCAACTCCGTACCTTGCCTAGCTACTTCCTGCGCTCACATCGCCAGCGCAGGATGGGCAAGAAGAAGGGAGCCTCCGCCACTGGATCTGTGGCTGCCACTATTGCAGCCAAGAAGAAGGGCGTCACCACCACGGGCACTAGCGCCACGGGAGCCGGAAGAAGAAGGGCGCGGGGACTCGCGTCACCAATGGGTCATGGCAACATTCATCATCAAGCCGTCTGAGCTATTCACCCAGCGCCAGGACGGGGCGCTCTCCGCCGTGGAGGATGACTCTCGTGTTCCCGGCGATGAGGTAATCCCTAGTCCTCCTGCGGGTTTTCGAGTGATGTTCCTTGCGTTCATCTTTCGTGGTCTTTCTCTTCCCCTTCATCCTTTTGTTAGGGGTCTTTTTGCTTATATGGGCTCTAGTTGCACCAGCTGACCCCAAACTCTATCCTCCACATCGCCTGTTTCATCACTCTTTGTGAGTGCTGGCTCGGAATCGAGCCACACTTCGGTCTCTTCAAAAACTCTTTAAGCTCAAACGTCAGTCGATGTCGGGTTCAGTAGTCTATGATATAGGAGGCTCCACGCCGACTCCAACGTCACTTATTTCTCCATCAAACTCACTGCATTTGTCCAAGGATGGAGAGAGAAGTGGTTCTATATCCGTGACCAGAAGGCCGATGGAGAGCACTATGGACTCGCACCCTTTGATCTAGTGGCGGCCTGCAAGAGGAGGAGATCCTGGAAGAATGTTGTGATGCCTGCCAAAATCGAGGAAATAGGGACCCTGTCTCAGCATGTCTGCAACCTCGAATGACGCATAGGCAAAGAAGTAGGCGGCACAAAGCTCATTCGCACTTGGATGCATCGCCGGGTGCAGCCTCTACAGGCCAGGGTACACCCAATGTTCCGCTGGATTGGTACTGGTGATGTCGCTCGTATCTCTACAAAGAGCATTTCTTCTGGTGAGGTGGACATGAGGTTTTGACTGCTGAGCAAGTACACCACCAAGGAGGATCTCCTGAGTGACTCAGTCGTGCCTCCATTTTGCGCCAGCAATGCTCCGCCTGAGGTGGATTTCTCTTTGAAGTTTCTTGATTTTCGATTGCATGTTAGGTGTTTTGTTTTTGTATACTGATGCTTTTCCTATTGTTAGGACTGGGCCGTGGCCGCCAACTTGCCTCCTCAGCCTGAACAAATTGTTCCCCGCGAGGTGGATGAAGAAGATGAGTCAGGCTCCACTGTTCCTGTTGGGGAAGAGCAGGAAGCTCCCGAGTCCAGCAATCATGGGACTCGCAAGCGCTCCCAAAGCGAAGATTCAGATGCCTCCTCACCGTCAATGCCAGAAGGTTCTCCTGCTGCTGCAAAGAAGCCAATCCTTGCCATGCCTGTACACGACATGACTCCTTCCTCTCGGAAGAAGCTGAGGTTGCCAAAGGAGTCATCGGGAGATTCCTTCGACCTTGAGAATTTTGACGGGTAAGTCTTTATATTTTTGAGAGTTCATTTTGCTCTCACAAAATCTTCTCTTCTCAAGTAGTGCGAGAAATTTCGCAGTCAAACAGCGTCGTCATCAGATACGTTGCAAACGTACCTATAAATTTGGTGTTCCATGCTTGTTTTATATCTACTTTCTTATGTTTTATCCACACTTTGGAGTATTTTTATACACTTTCTGGGACTCACCAATTAACAAGATGCGACAGTGCCAGTCACCTATTTTCTACTGTTTTTGGTTTCAGAAAAGTCAGAAAATGAATATTCTCGGAATTTGACCGGACAAAATCCAAAGTCGATATTTTACCGGAAGACTCACAGAGCTAGAAGACGAGACGGAGAGGGGCCAGGGGCTGGCCACACCATGTGGTGGCACGGGTCCACCTAGCCGCACCACCAGGTGGTGCGGGCCCCTGGTCCACCCTCTGACATCGCCCTTTGGCCTATAAGAAGCCTCCGATGCAGAAATCCTAAAAAAATCCAGCCTCCAGCCACGAAAAGTTCCGCAGCGCCACAGCCACTGAAGGGGATATTCGGGGTCATAAAGTCTTTGTTCCGGCACCCTGCCGGGATGGGGAAGTGCCCCCGGAGCCATCTCCATTGATCTCCACCACCATCTCCATCGTCATTGCTGATCCCATGATGAGGAGGGAGTAGTTCTTCCTCGAGGCTAAGGGCTCTACCAGTAGCTATGTGTTCATCTCTCTCTATGCATGATCTTATTGAGATCATGAGCTTTGTAATCAAGTAGATCTAATTTGCTACTCAAGTGTTTTAATAGATCTCTGCTCTCCCCATGTGTGTGAAAGTGACAGCGTGCACACCATGATGGCACTTAGGCTAGAGATTACAAATACTTGTTATGAGTTATATTTGGAGTTGGATGTTCGTATAAAATTGTGGTGTTTGTTGGAACCATCTAGCGCTCAAGGTGACAGTATGGGGTTATCTAGATGGGGAATATGAACTTTCAGGAGTGTTGTTATAGCCCTACCATATATTAGAGTGTCCAACCAGAGAGTAGTTCAGAGTAGTATCATAAAGAGAAGATATTTATATGAGAGTGTTCACTAGCGAAAGTATGATCCCTAGGCCTAGTTTCTAAACATTGAAACACCATTTGCAACTAGATCTGTTACATGTTTGCTTGCTTCCATCTTTTTGCCTTTAGTCTTTTCCTCCCGTCAAGCTCTTTTCAGGCACCGTTGTCTTATATCCATACCACTTGTATTTCACTATCTCTTCGCCAAACTAGTGCACCTATACACATGACAAGTGTATTGGGTGTGTTGGGGACATAAGAGACTTCTTGTATCTTGATTGCAGGGTTGCTTGAGAGGGATACCTTTGACCACTTCCTTCCCGAGTTCGATAAACCTTGGGTGATCCACTTAAGGGAAACTTGCTGATGTTCTACAAACCTCTACACTTGGAGGCCCAACAACTGTCTACAAGAATAGAAGTGCGTAGACATCAAGCTATTTTCTGGCGCCGTTGCCGGGGAGTCAAGGACATCTTTACAAGGGGAGCTCCTCATAACCAATCTCTTTACTTTGTTTTATTTGTTTTGATTAGTTTATTTTTGTTTGCATGTTTCTATATAAAAAAAACACAAAAAATTAGTTCCAACTTCAAGTTGTTTTTATGTCTAGTTCTGCTTCAATCACTATTTCATTATGGAAAGCCCACTCGGTTTCCTATTTGGGAAAACTACTATCACTGCTAAGGTAGTAGATGAACCACCGCCTGCTAGAACCTCCATGGAAGATTTTATAAGGTATTGAGAATCTTATAAGGGTAAAGTCATGAGAGCCGTGTTAAAAAGGTTAGATATAATTGCTAAAATTTTGCTTAAACACCAAGATATAAATTGTTGCTCTGAACAGGATACTAAACATCTTAAATTCCAATGTGGCTTTAGTAAAGAATTTGTAATTATGAACTATCATTGGAATAACTATATTCATCTTGGATTTGAAAAAGTAGAACAATTCGTTTTGTTTATGGGAGCTTCTGAAATAGAATCCTTCATGTCTAAAAACTATGAAACCTGTGTTGCTTGTAAATACCTTAAAGATATGGTCTCTTCTATCCTTGATCATTGCATAGAAAATTTCAGCAATAATTGTTATATCATTGATTATAAAGAGAGACTCAGTCATGCACAAGAATGTGTCCACAATTTGCAGGAGCCTATGGAAGAAGAAATTGCTGAACCTGAAAGCTCATTAGATAAAAAAGAGGAGGAGAGTGATGGACAAAAGGAGGAAGAATGGATTAGATACCCATGCCTACCTTCTAATGAGAGTAACTCTTTATCCCTTACATTATTTGATTGTCCCCCATGCTTAAGGAGGAAGAATGTTATGTTCATGTGGATTCTCTTGAAAAATCTACTATGGGTAAAACTTGTGAAAATAATTATGCTCTTGTTATCTATGATAATCCGTTATTAGTGCCTAACTTTGAAATGCATGGTACTAAAGAGCGTTGCTTAGAAAATATTTATGATAAAGCTCTAGATGATGGTCCTATATTGGTTGATAATATTAATTGAGATTGGAGGGATCTTAACCTTATCTTGGAACCCCATACCTCTTGAGAATGATCAGTCACCTTGCTATAAAATTGTTAAAAGTGGGTTTGAAGGTTTTAATCCCATTATTTTTGAGCTTGATAAAACTTATGTGTTTGTAGATCATGAAAAGCATGCTTTATGTGATAGTTATATTGTTGATTTATTCATGAGGCTACTGAAAATTATTATGAGAGAGGAAATTATGATTGTAGAAGTTTTCATGGTATTGAAACACCTCTCTATGTGCTGAAAGTTTTGAAGTTACTCTTGTTTTATCTTCCTATGCATGTCACTTTGCTCTTTCTGAATTTATTTGCATACAAGATTCCTATGCATAGGAAGTGGGTTAGACTTAAATGTGTTTTGAATTTTCTTCTTGATGCTCTCTTTTACTTCAATTCATATTTCTTATGTGAGCATCTTCTCAAACTATCATGCCTAACTTAAAGGCGTTAAAGAAAAGTACTTATTGGAAGATAACCCAAAAGTTTTAGATGAGTCTTGGAAGTTATTGCTTCAATAATAACCTTTTCTTATCCTTTTTATTTGCTTTTTGTGCCAAGAGTAACCTCTAATGAGAGAGAAGTAATGCTTGGGAAAGTTGCTGTCCTGAAACAGATTTTTATGCTTCGTTGTAAAAATTCGTGTAAAATCTCTGTACGTTGTTTTGAGGCGTGAATTTTTGTGATTCTACTCCAGGTTGTTATCTAACTTTCGTTAGTTCAGCACTTTTCGATTTGAGCAACATAAGGCTTCGAAAAAATTGGTTTTTACCTGCTGGTCTGTTTTAACAGATTTCTGCCATTATTTGCATTTGCTTCTTGTTGATTCCTTTTTGGGTTCTTTTTGGGGAATTGAGCTTTTTGAGGGAAGTGCTACAGTA
Organism: Avena eriantha; assembly: GCA_910589775.1. Lineage (NCBI taxonomy): Eukaryota > Viridiplantae > Streptophyta > Magnoliopsida > Poales > Poaceae > Avena > Avena eriantha. Next base: position 185,760,939 of record OU342743.1, read on the forward strand.
CCTTATGTTTTAATGGAACTTTTACTTATGTTTGAACTGAAACCAAAGACTTATTATCTTGAGTGCACTAATGTTACTAATAAAGATTGTGTAAAGTTTTGTATGAAGGAAAAATTTCAGGTGTAATGGAAGAATGATGTAATGAGATGAAGAATGGACTAAAGCTCAAGATTGGAGATGCCACCCCGTGTCACCCCAAGAAATATCGAAGAAATACAAGCATCAAAGCTTGGGGATGCCCAAGGCATCCCCTTCTTCATCAATAAAAATCTCAGGTTCTTCTAAACACTTCATTTTTATTATTTCATGCACAGTTGTGTTGTTCTTAGAGCATCTTTTGTTTTTGGTTTTCGTTTGCTTGGTTTGCTTAGTTTGCTTGAATAAATTGGTTGGACCCCCTCTTCATACATTAGTTTTCAAATAAGATTGGTTTGGATTGGAAAAGAGTAGGAAAATTCATGCTTAAGTGGTAAAAGGAGCTTGTTTTTGATTGTGGCCTATGCTTTTTCATGCCATGCTTGATATTGTTTTGGCTTTATGCTTAGTGATTTTTTGCTGTAGCATGACATGTTATAAATAATTGAGATTGCTTAATGTGGCTTGAAAGAATCATGCGTTGTTTTAGCATATTAAAGCATAGTATTGTGGTATTCTCCTTTGATGCTTTATTTGGGTTGACTTGGCGCATGCTCACACCATGTTATGACTATACCAAGTCACCATAGCCTTTATGATCCGTTAGTTTTCGACTTGTAATATCACTTTATGCTTTAATTAATGATGTTTTGTTGCTTTGCATGATTATGGCCATTATTGTTCTTAGTTTGTCGCTCCCAGTCTTTTGCTAGCCTCCATAACCAAGTATGAGTTCCACTCATGCATCCAACTCCAAATAAAATGAAGTTATTCCAAATATTTCACCATACTTACCTATTAGCATTTGCTATTCCAAGTATATTCATGTTTTTATCTACCTTCCGAATTAAACTTGTTATGAGATAACTAGTGATTAAAGCTCTCACAAACTTGATGGCACACTTTACTTTTCTTGCACCTAATAAACTTGAGCCATTGTGTCGTCTATGTTGTATATGCTTGCACTTATATGTTGGGGATTAGCAGAACCATGTTGTCATAGGGAACGCTTTCAACATTGCACTTGTACTTTGTACCTAGTTGATATCATGCTCTTTTGTCTATGGATGTCGTCGGTGTGAAATGAAAGGGGAGCTTGTAAGTCCATGGAGTTATGTATGTGTGTTAGAGAAACGCCTGGGCCGCTAGTCTAATCCATGCCTAATCATGGTGGAAACCTGCAGCGTAACCGTAATGAGCAATCTATGAAGAATTCTTCTTATAAAAAAGAGATAGAGATTGAGAAAAAGAGAAAAAAAAGAGATGAGAAAAGAGGAAAGAGAGAAAAAAGCACCATTTTCCCATGGTAAATAAGAAGATTGCTGAGATGCTCGTTGTCTGCTTGCCTTGTCATTTTGATATGGAGATTCTTTCATATCATCGGGCAAGGGGTACCCCATTGGCGGTTCTCTATGATACACACGTACTTACTATGACAAGAACTTACCTGTAACTAAACTTGAGTAGCATGAGGAGCGGTCCTCGTATTCAAGGGACATAAGATTTCCAACTTATACTTTGTCAAGCATATACTCCATAGTTTGTTTACTTTAACCTTAATCACTTCAAGATGCTTATGATAGGGGCAATGAGAGCTGAAAGCTAATAAGTACCATAATTTTTGGAAGCTCTTTATGAGACTTGAATCCCTGCTTCCTTCTATAAAGGCCTTTCTTTTACTTTTATGTTGAGTCTCCATCTTCTATCTTTATGCACCTATTAAGAGAGCATAGTGGTCATTCTTAGTTCTATGTGCATTGTCCCAAAACTTATTGATTGATTCATAATGTTGATATTGCTTGTTCCTGAACTATTTGTATCTAGTCACCCTTATGAACTTTGAAGGTGTCCTATGCATTTATTGCTACTCATTAAGGGACAAGATGAATGGCACTATGCTATGTTTTCTATTTGTGAAACAAACAAACGTCTTTCAAATGCATTGTTATGCATGATCTTTGTTTGTACCTTTTCATGTTGCATGCATAGTTACTATGTCTTATTGTCAGAATTCATCTTTCATGCTCATGTTTATAGTACTATGATCCCAGCTATCAATGTTTTATAAATACTTTGATCAATATTATGATGGTGCATGTCACTGATACATTGCAAATGTATCTATAATTTTTGATGCTCCATGCTTGGTTTTATCCACTTTCTTGTGTTTTGTCCACACTTTGGAGTACTTTTCATATGATTTCTTGGACTAACCTATTAACAAGAGCCACAGTGCCAGCTGCCTATTTTCTACTGTTTTTGGTTCTTGGAAAGTCAGAAAATGAATATTCTCGGAATTGGACGGGACAAAAGCCAAAGTGCCTAATTTTCCAGAAGACTCCAGGAGCCAGAATACGAGACGGAGGAGGGCCAGGGGCTGGCCGCACACACCCAGGCGCGGGCTGGGCCTGGCCGCGCCAGGGCATGGTGTGGTGGCCCCAGGCACCCCCTCGGTCTCCCTCTTCGCCTATAAGAAGCCTTCTGACCTAAAAACCTCGGGGGGTTTGACGTTTTTCCACGAAACGTTCCACTGCGCCGCCGCCACCGAAGGGGAGATTCGGGGGACAAAAAGTCTCTGTTCCGGCACCCTGCCGGGACGGGGAAGTGCCCCCGGAGCCATCTCCATCGACCTCCACCATGATCTTCATCGACCATCCATGTTTCCCCCATCTATGAGTGAGTAATCCCCCGTTGTAGGCTATGGGGATGGTAGGGATTGGATGAGATCGTTCATGTAATGGCATCAGATTGTTAGGGCATAGTGCCTAGTATCTCTTATTAGTGCTTTATGACTTTGTTGCAACTTTGTTGTGCTTAATGCTTGTCACTAGGGCCCGAGTGCCATGATTTCAGATCTGAACTTATTATTGATTCATTATGATAGTATTGTTTCTGGTCTTATCTACAAGTTGTGTACACACGTCGTTGTCCGGAACCTATGGTCCCGAAGTGACAGAAATCGGGGTAGCCGGAAGGGAAAGGCTTTGATGTGAGGATCTCATGTGTTCACGGAGTGTTAATGCTTTGCTCCAGTGCTCTATTAAAAGGAGCACCTTAATTGCCAATAGTTCCCTAGAGGCCCCGCTGCAAACGGGTTGGCAGGACAAAAGATGTTGTGCAAGTTCTCATTGCAAGCACGTATGACTATATATGGAACACATGCCTAGGATTGTCTAGTACTTAGGTGCATTATCTTATTTATCTGCAATTGCCCTATGTTCTGATTGCTATGTGAATTGTCTTGTCCATGCAACGCCCGTCCATCCATCCCTATGCCTACCGCACTCGAATCCCACTATTTACTGCTTTAGTTACTACTGTCTTTGTTTTGCTACTACTGTTACTTTACTATTCTTACTACAAAACTGTTGCTACTGATAAACCGTTGTGAGCAAGATTGTTTCTAGGTGCAGCTGAATTGACAACTCAGTTGTTAAGACTGATAAGTATTCTTTGGCTCCCCTTGTGTCGAATCAATAAATTGGGTTTCACTTCCCTCGAAAATACTGCGGTACACCCCCTATACTTGTGGGTCATCAAGACTATTTTCTGGCGCCGTTGCCGGGGAGCATATCTTTATTTATCAAGTTCACTTGGATTCTCTATTGTTCAAGCTAAGTTTATCTTTCTCCTTGTTTGCTTGTTTCTTTATCAAAAATACAAAAAAAATTAGTTCCTACTCTAGTTCTTGTTTTCGTTGGTCTGTTATTGTCTTGCTTTATCATGCTTGTTGTCAATGGTTGGTTTCTTTGAAACTGAAGCTTATTGGCAAGGTGGGTTCACGGAAGATCAAAAATATTATTATAAGGAACACCGCTTGTCACAAAAAGGGAAACACTTATGGGAACAAATTGATAGATTGTATACCATTGCTAGGAACGTGTGCTCTACTTATAATGTTACTTATTGCTGCGATGAGTCTTGTTGCAGAAAGAGGTATAAACACCTCCCTTTTCAATGTGAGTATAGTGATAATGATACCATATCTTCCTATGCTAAAGAAATTTATGACTTTTAGGATGCGGAACAAATTGAAGAATTTCTTGCTTGGAAGGGTGCTTTTGAACTTGCTAGTTTGCTTGAAAATATTGATGATTCACCTTACAAATATGAGGTGTATGGTATACTTAAATTTTGCTTTGATAATTACAAGGATCAAAATGGCTATATACTTGAATATTTTAATAGATGCTTTCCACAAATGGAAGAGACTAATGCCTTGCAGGATCCTATGGAAGAAGAAATTGATGAACCTGAAATCTCATTAAATGAAAAAGAGGAGGAGAGTGATGAACAAAAGGGGGAAGAATGGATTAGCTACCCATGCCTACCTTCTAATGAGAGTAACTCTTTATCCCTTACATTATTTGATTGTCCCCCTTGCTTACTAAAGGAGAATGATTGTTATGTTCCTGAGGTTTCTCTTGATAATGTTTATGATGAAGCTCTAGTTCTTGTAGATCATGAAAAGCATGCTTTATGTGATAGTTATATTGTTGAGCTTATTCATGAGGCTATTGAAAATTATTATGATAGAGGAAAATATGGTTGTAGAAGTTTTCATGGTATTGAAACACCTCTCTATGTGCTGAAAGTTTTGAAGTTCCTCTTGTTTTATCTTCCTATGCCTGTCACTTTGTTCTTTGCAAATTTATTTGCATACACAATTCCTATGCATAGGAAGTGGGTTAGACTTAAATGTGTTTTGTATTTTCTCCTTGATGCTCTCTTTTAATTCAACTCATATTTCTTATGAGAGCATCCTCTCAAACTTTTATGCCTGAAGATAATAATATGTCTATTATTCTTAGGAGACCTTTTCTTAAATCCTGCAGGAGCTGTTATTAATTGTAATCAAGGGAAGGTGACCTTCAATGTTAATGAAAAGAAACACATTGTCTATTTCCTCAAGAGTATTGAAAATACTTATGGTTTGAATTCAATTGAACATGTTGAGGGCATTCAAGTTGGAGAAATATATTGTCCCATACCAAGAGAACAAAATTGAAACTATTATGATTGGGACCATTGCTATCAAGGTTGAGGTAACATAATCATTAGTGGAATACAAAGTTTTGTCTCATATGAAATTGTTTTGGTAACAAGACCTGATCAACTTTGTTAACAAAAGGATTTCATTGAACAAAACAATGTTTTCACTATGATTATCTCCGCTTACTTCTATTCTATCCATTTTAGTTTTTGCTTCTGATGCCTAACTTAAAGGCGTTAAATAAAAGTACTTGTTGGGAGATAACCCAAGAGTTTTAGTTGATTTTTGGAAGTTATTACCTCCGTAATAACCTCTCCTTATCCTTTTTATTTGCTTTTTGTGCCAAGAGTAACCTCTAATGAGAGAGAAGTAATGATTGGGAAAGTTGCTGTCCCGAAAAAGATTTCTGGGCTTCACCGTAAACATTCCTGAGAGAGCTCTGTACGTCAGATGGAGCTGTAATTTTTTGTGCTTCTGTCCCAGGTTGTTATATAACTTTCTTTAGTTCAACACTTTTTGATTTGAGTAACAGAAGGTTTTCGAAAAAATTCTTCTTTACCTGCTGGTCTGTTTTGACGATTTCTGCCATTTTCTGCATTTGCTTCTTGTTAGTTCCTTCTTGAGTTCCTTTGGGGAATTGAGATTTTTGAGGGAAGTGCTACAGTAGCTAGTGTTCGAAAGGAAGTTTATTTGGTGTTAGAACTGAACCTTGAGACTTATTTATCTTAAGTGCACTAATGTTGCTAATGAGATTGTGTGAAGTTTTGTATGAAGGAAAAATTTCAGGTGTATAGAAGGAATGAGTAATGAGATGAAGAATGGACTAAAGCTCAAGCTTGGGGATGCCACGCGTGTCACCCCAAGAAATATCCAAGAAGTACAAGCGTCAAAGCTTGGGGATGCCCAAGGCATCCCCTTCTTCATCAATAAAAATCCTAGGTTTCTTCCAAACGCTTCATTTTTATTGTTTCATGCAGTTTTGTGTTTTTCTTGGAGTGTCTTATTTTTAATTTTGGTTTTGGTTTTTAGTTTGTGTGGTTTGCTTAGTTTTCTGAATAAATTGGTTGGATCTCCCCTTTCATACTTTGGTGTTCAAATAGTCTGGTTTGGATTGGAAAAGAGTAGGAAAGCTCATGCTTAAGTGGTAAAGAGAGCTTGTTTTTGACTGTGGCCTATGCTTTGTCATGCCATGCTTGATATTGTTTTGGCTTTATGCTTAGTATTCTTTGATGTAGCATGACTTTTTATAAACAATTGAGATTGCTTAATGTGCCTTGGATGAATCATGCGTTGTTTTAGCATATTAAAGCATAGTATAGTGGTACTCTCCTTTGATGCTTTATTTGGGTTGACTTGGCACATGCTCACACCATGTTATGACTATCTCAAGTCACCATAAGCCTTTATGATCCTTTAGTTTTCAACTTTTAGTATCACTTTATGCTTTGATCAATGATGTTTTGTCGCTCTGCATGATTATGGCCATTATTGCTCTCTCGTTTATCGCTCCCTTACTATTGCTAGCCTTCACTTTCACTGAGTATGTTTTACTCATGTTTCCAACTCCCTAAAACCAAATATTGCCAAAGTGTCCACCATACCTACCTATTAGCATCATTTTCTACTTCCGTGCATATTCAATATGCCTTGTTTTCTTCCAAACAAAATGTTTGCTTGTTATGAGAAAGTTAGTTAGTAAAGCTCTCATGAACTTGATGGAAAACTTTATTTTCTTGCACTTAATAAACCTGAACCATTGCGTCCTTCTTTGTTGTGCATATGCTTGCGCTTTATGAGTTGAAGTTAGCAGAACCATGTATCATGGGGACCGCTTTCAACGCTTCATAGGTATTTTGTACCTAGTTGATATCATGTTCTTTTGCTTATGGATCCCGGCGGTGTGAAATAAAAGTGGAACTTGTAAGATCATGGAGTTTGTATGTATGTTAGAGAAACGCCTGGGCCACTAGCCTAAGCCATGCCTAATCATGGTGGAAACTTGCAGCATAACCATAATGAGCATTCTATGAAGCATCCTCAATAAAAATCTATGCACATAGTAAATAAAAAGATCGCCGAGATGCTCATTGTCTGCTTGCCTTGTATTTTGATTATGGGATAGCTCCCGTGTCATGTGCAAGGGGTACTCCGTTGGCGGTTCTCTATGATACGTATATACTTACAATGACAAGAGCTTACTCGTGACTGAAGTTGAGTAGCATGAGGATCGGTCTTCGTAAGTAAGGGGCATGAGACTTTGATTTATAACTTGTCAAGCATATCCTCTTAGTTGTGTCACTTTAACCTTAACCACATTAAAGATGCTTATGATAGGGGCAATGAGAGCTCAAAGCTAACGAGTACCATACTTTCAGCATTTGGAAGCCTTTCAAACTTTTCAAAACTTGTTCATTTCCTTGTTGAGTCTCCACACATTCTATGAGCACTTTCTTGAGAGCGTAGTGGCCATTCTTAGTTCTATGTGCATTGTCCCAAGACTAGCTGATTGATGCACAACTTGATATTGCTTGTTTTAAACTATTGTATTTAGTCACTCTTATGAACTTTGAAGGTGTCCTATGCATTTATATTTTCTACTCTATTGAGGGACAAGCTGAATACTATTATGCTATGTTTTCTTTATGTGAAACAAACAAACGTCTTGCAAAGCATTGTTATTCATGAATATTTTGTTTGTGCCTTTTCATGTTGCATCATAGTTTCTTTGTCTTATTGCTAGAACTTTGTCTTTCATGTTATGATTGAAGTACTTTGATCCCAGCTTTGAATGTTCTACAAATATTTTGATCAAGTCTTTGATGGTGCATGTCACCTCAAAAATTATTCTTTCTTTTTATCACTTACCCACTCGAGGACGAGCAGGAGTTAAGCTTGGGGATGTTGATACATTACAAATGTATCTATAATTTTTGATGCTCCATGCTTAGTTTTATCCACTTTCTTGTGTTTTTCCACACTTTGGAGTACTTTTCATATGATTTCTTGGACAAACCTATTAACAAGAGCCACAGTGCCAGCTGCCTGTTTTCTGCTGTTTTTGGTTCCAGGAAAGTCAGAAAATGAATATTCTCGGAATTGGATGGGACAAAAGCCAAAGTGCCTATTTTTCCAGAAGACTCTAGGAGCCAGAATACGAGACGGAGGAGGGCCAGGGGCTGGCCGCACACACCCAGGCGCGGGCTGGGCCTGGCCGCGCCAGGGCATGGTGTGGTGGCCCCAGGCACCCCCTCGGTCTCCCTCTTCGCCTATAAGAAGCCTTCTGACCTAAAAACCTCGGGGGTTCAACGTTTTTCCACGAAAAGTTCCGCTGTGCCGCCGCCACCGAAAGGGAGATTCGGGGAATAGAAAGTCTCTGTTCCGGCACCCTGCCGGGATGGGGAAGTGCCCCCGGAGCCATCTCCATCGACCTCTACCATCATCTTCATCGACCATCCATGTTTCCCCCATCTATGAGTGAGTAATCCCCCGCTGTAGGCTATGGGTATGGTAGGGATTGGATGAGATCGTTCATGTAATGGCATCAGATTGTTAGGGCATAGTGCCTAGTATCTCTTATTAGTGCTTTATGACTTTGTTGCAACTTTGTTGTGCTTAATGCTTGTCACTAGGGCCCGAGTGCCATGATTTCAGATCTGAACTTATTATTGATTCATTATGATAGTATTGTTTCTGGTCTTATCTACAAGTTGTGTACACACGTCGTTGTCCGGAACCTATGGTCCCGAAGTGACAGAAATCGGGGTAGCCAGAAGGGAAAGGCTTTGATGTGAGGATCACATGTATTCACGGAGTGTTAATGCTTTGCTCCGGTGCTCTATTAAAAGGAGCACCTTAATTGCCAATAGTTCGCTAGAGGCCCCGCTGCAAACGGGCTGGCAGGACAAAAGATGTTGTGCAAGTTCTCATTGCGAGCACGTATGACTATATATGGAACACATGCCTAGGATTGTCTAGTACTTGGGTGCTTTATCTTATTTATCTGCAATTGCCCTATGTTCTGATTGCTATGTGAATTGTCTTGTCCATGCAACGCCCGTCCATCCATCCCTATGCCTACCGCACTCGAATCCCACTATTTACTGCTTTAGTTACTACTGTCTTTGTTTTTCTACTACTGTTACTTTACTATTCCTACTACAAAACTGTTGCTACTGATAAACCGTTGTGAGCAAGATTTTTTCCAGGTGCAGCTGAATTGACAACTCAGTTGTTAGGACTGATAAGTATTCTTTGGCTCCCCTTGTGTCGAATCAATAAATTGGGTTTCACTTCCCTCGAAAATACTGCGATACACCCCCTATACTTGTGGGTCATCGGTCACCTCAAAAATTATTCTTTTTTATCACTTACCTACTTGAGGACGAGCAGGAGTTAAGCTTGGGGATGTTGATACGTTGCAAACATATCTATAATTTTTGATGTTTCATGCTTGTTTTATATCTACTTTCTTATGTTTTATCCACACTTTGGAGTATTTTTATACACTTTCTGGGACTAACCTATTAACAACATGCCATAGTGCCAGTCACCTATTTTCTACTGTTTTTGGTTCCAGAAAAGTCAGAAAATGAATATTCTTGGAATTGGACCGAACAAAAGCCAAAGTCGATATTTTACCGGAAGACTCACGCAGCCAGAAGACGAGACGGAGAGGGGCCAGGGGCTGGCCACAACATGTGGTGGCGCGGGTCCCCCTGGCCGCGCCTCCAGGTGGTGTGGGCCCCTGGTCCACCCTCTGACATCGCCCTTTCGCCTATAAGAAGCCTTCGATGCCGAAACCCTAAAAAATCCACCCTCCAGCCACGAAAAGTTCTGCAGCTCCGCCGCCACCGAAGGGGAGATTCGGAGGACAGAAAGTCTCTGTTCCGGCATCCTGCCGGGATGAGGAAGTGCCCCTGGAGCCATCTCCATCGATCTCCACCACCATCTCCATCGCCATTGCTGATTCCCATGATGAGGAGGAAGTAGTTCTTCCTCGAGGCTAAGGGCTCTACCGGTAGCTATGTGTTCATCTCTCTCTATGCATGATCTTATTGAGATCATGAGTTTTGTAATCAAGTAGATCTACTTTGCTACTCATGTGCTTTAATAGATCTCTGCTCTTCCCATGTGTGTGAAAGTTACAGCGTGCACACCATGGTGGCACTTAGGCTAGAGATTACAAATACTTGTTATGAGTTATATTTGGAGTTTGATGTTTCTATGAAATTGTGGTGTTTGTTGGAACCATCTAGCGCTCAAGGTGACAGTGTGGGGTTATATGGATGGGGAATTTGAACTTTGAGGAGTGTTGTTATAGCCCTACCATGGATTAGAGTGTCCAACCGGAGAGTAGTTCAGAGTAGTATCATAAAGAGAAGATATTTATATGAGAGTGTTCACTAGCGAAAGTATGATCCCTAGGCCTTGTTTCTAAACATTCAAACACCATTTGCAACTAGATCTATTACATGTTTGTTTGCTTCCATCTTTTTGCCTTTAGTCTTTTCCTCCCGTCAAGCTCTTTTCTGGCACCATTGTCTTATATCCATACCACTTGTATGCCACTATCTCTTCGCCGAACTAGTGCACATATACACCTGACCAGTGTATTGGGTGTGTTGGGGACACAAGAGACTTCTTGTATCTTGATTGCAGGGTTGCTTAAGAGGGATACCTTTGACCACTTCCTCCCTGAGTTCTATAAACCTTGGGTGATCCACTTAAGGGAAACTTGCTGCTGTTCTACAAACCTCTGCACTTGGAGGCCGAATAACTGTCTACAAGAATAGAAGTGCGTAGACATCATCGTCCTCTGACGACTACCAATTTGTCAAGGATTCTGGATTCGCGGACTCTAGAGATGAAGAAGTTGCAGCACCGTCTCCTTATCCTCCGGTGGCGGCCCATTCCGACGCCAATTCTTCTAGTTCCCACCACACTAGGGGCACCAGATGGTTGCACGGACGCCCACTTGACATGAACCTTTGGAGTCCCTGGAGGAACACGTAAGCGTATCTTTGCCGTTGGCAATCGAATTTTTGCTAGTGCTGATGTGTCTTCTCTTTGATGTAGCCTATCTTGAAGACTTCTGCTTGCCTTGCTGAGCAGATCGTTTCCTTGGGTCGGCAGCATGCCATGCTGGACAATCGCCATCATGCATTCGAAGGTTAGTTTTGAACTTGTTTCTCCGCGTTTCTTGTGTAGAGGTTGGTAAACTCAGGTGTTTCCATGCTCTGTCCTTTGTAGGTGAGAATAATGAGCTTCTTCGTCACGTCGCTTCCCTCGAGAAGGGACTTGCTACAGCGGAGAAGAAACACGTCGAGGCAGTCGATGCTATGAAGGAGTCGCAAAAGCGTGAGGAAGATCAGCATGCTTCCACCGATGATAGGGAGAAGGTGTTCGTAGAACAACTTTTCTCTATCGCGAAAGCGCTCTCAGGTATTACGCCACGTCATTTGCATTTTCCCCTGCTTGTTGTATTCATGTCGATTTGCTGATACCTGGGGTCTTCAGATGTTGCCGACGTAAGCTTCGACGCCCAGGCCTTGACCCGCGCGGATGCCTTGACTGGCGCCATGGCTGCAGTCGAAGATCGCAGCATCTCCCTCTAGGACACGCTTGGGAAGGCCAGGGGTGTGCTGAGCCGCCTTCGAGAGGATATGGTTCCCAAGGCCAGCCTAATCGAAAATCTTGATGGCCTGGTGGAATCCTTCGCAGAAGGTGTGTCCCATGGACTTCAAGAATGCACAGTGGTCTGTTGGCGCAACGATGGCACTCGCGATGGCGCAAGCCCACGGTGTGGAGCTGGACCCCAGCGTGATCTCTGAGGTGATGTCGGTTGACGCGGATGACCAGCAGGTAGTGTTCGCTCCCTTCGTTAGTAGTTGCAATAAGTATTTCCTTTTTTTGCGCCTTGCATGATTGCAGGGTACCTTCATTTCCTTTTTCAGCGCCTTACGTGATTGTAGGGGTGCGGACGCGCGGTGGGATATACAGTCCCTCAAAGTTAATTTCTATGTGTACCAAAGAAAAAAATTAGGCTAACACAAGATGTTAGATTGGGTTTAGTGTGCCACATCTTGTGGTTTTAGTAGATCCATGTATATTTCATTAGATACGCTTAGTGAAGTTTATGTTAGTTCCTTTATAAGTAGTAGAGATAAGCTACACAAAAAGGGTGAATATGGATCAAGTAATGAAGAGATTTTCAACACTACTTAAAATTAAATAACATAAAAAAGGAGTATCGAATGAAGTTGGAGTTTCCTGCAAACGAGAGATTAGACACGGAAAAAATCAGTTCACGGTGATAGTGAATGTGCCAAATAAAATAAAATGGATAATTTGTTGTAATTCTTCATACTGCAGTACAAGTAGGCAACAACCCTTGAATAGCCAAACTCCTTGTGCGGGCTTGTTTGACTCTATTCTCTTGTTGTGTGTTACCACTAGTCCTGGTCAGCAAAAAAATTAAGGTCATTAGAACAGGCCAACGCATTACGTTTAATGGTCCCTCGTGCTTCTCAAGTTGTATTAACTCCTCTTTGGTATTAGCCGTGCTCACTCGGACGCTGTCAATTCTCTAACAACAAGTTCTTACCTAGATAGGTCGCCTGAGCCTTTACATTAACAACAAGGATTATGCATAACATGGATAGTCATTCTCATAATCAATTATAATAATTCTCATAAATGGATGGAAAATAAATAAGCACAACACACCTCGCAAACCCCCTACGTATCACAGTTCTAGGGGGATTTACTCGCACATGAGAGGGGAATAATAAAAAAGACATAATGATTATATTAATAGGGTTCATCTCGAACCGTAGCAAGCCACAGTAAGGAGAAAGATCAACCAAATAAAATCATTAGGTTTAAGTACGAATAGAGTTTTCAACCCTAATCTTACATGAATGAATCTCTTTGTGTGTGTGATAATGATGGTGGAGTGAAGGATATTGAGGACGAAGATCTTGGAGTAGATCGAAGGGTGTCTTCTTCTTCCCCGGGTCTTCGCTCTCTCTATTTTGGAATGAATGGTGGTGGCTCTGAATGGATTCTCCTCCTTTGCCCTTCACGAAAGTTGTTCCATTTGACAATCTGAAGGCCACGACACCTGGTACGGGGGCATCACACGGTGACCCCTAACTGTACGGGTGGTCGTTAAAGAGTTATGTATATATGATGGACATTCCTCCAATTATGGAATTGCTTGTTTTTCTCCAAATCAGGCATTTATGGCTTCAAATCCTTCCTAAAGTGTTCAGCACTTGAAATCCACCTAGGAATGCAAGGTTTCTTTGTTTTCGAAGTATTGTGTCACTTGGAAGGCAAAAACTATAGAAACCAAATAAAAACCAATAGAAAAACCTTAGAAAAACTCTATATAAAATAGAGCTATCAGTGCACGACTCGGGTAAAGTCTCTGCCTAACCTATATTATTCATATTGATAATCACCACAATTTCTTTGTGTTGGTCCAGGAAACAAGAACATTCCGCACTAACAAAGACTTGAACAAATCACATTTATGGACTTCATATTTCTTAGGCCTCTAGGAAAGAAGAGATATTACTACATCTGAAACTGGATCAAACGAAATCACATGTCAACGCCACATTGTAGGATGACCAAGCCACTCCCCAGATCCATGCACTCCTTCGTACGCACGATTTGAAATTAGAGGCTTTGCGTGATGCTCCGTCAACATAGGCTAAAAGGTGGATGTGGATGGGGATGTGTGGTGAATGCAAGAGGGTTATTTTGTTGGTTGACTATGGTAGGATTAGCGAGCTAGTGGTTGACGTACAATATTGATGATGGAAAGTTGGAAAGGTGGAAGAAGATCTTGTCGGTGACTCGTGGAGTGGCAATCTCTTTTCTCACTAGCCGGTGGGACTTTGATTGCCCCTATGGGAGGACGGTCAGTAGAGGACCCAGGGCATCAACCCAAAGGGTGTGGTCGGCGGATATGCGATGGTCGTAAGGTAGTCTAGATCATTTAAACCTTATGTCTATATATCGTCCTTCCCTCTCCCATTGATAGTGCCTGGAGAAGGTGCCTACAACAACTGGAATAAGGGCGGCCAGGGCCTCAATTTCCTCCGACATCTTCTCTAGCCGCTTGTGATGGTCATGGGCTCTCTCACCATTGGGATCCGGCTAGCCAGTATTCGTTAGCTAGTAGACATTTTGTTGGCGATGCTAGTTTGAATGAAAGTATGTGCATTATTCTGGTGCAAACACAACACAAGATCAAGCTCAGGCAATGTAGACGCGTGTCTATCATGCGCTTGCTGAAGGTGGCGACTTAAAACTCGGTTTCGGGGATGAAAATCCCATGTTCAATTAGTTGGACTTGTTGGTATGGACTCATGTGCCAATGGACTATTTTTGAAGTCTTTATCTATAAGCAGTAGCTATTGTCCATTGTCCGGTCTAGAGTTTGTGATAAGATTTGGATGATCTCTCTTTTTTTCACTTTTTGTCACCCGATTTGTTTGGTACTACATTCGTTTCACAATGTAAGTCTTTTTAGCAGTTTTCTAAAAAGACTTATATTATGGAACAGATGTAGTACCATGTTTGGTGGTCATCCTTCTCTTAGAATGCGACTGTGTGAGTGCAAGCGAGTGGAATTGATTCCATGTGATCAGTATCAAGTCTTCGAGAAGGTGGTGGTACCGGCGGGTACGGGTGTGAACGCGGTGAGCGTGTCATAAATTCGATGGAGGTTTGGGGCTCCATTCGTGGTGGTGAGAAGAAAAAAAAAGAATATTGACAGATGACAGGAAAACCGTAATCGCGTTTTTCCGTCGTGTGTCACTTGTCAGGCAGTGATTCGCGAATCTCTCGAGCCAGCTCTCTCTCGGCCCGCGCTCACAGTCACAGACCAGCATTCCTTGCCCGAGGCTGAAGTGATGCATTCTTGACTCGTGATTGAGACGAATAGAAGTACACTCATGATTGGACGACGCGCACGCACGTGGGAGGACGGCCGCCGACCGTAGAACAAGTCGGAATTATTGACTGGCGCGCTCGTTTGCATCGACGGCGCACTCTGGCTTTTGGCTTTTGGACTAGAGTGGGCATGGGTCGATTAGTTTAGCTATGCTTACATGTGGTAGTGGTACTTTGTGTCGTCTGAGCCAGACACGCTTTGCTATTCCAGGCTAAGATATCGGATATTAGTTCAGACTGATCTTTCTCCGAATCTTACTACTACTAGGCATGATTCACACCAGATATCTTTTCATCCCCCCTTTTGCAGCACACGGGCTAGTACGCACTAGCATCCACCGAACACAAGCGTGGCTAAACTTGTCCACACATGTCACGGTGGGCGTCCAAGCAAGCGACCAAGTGCGGATCATCTCTCGATGTGGCTCTGGCGGAGTAGTTACGTAGCATGGTCGTGCATCGTAGTACCACCTGTAGGGCAGGTGCACGTGTATTGTTCGTTATGTGGGATTCGTTTGAGATTAACATCGGACTTACAAACGGCACCTAGGGCGCTTCCCCATTTCCCCTCTCCCCTCTCAGGTGCTTTGAGAGTCGTGCAAGATGAACCGGGTCGCCTTCGAGCCCATCTCGCCGTAGTAGCCGGCGGGGGGTGGCGGTGGAGAGACGCTGGAGTAGTTTTAGGGTTTCCTAGGTTTTTCTTTTGTAGTGTTTGGCCTGGTGCCGTAGTTTGGCGTCTTGCCGGGAAGAAGGCTCTAGATCCTTCCGGCTGGATCTTGAGCGTGCTCCTCCTTATGCCTCGCACGGTGGTGCTCAGGTGGTCTGAGCTAGATACAGTGGAGGCTAGGGCGGATCCCTTCTTCGTCAATAAAGTCGTGGTGGTCGTTGACCACCGCCAGATCTGCGGTGGTGATGCGGTGGAGAAGCTCCTGGCCGGACGTGGCGGTGAGGAGGAGCAGCTTCGCCAATTGCTGGCCGGTGTCGTTGTCTTCCCCTTGGCCTGCCGTGGTGGCGAGGGAGGGCGGAGGTGCGATGCGGCAGCCCCTGCTTCGATCTGGTCGGTCCCCTGGACTTCGGTGCTGGGGGACTTTATCCTGGAGCCGGAGCAATCGAGGACGAAAGCCTGGCCTCTTCGTCAACTCCATCTCGGTGATGGTGTTCGCGCGGAGTGGGGTCTTCTTTATCGTCTTGCGCTAGCTCCTGCTGAAGCTGCGTTTCATGTCGTCGGATGGATGACAAGTACGCCATGAGGGGGTCCTCGAGGCGTGCGGAAGAGAGGGGTGTGAGACGCACGGTGTTCCGAGACGGTGAGCGCACAAGTTTACCCAGGTTCGAATCCACCGGCTTTGGACGGACCCTACTCCTGCTATCAATCCAGTAATACGGCAAAGCCGGAATATGGGTTACAAGGGTTTCGCCTGTGCGAGTTGAGATTGTAGACTATTGTGGTGTCTAGTGTTATCTGATGTTGCCCTAAAGGCTCTCCCTAGGATGGCTTATATAGATATCCGGCCTAGGGTTTACAGGAGAGATCAATCCGGCTATGACTAAGAGTTGGTTACAGAGTACATCTGAACTACAAGTAACATTATAGGTCTAAGTCGGTAAGTCTTCTGGGCCTTCCCGTAGCCGGATGGGACTCCATCTTCTCTCTCTAACTGGGCCGCCCGTGAAGCAAAGCTCTAACCCGAAGTGGGCCACCCTGGTCAGTGAGGAACGTTGAGGATACTCGGAAAGTATATCCCCAACAGTAGCCCCCGGAGGCCTCCAAGATCCAAAGTCGGATTTTATCATCGTCTAGCTTGATCTTCGGCTTTCAGAATCTTGAAGGGTTCCTGAAACTTTATAACAAAAAATACGATCCGGGTCTTAAAAGTAAGTCAGACCTTTCAATTAGTTACTCGGATTTTCCAGCTTGCTTTTTAAACTAAGCTGGAACTTGGTCTCTAACGCCACCTGACACAAGCATGGTCAAGTCACGTCATCCGACAGGCGTTACGTCAGTACGACCGTTTGTGGGTCCGCGGTTCACGGAACCGAGGCGCCGTTTCAATGCGTGCGTGGAGATCGAGGCGACGCAATCATCGTGCGGGCCCTTCATAGTCCTTTCCACGATGCGTGGCGGTTACACTATAGCATTTGCACGAATCTTGGCGCAGGTAGGTAGATATAAGGGGTCTAGATATTTTCTTCTCCTCTCCACCTGCCTTTCGCCGTTCCTTTCTTCCCAAATCTCCAGCACGCCCAGAGCCCTTTCGTTTTCCTCTCACAGAGCTCCTAGCGCCGCCACTTTAGGGTCACCCCTTTCCACCAGAGAGAAATGGCTTCATCCTCTTCTTCCTCTCTGGCGGCGGCGGCGGTAGCGTCGGCAAAAGCAGCTGCAGAAAAAGAAAGTTTTCGGGGAATCTGGATCCCTTGCGCCCTTGATGAGGCGGCCCTCAAGAACGTGGAGAAGGAGGGGCTTCTCGCCGCCGGTGACTGGCGGAGCGGTTCCGGTGAAACCATCCCCAATCCGCGTGAGGGCGAGCGCGTCCACTTCGGCACCCATCTGGACCGAGGTTTGTCTTTTCCTCCCTCGGATTTCTTCTCCGATGTGATTGACCATTATGGAGTTCAACTCCATAATCTTCCTCCCAACTCCCTTCTAGAGATGAGCGCATTTGCTGCGCTTTGTGAGGGCTTTCTCGGCATTAGGCCGAGTTTGCTCCTTTTCCGGTATTACTTCCATGTCCAGAGAAATTCTATTACCGCCGGTGTTCCTTATATCACTGGTACTATTAGTTTTTCTGTTAGACGAGACCGGTCCTATCCCAAAATTGCTGCCAGTGACTCGGTCAAACAATGGCCAGCCACCTTTTTCTATCATAGGGATATTCCGGCCTCCCGGCAAAGCTACTGCTTTGCCGGTTTTTGTCGACGGAGCCGCCACAGCCGAGCCTTCCTGGGATGAGGCTGCTCCGGCTCTTACTGACGATCTGATCCTCGCTAAGAGGCGGATCGAATATCTTATCAAGCACAAGGGTTTGAGGGGATCCGACTTAGTTCAGTGATGGGTCGCACGTCGGATCCAGCCACTTCAGTACCACGGGGATAGACTGATGCACTCCATCACGTCTTCCAAAAAAGATTCTCTCCGCATCAGCCCCAAGGCCTACACCATCCAAGGCTATATAAGCCAGATCAAATGGCTGATTAAGGAGTGGATCGAGAGAAAAATTCCGGAGATTTCTTTGGACATGCACACGGCGGAAAACCCCGTGGTAGCGGTAAGCTTCCATAAGTACACCTTTTACGTGTTTCAATCTTTTAAGTCATACATTGCAATGCCGATATGTTTTCTTGTTTCAGCTCGCTGATCTCCCCGAGTCGGAGCTTGCTCCACTCAAAGGATATCCTCCTGAGTTTTCTCAGGAGACTGAAGTGGTCTCATTGTCGGACCTTGCACTCAAGAAGCGCAAAGCTTCGACAGTGGCAGTAGGCACAAAGGAAGTGCCCGTTGTGAAGAGGTAACTTTCATTCACAATTTCCGCCTTTGTACCTTTCTTGAATTTCTTTCTGAGATGTAATGTTTCCGACTTTATTACACTCTCAGAGCCAAACCTCTCATCAAGGGTAAGGAGAAGGGGATTCCTGCAAAGCCCCTGCGACAGATGAAGCTTACCACAGCTTCCCCTGACACGGCTCCTTCGACTCCTGCCCCTCAACCTTCTGCAACACCGGTGATTACTCCTTCTCCGGCTGTTGCAGAAGATCCGGCTCCTCCAACAGCGCATGTGATCCTTGGATCGCACACTGACGTCACCGTGGGTGCGTCAACTCAAGATAAGGGTGAACCCTCTTTGGGTAATGATCCCTTGGCTGAAGTCTTCGCCGACAACCTCCTCAGCAACCCTGGACTTGCCAAGTTTGGCTTATCCCGGAAGTCCGCAGAGGAGATCTAGCGGTTGGCTAGGCAAGTCCTGGACAAAAGCCATCTTTCCCCCGAAGAGGAAGCGCAAGAAGCAGAGGACGTCAAGTTCTCTGACCTTCTCGCCCAAGTCCGCCTTCGCGACGAGAGGATCAGGACTGGAGAGCTTCCAACAGCCCCAGTAATTCCTCTTACTCTTGCTGAGAAGGTGGCAGTTGAGGTGAACGCGGGTTTAGACAAACTTACCCGCGAGCAATATGTAAGTCGGAATTCCAACTCTTGTTTTTTACCTTATGTTATATCATATCCTCTAGCTCCCAAGCATGAAGTAGGATATAGAAATCCGAGTTTATGCTTTCATTAAGATGCCAAAGAACGAACTAGTGTAGCCCCCAAGGCTCGTGCTGATATTTAGCAAAAAATATTAGCCCGAGTCTGAAGTAGCTTTCTGACTTTGGGTATTCTGACTTACAGAAAGTGTATTCCTATAACCAGGAATTGTTAAAGAATGTCTGTGATAAGCGGAGTGAGATCAAAGCTCTCCGGCTTAAAAATGTTGAGCTCAAAGGAGCCAAGGATGAAGCCGAAGGTAAACATTTCGAGATTCAAACCTTGTCTTCTGTGTTTTCAATGTCGAATTTTTCTGAACTATTGTTCTTTTTGACTTGCAGCGTTGGTGAAACAATCCATCGCTATGATTGAAGAGGCCGAGAACCTCAAAACCTTAGTGGTGGAGAACAAGGGACTTCGCCAAGAGCTGGATAAGCTTAAGGCTGATCATGAAAGGAGCATAGCTCAAGTCCTCGAGTCCTCCTCCATGGCCACTGAAGAGCGCGGTCTTAAGATTGCCGCTCAAGATAAGGTTATCTCGGACCTCAAGAATGAGGTTGGCAGAGAAAAGGATATCTCCCAGGCGCTCCGGGCTGAACTCCAGAGTCTCCAGGAGGAGAAAGCCAAGATTGACGACGTCATTCTTGGTATGTTCCATCTATCTGACTTATTATTTCTTCGACTTTCATCAATGTCGGTTTTTTCATATCCTTGTTTTGTGTATAGGTCCTCTGAACTTGACGGACTCCTCCTCGTCCGAACCCCGCACTCACCGGCTTACCCAAGTCGGTGATCTTCTTCATGACTACCGCCAGTCCCTTGAGGACATTGGCGAGTCTCTCAGGATTCCGGACATGCCAAGCATGTCGGACTTCCAGGTGCGGGAGAAGGCCAAGGAGATGCCGCAGCTCGTTCGGGACTGGAACATGTCCTACGCGCGGACTGCTGCGCAGAACGCTCTCACCATGGTCATGAGCCACCATGGGAACATGGAGATATGGCAAGTGACCAGAGGGTACTGCAAAGTAGACGAAGACGGCCAGGAGCAAGACCTTCAAGCTATCATGCACTCCTGCGCCGGATATGGGTGCCACGTAGCTGACCTGACCAGCTACGAGGTGCCCTTCTTCACCCGCGTGGATACTCCGCCACCTCCTCCAGAAGACGCCGAAGAAGTTTCCGACGATGAACGGACCACCTCGGATCCGGACATCTCGGCACGATATCAACGTGGAGTAGCCAGCGACCCGGCAGATCCTTCATCTCCTCCTGCATCATAGACCAGAAAACTTATGTATTATTCTGGAAAAAACCTGATGCTATTGTAAATATTAAGTACTATGATTTTTGCTAGTGCTAAGTTTTTTCTTTATCTATTCAGCACTTTTGTCTTAGATTATTTGTGTGCCTGAAATGTTTGCATAAGCACTTAGAATTTTCCGCCTCTACTTATCATTTATCTGGCTTTCCGCCTCGTCCCTTTCGTGAGCCGGCTAAACCTTCAGCTGGAAACTTTGCCGAGCAACGGAGCTCAGTTGCTAAACCAGTTTAAACTCGGAAACAAAGACGGCTTCCAGTACCAACAATTCACTACTCGGAAGATACCCGCATCCAGAATGAGACAAATAACCCAAGTAAAGACTAGAATTTTTAGAGTTATACCCGAAGGTAGCAGTTTTAGAATCGGAAATCTAAACCAGAACGAACATGAGCATAAAATACTTTCAAGCATTCTGGGATTTTCGACTATGACATGATCATTAGGAAATAAGATGGTAAAAACTTCTCAGGAAAACTTTGAGGTAACCAAAACTTTTATTTCTCACAGAGCATGTACATATGTATAATTACAAAGAAAGATAAAACTAAGAATAAAAGGGACGTAGCTGAGCAATATTCCATGGTCTGTCTAATTCTTCCGGATTTGTACTGCCTCCAGCTCTCTTTCTCTTCTTAGTAGCAGGTCTTTCTTTGACTGGCCTCATGTCAGTTAAGTAGTACGACCTATTGTGCAATACTCGACTAACCAAAAAGGGCCCTTCCCATATTGGGGAAAGTTTGTGCTTTCTTTGTTGCACAAACCGGAGAACCAAATCACCTTTATTGAAAGATCTAGTTCGGACTCTCTGGCTGTGATACTTTCGTAACTTCTGCTGATATGCTGTAGATCTCATTTCAGCAACGACGCGAACTTCTTCGACTAAGTCGAGGTCATTTTGTCAAGAAATCTCAGCATCCTCTTCAATATACGCGGCCACTCTAGGAGAATTATGAATCAAATCACTAGGAAGAACTGCTTCTGCGCCATAGACCAAGAAGAAAGGTGTATATCCTGTTGACCTGTTCGGAGTTGTTCGCAAACTCCAAATTACAGAGGGTAGTTCCTCTGTCCAAGCCCCCGCAGCACGTTTCAGTGGTGCTTCGAGTCTTGGTTTCAAGCCTTGTAGAATTAAACCATTTGCTCTTTCGACTTGTCCGTTAGCCTGTGGATGTGCGACTGACGCAATGTCAAGCCGGATATTTTGCTCGTCGCAGAATTCAGCCAACTCTCCCATGGAAAAATTACTCCCGTTGTCCGTGATAATGCTATGCGGATAACCATACCGGATTATAACATTCTCGACAAATCTTTTGACTGTTGCTCCATCACAACTAGTGACAGGTTTAGCCTCGATCCATTTCGTGAATTTATCCACCATCACTAAGAGGTGAGTAAATCCACTTGGAGCGCGTTTAAAAGGTCCTACCATATCAAGCCCCTAGACCGCAAAAGGCCATGTTATAGGTATTGTTCGCAGCTGATCAGCCGGAACATGAGCTTGCTTGGCGTACTTTTGGCAGCCTTTGCATGTCTTGACTAATCGTTCGGCATCTGCCTGAGCTGTAAGCCAGAAAAAACCATGTCGAAAATCTTTTGCCACTAAAGATTTGGCTGCAGCGTGGTGACCACACTCGCCTTTGTGGATTTCTCTTAAGATTTCCACTCCTTCTTCCGGAGATACACAGTGCTGAAAACCCCTAGAAACACTCCGTTTATGGAGCTCACCTTTAACAATAGTATAGGCTTTTGCTCGTCGGATAATCTGCCGGCTCAGCACCTCGTCTTCGGGTAATTTGCCTTCTACCAAGTAATCAAGGTAGGGTTGAGTCTAGCTGGGAATTATAGGCAGAACTGCTATTAAAGGTGAGTCGGATTTGATTGGATATTCCTCATCTACTCCCTTTATCGAGGGAACTTTGAGGTGCTCTAAAAATGCGCCATCCGGAATCTCTTTCCGCGCAGAACCTATTCGAGATAGTGCATCTGCTTCCTCGTTTTCTGCTCGAGGGATGTGTTAAACTTCAAACCCCTCGAACGATTTAGATAGATCAGCCACGACAGCTTTATATGCTGCCATGTGCTTATTTGCATTACAAATATCCGACACTTGCTGAGCAACAAGATTCGAATCTCCATAACACATCAAACGTTGGATGCCAATATCCTTAGCAATCCGGATTCCATGCAGCAGTGCTTCATACTCGGCAATGTTGTTTGTCGCTGTGAAGTAGATCTGCAGCACATATAAAAGTTTATCTCCTTGGGGTGATTTGAGCACCACGCCAGCCCCCGAGCCCCCCTAGCCTTGGACCCATCGAAAAAGAGGGATTTGATTGTTGTCTCTGTCCAATCAGCGACAAAGTCGGCAAGGATCTGGGATTTGATTGTTGTCCGGGGTTTGTACTCAATATCGAAAGCTGCAAGCTCTATGCCCTATTTGGCGACGCGTCATGTAGCATCGCTGTTATTGATTATATCTCTCATGGGAGCTTTGCTCACCACGGTAATTGGGTGTTCCTAAAAATAGTATCGTAACTTACGAGATGCCAGAAAAACATCGTAAGCCAAGTTTTGATAGTGCGGATATCGCTGTTTTGATTTTGTCAGGACCTCGTTGACAAAGTACGTCGGACGCTGCACCAGGTGCTCCTGATTTTCTTCTGGTCTCTCCACCACCATAACTATACTGACAACCCTATTTGTCGCAGCAATGTAAAGCAACATCGGTTCCTGAGGTTCCGGCGCTGCAAGGATAGGAGCAGATGAGAGTACTTTCTTTAGGTCTTGTAGTGCAGCTTCGGCTTCGTCAGTCCAGACAAAATCCTTGGTTTTCTTCAGGAGTTTGTATAATGGTGCGGCTCTTTCACCAAGCCGGCTTACAAATCGACTGACCGCGGCGATGCAACCAGTTAATCTTTGTACGTCCTTCAGGCGAGTTGGCCTGGAAATATTGAGAATAGCCTTGATCTTGTCACGGTTCACCTCTATGCCTCGTTGAGACACAATAAAACCTAACAATTTTCCGGCTGGTATTCCAAAGAAACATTTCTTCGGGTTAAGCATGATGTTGTATTTTCATAAATTGGCGAACGTCTCCTCTAAGTTGGAAATCAATGTTTCCTTCTTTTTGGACATGACCGCGATATCATCCACGTATGCATGTACATTGCGTCCGAGTTGATCATGGAAGCAACGCTGCATCGTGCGCTGGTACGTAGCTCCTGTGTTCTTCAGCCCAAAGGGCATCGTAACATAACAGAAGGTTCCGAAAGGGGTTATGAATGAAGTCTTGATTTTGTCAGATTCCTTCATTCGGATTTGGTGATAACCGGAATATGCGTCGAGAAAACAAAGGAGTTCCGAGCCTGCCGTAGAATCGATAACTTGATCAATTCTAGGCAGAGCGAACGGATCTTTTGGACAAGCCTTGTTCAAGGCAGTATAATCAACACACATCCTTAAATCAGTAGTGTTCTTTTTAGGGACCATTACAGGGTTGGCCGACCATTCAGTATGGATGACCTCTTCTATGAATCCGGCTAACTCGAGCCGCGCTAGTTCCTTAGCTATTGCCTTACACTTTTCATCACCAAACCGTCGTAAGGACTGTTTGACGGGTTTAGCGTTCAGGTTTACATTTAGAGAGTGCTCGGCAAGTTTCCTACGTACTCCGGTCATGTCAGATGGCTGCCATGCGAAGATATCTTGATTTTCTCAGAGGAACTTGACGAGCGCGCCTTCCTATGCGCTACTTAGGCCTGCGCCTATCTAGGTCACCTTGGAGGGGTCATCATCCTTCAATGGCGTCGTCTTCGTCTCTTCTGATGCCTTGAACTCCGGATATGGTTTTGTCACCTCCTTCTTCGTCGCGGGCATCTCGGACGGATCTATGCTCTTCTTGATCTCCTGGTACTCCTGGGCGTGCAGCACGGCTTCGGCAAAGGCGGCGTTTCCATCCTCGCACTCTCGCGCTTTCTTCGGTTCTCCCCTGATGGTGATCACGCCGTTGGGACCTGGAATTTTCATCATATTGTAAATATAACACGGACGAGCCATAAAAGCCTAGTAAGCTAGACGTCCGAATATAGCGTGGTATGTGCTCTTGAACGGGACCATTCGAAGGAAAGTGCCTCCGTTCGATAATTTTTTGGTGTTCCAAAAGTAACATCCAAAGTGATCTCTCCCAGGGAATTAGCTTGTCTTCCTGATACAACCCCGTGAAAAATCACAGAGCTATGGTTAAGCTGTGTTTCCGAGATCTTCATTCGGCGTAGCGTTTCTACATAGATAATATTGATGCTACTACCACCGTCCATGAGGGTCTTGGAGAAACCATAACCGTCAATAAGTGGATTGATGATTAAGGCGTATTTTCCTTGCCTATGCAACTTAGGCGGATGATCAGCGCGGTCAAATGTGATTGCCACCTCCGACCAGTCCAAATACTGAGGGACAGCCGGAACTATTGCGTTGAGCTCGTGGATAATTGCTTTCTTGACCTTTGCTGGTTGAGATCCGAGGAAGGTGACGTAAGTGTCCTTCTTGGTAGGAAACGTTTTCTTCCCTTCCGACTTGGTATTTGAAGCGTCGGCTTCCTCCATGTCAGAATCTTCCTTGGTCTCTTTTTCTTTTTCGGGATTTTTCTTTCCCTTCTTCCGCTTAGCTTTGTAGCCCGCGATATCATCTCTCTTGATGTTGTCATTAAAACGACATTCAGTGTTGGTGTGGGATGAGCCCCCATTGGCGTCTAAGTGATGCACACATGGGTTATTGGCAATGTCGGCCCAAGTGTAGGTTTTGCCTGGTTGTTGCTCTCCTCTACCTTGGACCTTTGATGTCCCACGGCCACGCCCGCGGCCTCCGCCACGTCCTCCTCATCCTCCAGACCCGGAAACAGTAGTGACTACTGCTGTCTCCGCGTTGGGTTTTTCTTCCGAGGTGTTTTTGTGTTTCTGAGCCTGTTGCTTTGTCTTTGCTGACTGAGGGATAGCCAGGACGTTGAGTAATCCCTCTGCATCGTCGTCAGCATCTGCATACTTGTTCGCTGTTTCTATCATCTCTCCCAGATCAGTAACCTTGTCACACTTCAAGCGATGGCGCAGTAATCCAATTGGGAGACCTGAAATAAAAGCTTCAATCGCAGTTTGATCATTTACTCCCTCGCAGGAGTTCTTGGTGTCAATCCATCATCCGAGATAATCTCGGCAAGTTTCTCCGGCTTTCTGGGTGCAACGCTGTAGGTCTCCAACCGTACAGGGCCTCCGATATGTGCCTTCGAAATTCCGAAAGAACGCACTTTGTAAATCATACCAGTTGTGGATGGTGTTTGCCGGAAGTTTATTGAGCCATGATCGTGCCGTCTTCCGCAACATAAGTGGGAGATATCGGGTTGCGACCAGGCTGTTTCCGCCTTTAGCGATGCAGCAAGCTTGGAAGAAGTCCTGTAACCAGGTGTCTGGCCGAGCAATGCCGTCGTAGGCTTGAATATGTCTTGAGATAGAAAATCCTTCCGGGAATTTTGTAGCTCTGATGCGTGGTCCGAAGCACTTTGGGCCCACGTACACGTCATCGTTTTCGTAGCGCCGAGCCTCTATGTTGGAGTTAATCCTATGCCTTGCGTCGTTCGGGGATAGGGATCGTCCCGAATATCGGCTGTGGCTGCGGTGCCTTGGAGCCGGACTTCGGCTTCTGCCACCACCTCCTCCGCCATGTCGTACTCCTTGACCTCCTTGGGGGCCGTTGTGATAACTGTGTAGTGGAGAGGGTGGTGCAGCTGGGTTGTTTCCGGCTGATCGCCGGCCTCCGTCCAGAGCGTCATTATTCCGGTTCCGGGGAGGTTCTTGACTGTGACGAGCCCCCTGCCGGCTTGTACCAGCGTGGTTTCCGTCGTTCCTTCGTCCGTCATTCCCACCATGGTAAGGTTCAGCCGGACGGTTTTCATGTCTAGGAGGTGGCATTTTCTGACGATCCTCCTCCCGACGTTTTTCTTTATCTTCTCCCTTTCGTGAAGGATTCCTCGGATTGAGTGCAGCGATTGCGTATTTCTTGGCTACTGGAGCGACGTTGCTCCAGTTATGTGTAGCCCTGCGGTGCTGCCCCGTCGATCCGGTTCTTGAATAATTGTCTTCCCTGCGTTCGGGGTTATGATACTGCGCCCGAACATAGTGGGATCTTGCGCCAGCCCATGCCGGATCTATGCGACATTGGTCGGAATCCGAGACCAGCTTTTGGCTTCCAGACAGGGCGACCTTTTGCTGCTCCAGTCCCTTGTTGAGTAGCTTGATACCCAAACGTATCTCTTCTGGTCCTGGATTAGCTGATAGAATTTCACGAGCTGCCACAGTATTTTGCACCGGTGTTGGGTAAACCCAATCTCCATTGTTGTCCTTCCGTGGCTTTCCCATCTCATCTCCAAAAAGGACGGGACGGACACGTGGGAATTGGTTGTCATCTACGTGACACTTCCGTGTCTTCTGATGCAGACGGGACATGTACTCCTTGTTTGACATGCGCTTCTTCTCCACCTCGATGTTTTTGGCTTCATCAAGGAGTTGTTGACGACGCGCTTTTAGGCTTGGGCCCTTTCGTCCAGCTCATTTACGGTAAGTTCTGCAGCTGTAGGGATAGGTATGGTTAATGCGGCATCGATGAGTTTACGTGCACCTTCAGTGATCACGTGCCCATCCACCGATGCTTCTTTTTTTGGCTCGTCTGGGATAAGTGCTCCATCCGAGTCTTCCTCGTATTCCTCGACAATCACCTCCTCTGTCAGAGGGTCTTTTGCCGGGGTCTTGTTCTTCTTGTTCTTCTTCTTTGCCCTCTTGGCAGCGCTGGTAGCAAAGACAGCTTTGGGTCCGTTTCCCGAAGTCAAGCTCTGAGCGGTACTTTCGGACATCTGGAGTTCGGGATTGTCTCTGACCTCCATATCATCCTGCGCTTTGGGAGAGTGTTCCCCGGATCCTTCGTTCATGGCTTCTCCATCTTCTACAGCTTTGGAGTTGTACTCCTCATCATATTCCGCGGAGAACTTTCGGAAATCTGCCGACGTCATGGACTCATCCGAGGATGCGGGAATGTCGGTGTTTGTTCCAATTGCCTCCAGCACCGAGTCGGTGTTTTCTCTAGCATCGGCAGAGCCGGATCCGGGTCCAACGTATCCAATGAAGTGCGATGCGTGCTTCCTGAGGTACCTGCGGCTTTCGCGATCAGCTCTCTCGAAATTTTCAATGGTTTCGAGGATTGCATCTACGCTAGCGCCTCACAGTACCATACATCTTAGTGTGTACCTGAGGAAAGGCTTGTCTGTCCCGACATCATCAGGGTCGGAATCAGTGTCGTTGATGTGCTCCACCTGGATTTCGACTTCCACGGGTGGGTCGATCTGGGATCCGGCTTCTCCAGGGAGATCCACTCCAGATTTGACTTGGTCCGCGAGGTCTTCTTCAGGCTCGGATTTCTCCACTATCTCCGCAGCTGGGGTGGGCTAGGTGGGATTAGGGTTTTCTGAGATCCAGAACTCTGCCGCCTCCGCAGACAAAGGGGACCCAAAAGTTTCTTCTGCCTCTATCATCACCGCTGGGGTGGGTTGGGCAGGTTTAGCGAAGCCGATGTAAACATCGATCTCGCCATAAGACATGATTGTATAAGCAGTCACGGCCTCCCTAGCCGGAATCCAAGTCTCATCGAGAACGATGAGAGGGACGTTGCTGGCGTAGAGGATGCGACCGACGGCGATGGTCTCGCCGATTCCGATTCTTGCAGATTCCGCTCGAAACATAGATCCGAAGCTCACTTGCCCCACGGTGGGCACCAACTGTCGTCGGATTGATGACAAGTACGCCATGAGGGGGTCCTCGAGGCGTGCAGAAGAGAAGGGTGTGAGACGCACGGTGTTTCGAGACGGTGAGCGCACAAGTTTACCCAGGTTCGAATCCGCCGGCTTTGGACGGACCCTACTCCTGCTATCAATCCAGTAATACGGCAAAGCCGGAATATGGGTTACAAGGGTTTCGCCTGTGCGAGTTGAGATTGTAGACTATTGTGGTGTCTAGTGTTATCTGATGTTGCCCTAAAGGCTCTCCCTAGGACGGCTTATATAGATATCCGGCCTAGGGTTTACAGGAGAGATCAATCCGGCTACGACTAAGAGTTGGTTACAGAGTACATCTTGAACTACAAGTAACATTATAGGCCTAAGTCGGTAAGTCTTCTGGGCCTTCCCGTAGCCGGATGGGAGTCCGTCTTCTCTCTCTAACTGGGCCGCCCGTGAAGCAAAGCTCTAACCCGAAGTGGGCCACCCTGGTCAGTGAGGAACGTTGAGGATACCCGGAAAGTATATCCCCAACATTTCACTCTGATGTTCATCCGCATCGGCCTCTGGATAGCGGCAATCGCCGTGGGGCTGCTGCCTGTTCTGGTCGAAGGGGGGCCAAGATGCGCCATGGTTGCGCTCTCTCAAACCTCCAGTGTGGAGGCCCTAGTTGGAGCTCCTCGTCGTACTTCCCCCCCTAAGCACCGCCAAGTGGTTCGTCCCCGGCGACGCTCTGGTGGCCGGCGAATGGCGCTCGGTGTTGGATGCGGTGGAGAAGAAACCCAGGGACCTGATTGCTTTTCTTCTTTTAGTCCTAGGGTTTTTTATGCAAATGTTGTTGTACTGCTTTCGATCTACCCCTCTGTTAGGGGCTTCCTTGTAAAATGTACCCACCGCCTAGTATAATGAAGCAGCTTCTCGGGTCTTCAGACCCTTTTCTGTTAAAAAAAAAGAGATTAACATCGGCATAGCATCTTCACTCGGCTTCTCAGCACGCCGTTCTCAGGGCGTATTTTTGGTCCGGACGCTGAAATTTGGTGCGTTCTCAGGATCCCGGTTTCGTCTGGATTTGACCCAAAATACGTACGGCATTCCCAGCGTGTTCTCGGGGCCACCCCGGTTTCGTCTGGATTTGGCCCAAAATACGTACGGCCTTCCTAGGCCATTCTCGGGGCGACGGGAATGCGCTGGAAACGCCTGACGAAGCGAAAACGAGGGTGGGCACAGCCCTATCAGTGAGACATCCCATTTTTTCCTCCATAAGTCGCCTCTCCCGCGGCGAAGGATTCCCCCAGCTGCCTCGCCGCCATGCTTGCGCCGGCGAAACTCCGCCGCTCCAAGCTGAATTCGAGCATGTAGATAGGTCCGCCGCCACCGCCGTAACTTCCCCCTGTAGCCTCGGCCAATTTCAGCGACCCCCTCCTTCGTCGTAGCTCGGCCACGCTTCGAGCTCCCACCACATCGCCCACCAAGTGTTCGACGATTGTTCCGTTCGACCATGGACTCCAATGACAAAGAGCTGTTCACCGTGTTGCTGGAGGAAGAGAGCGTCGCAGCCGCCGAAGATGCAGAGCACGTGCAAATCCTCGCCTCTCTGGTACGGCTATACATGCAGACTACAAAGCCGAAGCGTGGAGGCTCGGCGAAGGGTCGCTGGAAGTGCAAAGCAAGGCATAGGGCGGAGGGCTACTGCATGTTGTACGCCGACTACTTCATCGACGAGCCGCTCCACGAAGAGGCCGTGTTTCGGCGCCGTTTCAGGATGAGCCAAAACCTCTTCCTCGAGACCGTGCACGCCGTCCGAAAATTCGACCCCTATTTCACGTGCAAGATCAGATGTGGGAAGTGATGAACTGTTGTGTGATCTTGCTCAACATGATCATTGAGGATGAGAGGAAGGACTCAATGAGTTTGGTCGAGCAGAACGAGCCATACTACAGATAGGGACCTCTTGCACAGCCTGATCACCATGTGCCACCAACCTGGGTTGCCTTCATCGCCATGCGTCAAGAGATTCGAGACCGGTAGTGCATCAACAATTGCATGATGATCTGGTTGTGCACCTATGGATACGCAAGACAAACACATAGATGTCTAGCATGAATCTGGCTAAACAAGGCCGAAATATGTTGTATTTTCATTGTCGAACTATGTTTGAATTTATACCAAACTGTGGTTAATTTTGTCCAAAACTATGCCGAACATTGCTCTGTATTCGTATTATGCTGAAATATTCTGAAAACTGGACGAATTTGAGCCAAATTTGGGCGAAAACACACCCACCAGGGAACTCGGCCTGAGAACGCTTGGGAAATTGGCCTCTCTGGCCGAAACCTTCGTCTGTCCGGCGCTATTTAGGTCCGAATTTCAGCCTGGGAACGACCAATGAGTGGAGATGCTCTAAGTCCTTCAAGATCCACAGAGAATGGCTGCAACCCCCCGCAACCATTTTTTTCTTTTGCTTTTGCAAAACCTCTTGACCATGAATTCATGCACGGACCAACATCAGCCGATTGACAATTTATATCAAGAGCACAGCTAACGATATTCCATATATGGGCCAATGAACATGAAAATATGAGAGGACTCGCAATTTGCTTCACGTCACCTCTCCCCTATTATGTAACAAAACATGTCTTTTATGGGCGAAAATGTAAAAGAAATATGTAATTGAAAATTTAAAATGCGTTTCTTAAGATTGTCAATAAAATGCTTTTCTCAAGTATCAACCACGAAAAAATTGATATGCCTCGAAGGGAATTCCACCTTTCATAAAAAGATTCTGAAAGAAGCCAAATAAGCTAATCTACTACTCTCTCCGATCCATAATAAGTGTAGTTCATTTTGTACTAAGCTAATACAAACTTTGTACTTGAATGGCGACACTTATTATGGATCGGAGGGAGTACCTCACTGGTCGGGATTGTTTTTGCTCATTGATCTCTACGAAACCTCACCATAACCCTTCTAAAATTAAGAGAATGTGGTATATGAAGTACTTGCTACTTTCACGTGTGTAAAAAAAGCTAGTGGTTATATTATGAGTAAATGTCATTTCTTTCCTCCTAGAAATAGGTTTTCGTCCTGCTATATTAATATAGCAACCATCTGATACAAGACTGAGACCACTGTTCGGGTAGACATCACAAATCAAGCCCAAAAGGACCAAGAAAAAAAATAAAACAAAACCGACATTGGTGGTTTGACGAAGACAAAGATGACTCGCAACCGCTGCACACTCTGGAGAATTTCGACCATGCTCCTAGCACGCTAAAACATCGCATACCAAAAAACACCTCCAAGAAGGAAAGAGACGACAACAACGTTGCTTCCTGGACTGGTCCTAGGGTTTCCCTGGTGGGATACATGAGGTGAGGAAGAGATACAGCCGACACCCTTCAGGAAGGGCGGCGATACCCACAGGCGTCACTGCTTCGTTGTCAAGATGAGAAGGCTTTCTCCCAACCCCTCAAGAAACCACACCCCCGAACGCTTCGTATTGCCCAAATGATGGCTCTAAAATATAGCCATCTACATTCACATTTAAATTAGATATTAATCATATTCTTGATGAAATATCTCACTAAACCCTGCCACTAATGCTAATATTTAGAGCGGTATGCAATCTTTTCTTTTTGTATTTTTCCTACACAGATAATATCGTTTAAAGGAGGAAATCACTATATTAAAGTCAAAGATATGAGATTTCCAACAACTAGAAGAAACCAGGAGCCGAACAACGGAGGCAGACGCCTTAACGACCAACTATACGGCAGGAGCAAAAATTCCGACCGTATAGCTCAGGTCGAATAGTTTGCGCCGCCGCCGTTAGGTCAAACAGAACAACTTTCGTGAAGGGCCCCCTATATAAAGAATCCTCGAGCGACGGGAAAAGAGAGTTCGCACCACCCCAAAGTCTGCCAGAGATCACTAGCCACGTCCAGATCTCCAAACCCTTCTCCATCTCCATAGCCATATTCCATCACTTGTAATAGTATATCTCTTCTCTGATTGGCGACATTATCAGACTATTGCTATCAATCTTATGATTTTATTACAATATTTGTGATTGTTGATCTCATCTCTATGCGTGAGTAATTCTCCTTGGGCTAAGGGCTTCGGCCTAGCAATGTAGCAATTGTGCATTTATTTATCATAGATGAGATCGTGTATTAGTTTGTATGACATGATGATTATTGTATCCTCTCTTGCGTCAATCTAAGGACTTGTCAGGTACCCAAGACCCCGAGGGTTGTGCCAGGTATAGGGAGTATGAGTGATGACTGATCTGTAGGTTGGAAACCCCGGCGACAGAAGGGGTAGTACGGCTGTATGTGAGGGATTTGTTTGAGATTAACGGTAACATCACTATGCATATCATTAGCTCTCTTTCTTCTATGGAGATCTAGTAGGTTATTGCTATAAGCGGTTGTGGAGGCAATAGCAATTATGGATGCGCTGCCCACATATAATTTATCTTGCTCTAACAAGTACACACATACTTTATTTCTATCTTTTATTTCCATCAGATGTTTTGCACAACTATAGGTGAAACCGAATGCCCTAGGCCCTCTCTCTCCATCATCATCAACAACAAAAATACACAAGCTATTGGTCCGGTAAAAACACAAAAGGAATTCTAAAACCCCCAAAGGTCCGTTAAAGTAACTTCACTACGCATTCGCTTCTCGAGGATTCAATAACCTAGGTCTACTAGGGATAAAGAAGCTATACTACATCCGTAATCCGGATCGAAGGTATCAACCCTTTTTCTGGCGCCGTTGCTGGGGAAACAATAGCTACCCTGGTGAGGTTATTAGGAACCTTGCTAGTTTTAATTCTTGTTTTTTTTTTGTTAGTTTTTTATTCGGTCTTTATTTGATAAACCCAAAAAATTTGTTAGCCTTTAAATTCTTGCTTTTACTATTATAATTTTTAATCTAAGAAAACCCAAAAACATAGGAAATATGGCTGAAAAGAAGCTTGGGGAGCTTGCTACTCCCAATAATGATTATTTGCGTACTCCTATCACTCAGCCAGCAATTGTTGCTGATGACTATGAAATTAAACCCTATTACTTAAGTTTGGTTCAACATAATCAATTTAGAGGCTCTACTGTTGAAGGCGGGGGTATGCACTTAAATACTTTCACTGAAATATGTGATATGATGCGTATAAAAGACGTTGACCCTGATGAGGTCAAATTGCGTCTATTTCCTTTCTCTTTGGGAGGGAGAGCTAAAGAATGATTGTTATCTTTGCCTAAAAATAGTATTACATCATGGGTGGGATGTACTTCTTTATTTATGACTAAATTTTTCCCACCTGCAAAGACTATGCAACTTCAATCTAATATTACTGGCTTTAGACAGGAAGAGCGTGAGCCACTAGCGCTTTCATGGGAGAGGATGAAAGAATGCCTAAGAAACTATCCTAGTCATGCGCTGGAAGATTGGTTGATCCTCCATTTATTTTACAATGCACTTAATCCTGTGTCTAAGTCTATGCTTGATACAATCCTAACTTAGTCCTGTAATCGTAGCTCGTAATGATTATAACCCTGCTTGGAAGAAGAGTTACAATCCTAACTTCCAGAAACATTATGCTAGTCCTGCAAGTAACTCTAATAATAATATGGGAACTAGTAATGATAGTCTACAATAAACACTTAAGTCTTTCATAGACTTACAAAACGAACAAAATAATATTCTAGTCAAAATTACGGAGAACCATGATGCTATGCTTGGTAAATTATCTAACCAAGCTATTAGTTTGAGAAATGATTTGCAAGCCCTTCAAGAAAGAACAAGGATCATTGAGGCACAACTAGGTAAGATAACCGAGACTCAAACTCTCATTCTAGCTAAATTTGCAGGTAAAGCTGAGCCCAATCCTATTGAAGAACTCAAAATGATGAGGATCCAAAGGGAGGAGCCTGAAGAACTTGATTATAGTAATGCCCCTTCACCAAGCTACACCATCGAATACCTTGTAAAGAGGATCAACATCAAAATTCCGGTAAGTGCAGGTAATGATGATGCCATGTATCAACACTTTGTTGATCAAGTAGCAATTAAGGTACACGATCTTGAAGAAGAATACAAGAAAATCGCTGAAAATTACCTGTTAAACTAGATGAAATATTTGAGCCTACTATTAAGATTAAGATTAGAGCCAATGAGATAGCTACACTTTGTGATCTAGGTGCAATCATCTCAACAATTCCAAAGAGTATTTTTAACAAATTAAATCTTGGATCCTTTGAAATTACTGAGTTAAAATTTCATCTAGCAGATTCTACCTACAAACAAGCTGTAGGGATTAAGGAGAACACTTTAGTTTACATCAAAGATTGTCCTGCTCTAATTGACTTTGTTATTGTTGACATGCCTGAAGATATTGTTGCTCCTATAATACTAGGCCGTCCTTTATTGAGAACTATAAAGTCTTTAATTAACCTTCATGAAGGGAACGTGAAGTTGCAATTGCCTTCACGGGATCCTTTTGTTATTCATTCCCTAGGAAGAAGAAAACCAAACATGACGAGAAGGATGCCATCACTTTGAAGGCCAATTACTTTGGAGTGTGTGTTCCACTCATCTGGCCCAAGTAAGTATCATCAAGGTCAAGCTATTGACCTAAAAGAGTGCTCTGATACGTCCAT
Organism: Avena eriantha; assembly: GCA_910589775.1. Classification (NCBI taxonomy): domain Eukaryota; kingdom Viridiplantae; phylum Streptophyta; class Magnoliopsida; order Poales; family Poaceae; genus Avena; species Avena eriantha. The sequence goes on from OU342743.1 coordinate 185,796,065, forward strand.
TTTGCATCACTATTTTATATCATAATTTATTGTTATTCATTGATATATTTCATATTAAGAGAGGATACTTATGTTATTTCATCTATTTTTTCATGGTTGATGACTTTTGAAGGATGAACCGCAGAGTCACGATCCTGATGGAAAAAAGCACTGTCCAGATGCAATATTGGCGAAGATCATAGAATTCTAGAAAATATATGGAAATTCCTATTTTTCAGAAGACAAAGAATGCCAGAAAGGGGAAGTGGAGATGGGCCATAGGGGGCCCACACCACCCCCTGGCGCGGGCCACCCCTAGCCACGCCACCATGTGGTGTGGACACCATGGTCCACCTCGGGCATTGCCCTTTGGCATATATAATCCCCTCGAAACCCTAAGAATTGGGGAGCAACCACAAAAATATTCCGCCACCTCTGCGGGATGGAAAAATGCAGAGAGAGAAAGAGCTCTCCGGCAGGCAAAAATCTGCTGGGGAAATTCTTTCCCGAAGAGAGGAGATCGTCACCATCAACACCGTCATCAAGCTAGACTTCATCGGGATCATAATCATCTCCACCATCATCTCCACCAGCACCATCATCACCACTCCGTACCGCTGTCATGATTGGGTTGAATCTTGCATAGTTCTTAGGGGAAACTTTCCCGGTGTTGATTACTTGTTTTAGTTGATGCTATTGAGTGGAACCATTGAATTATTGTTCATGTTCAGATTGTTACTTATCATTATTTCATCTCTGATCTGGATACATATGATGTCTCGTGAGTAGTTCGTTTAGTTCTTGAGGACATGGGAGAAGTCATGTTGTTAGTAGTGGAATTGTGTTGAGAAGGATTCAATGGTTTGATAATTAAGTTGTGGTGTTATTCTTCTAGTGGTGTAATGTGAACGTCGACTACATGATACTTCACCTTTATGGGCCTAGGTGAATGCATTGTGTATTTGGCTACTAATTGTGGGGTTGCCGTAGTGACAGAAACCTGAACCCCCGCTAGGAAACCTTTGCATAAGGGAGTGTAGGATCTCAAAGTTTAAGGTTATGGTTAGGGTTTTATCTTAATTACTTTCTTGTAGTTGCGTATGCTTGCAAGGGGTATAATCACAAGTATGTATTAGTCCTAGGAAGGTCAGTACATTAGCACAGGTTTACCCACACAACACTTATCCAACCAGAGAAGATGAATCAATTATATGAAGCAAAAGCACTTGACAATATTCCCATGTATCCTCGAGAACGTTTGGTTATCGTAAGTAATACAACGGGCTTGTCCTTTGCTAAAGAAAGGATTGGTACACTTGCTACAATTATTATTATTGTCTTTTATTTACTCGCACTTTATTTATCTGCATTATCAAAAACCCCTAAAAATCCGTTTGCTAAGTATTTACAGAGAATTCCTGCTCCAAGCCACTTGTCAACACCTTCTGCTCCTTGTTGGGTTCGACACTCTTACTTATCGAAAATACTAGGATACACCCCCTATACTTATGGGTCATCAAGACTATTTTCTAGCGCCCTTGCCGGGGAGTGAAGCGCTATTGAAGAGTGGAACTGGTAAAGGAAACTTCTACTGTGAGTATTGTTTATTTCTGTTTGTTACTTTATTTTCAATATGGATAATTCACTTATTTTGGAATGCTACTACCACTGCTAAGGTAGTAGATGAACCACCACCTGCTGAAACTGATCCTTTTAAAATACCTACAAAAAATGTTGATCGTGTTATGGATAACTGCTATTTTGGAGATGGAACTGTCCATCCCAGTGATCATTTGCTTTTTATACATGAATTATGTGGTTTTTTCAAGTGTGCAGGTATTACCACAGATCAAGTTAAGAAAAATTTATTCTCCGTATCATTGAAAGGAAGAGCTGAGGAATGGTATAAGCTGTTAAAGAATGGCCAATCTCTTGAATGGGAGGAAATTGTACCTCTCTTTCATTCCAAATTTTATCCTCCTAGTGAGATTCATAAAGATCGGAATCAAATATATAACTTTTGGCCTCGTGATGGAGAGAGTACCGCCCAAGCTTGGGGGATATTGAAGTCATGATACGCTGCTAACGTATCCATAATTTTTGATGTTCCATGCTTGTTTAGTATCTACTTTCTTGTGTTTTGTTCACACTTTGGAGTACTTTTTATACACTTTCTTGGTCTAATCTATTGACAAGATGCAACAGTGCCAGTTGCCTATTTTCTGCTGTTTTTGGTTCTAGGAAAGTCAGAAAATAAATATTCTCGCAATTGACCAGACAAAAGCCAAAGTCGATATTTTACTGGAAGACTCACGGAGCCAGAAGACGAGACGGAGAGGGGCCACAGGGTGGCCACACCACCCCTAGGGCATGGTGTGGGCCCCTGGTCGGCCACCAACCTTGCCTCTTTCGCCTATATATCTCCCCCGATGCAAATACCCTAAATAGTCAATCAGAAATCCAAGAAAAGTTTCGATGCGCCGCCGCCACCGAAGGGGAGATTCAGGGGACAGAAAGTCTCTGTTCTGGCACCCTGCCGGGACGGGGAAGTGCCCCCGGAGCTATCTCCATCGATATCCACCACCATCTCCATCGTCGTTGCTGATTCCCATGATGATGAGGGAGTAGTTCTTCCTCGAGGCTAAGGGTTCTACCGGTAGCTATGTGTTCATCTCTCTCTCTCTCTCTATGCATGATCATATTGTGATCATGAGCTTTGTAATCAAGTAGATCTACCTTTCTACTCAAGTTCTTTATTAGATCTCTGCTCTCCCCATGTGTGTGAAGTTGACAGTGTGCACACCATGCTGGCACTTAGGGTAGAGATTACAAATACTTGTTATGAGTTATATTTGGAGTTGTATCTTTCTATGAAATTGTGGTGTTTGTTTGAACCATCTAGTACTCAAGGTGACAGTGTGGGGTTATCTAGATGTGGAAAGCAAACTTTGAGGTGTGCTGTTATAGCCCTACCATGGATTAGAGTGTCCAACCAGAGAGTAGTTCAGAGTAGTATCATGAAGATAATATATTTATATGAGAGTGTTCACTAGTGAAAGTACGATCCCTAGGCCTTGTTTCTAAGCATTGAAACACCGTTTGCAACTAGATCTGTTACATGTTTGCTTGCTTCCATCTTTATTTCAGTTTGCCTTTAGTCTCTTCCACGTCAGCAAGCTATTTTCTAGCACTGTTACCACTTATAATTATCTATACCACTTGTATTTCACTATCTCTTTGCCGAACTAGTGCACCTATACACCTGACAAGTGTATTGGGTGTGTTGGGGACACAAGAGACTTCTTGTATCTTGATTGCAGGATTGCTTGAGAGGGAATACCTTTGACCACTTCCTCCCTGAGTTCGATAAACCTTGGGTGATCCACTTAATGGAAAACTTGTTGTTGTTCTACAAACTTCTGTACTTGGAGGCCCAACAACTGTCTACAAGAATAGAAGTGCATAGACATCAAGCTATTTTCTGGCGCCATTGCCGGGGAGTCAAGGACATCTTCACAAGGGCAGTCCCTCATAACCAATCTCTTTACTTTGTTATTTTTGTTTTGCTTAGTTTACTTTTGCTTTGTTTGCTTGTTTCTTTATCAAAACACACACAAAATAGTTTTACAAGTTTGCTTTGTTTATCAAAAATACAAAAAAATTAGTTCCTACTATAGTGGTTATTTTCGTTGGTCTAGTATTGTCTTGCTTTACCATGCTTTCTTTCAATGACTGGTTTCTTTGAAACTGAATCTTATTGGCAAGGTGGGTTCACAGAAGAACAAAAATATTATTATAAGGAATACCGACTATCACAAAAAGGGAAACACTTATGGGAAGAAATTAATAAATTGGATACTATTGCTAGAAACGTGTGCTCTACTTATAATGTTACTTATTGCTTTGATAAATATTGTTGCTGTAGGAGGTATAAACACCTCCCTTTTCAACGTGAGTATAATGATAATGTTACCATATCTTCTTATGTGAAGGGAAATTATGACTTTTGTGATGTGGAACAAATTGCATAATTTATTTCTTGGAAGGGTTCATTCGAACTTGCTTATTTGCTTGAAAATATTGATGATGCACCTTATAAATATGAGGTTTATGATATACTTAAATTTTTCTTTGATAATTACAAGGAAGAAAATGGCTATATTCTTGAATATGTTAATAGATGTTCTCCACCAATGGAAGAGATTAATGCCTTACAGGAGCCTATGGAAGAAGAAATTGCTGAAACTAGAAGCTCATTGGATGAAAAAGAGGAGGAGAATGATGATCTAGAGGATGAAGAATGGATCTACCCATGCCTACCCTCTAATGAGAGTAACTCTCTACCCCTTACATTATTTGATTGTCCTCCATGCTCACCAAAGAAGGATGAACGTTATGTTCTTGTGGATTCTTTGGAAAATGTTTATAATAAAGCTCTAGATGATGGTCCTATATAGGTTGATAATATTAATTATACTACTATTGAAAATGAGATTGATCAGTCATCTTGTTATAAAATTGTTAAAAGTGGGTTTGAAGGTTTTTATCCCACTATTTTTGAGCTTGATAAAAATTATGTGTTTGTAGATCATGAAAAGCATGATTTATGTGATAGTTATATTGTTAATTTTATTCATGATGCTACTAAAAGTTATTATGAGAGAGGCAAACATGGTTTTATGCATCTCAATAATATTAAGTTTCCCCTCTTTATGTTGAAAGTCTTGAAGTTGCACTTGTTTTTCTTTCCTATGCTTGTTGGTTTGTGCTTTCATGACTTATTTCTTTACAAAATTCCTATGCATAGGAAGTGGGTTAGACTTAAACGTTATTTGAATTTGCTTCTTGATGCTCTATTTTACTTCAATTCATATTTCCTATGTGAGCATCTTCTCAAACTATCAAGCGTAACTTAAAGGCATTAAAGAAAAGTACATATTGGGAGATAACCCAAAAGTTTTAGTTGAGTCTTAGAAGTTATTACCTCTATAATAACCTCTCCTTATCATTTTTGTGTGGTTTTTGTGCCAAGAGTAACCTCTAATGAGAGAGAAGTAATGCCTGGGAAAGTTGATGTCCCGAAACAGATTTTTGTTCTTCACTGTAAAAATTCGTGTAAACTCTCTGTACATTGGTTTGAGTCGTGAATTTTTGTGCTTCTGCCTCAGGTTGTTATCTAACTTTCATTAGTTTAACAGTTTTCGATTTGAGCAACAGAAGGTGTTCGAAAAAATTGGGTTTTACCTGCTGGTCTGTTTTGACAGATTTCTGCCATTATTTGCATTTGCTTCTTGTTGGTTCCTTTTTGAGTTCTCTTTGGGGAATTGAGCCTTTTGAGGGAAGTGCTACAGTAGCTTGTGTTATAATGGAAGTTTTATTGGTGTTGAAACTGAACCAAAAGACTTATTATCTTAAGTGCACTAATGTTGCTAATAAAATTGTGTGAAGTTTTGTATGAAGGAAAAATTTCAGGTGTATGGAGAGAATGATGTAATGAGATGAAGAATGGACTAAAGCTCAAGCTTGGAGATGCCACGCGTGTCACCCCAAGAGATATCCAAGAAGTACAAGCGTCAAAGCTTGGGGATGCCCAAGGCATCCCCTTCTTCATCAATAAAAATCCCAGGTTTCTTCCAAACACTTCATTTTTATTGTTTCATGCACAATTGTGTTGTTCTTGGAGCGTCTTCTTTTTCGTTTTTGTTTTGGATTTTCGTTTGCTTGGTTTCCTTAGTTTTCTGAATAAATTGGTTGGACCCCTCTTTCATACATTGGTTTTCAAATAGTTTGGTTTGGATTGGAAAAGAGTAGGAAAGTTCATGCTTAAGTGGAAAAGAGAGCTTGTTTTTGACTGTGGCTTATGCTTTGTCTTGCCATGCTTGATATTGTTTTAGCTTTATGCTTAGTATTATTTGTTGTAGCATGACTTGTTATGAACAATTGAGATTGCTTAATGTTCCTTGGAAGGATCATGCGTTGTTTTAGCATATTAAAGCATAGCATTGTGGTATTCTCCTATGATGCTTTATTTGGGTTGACTTGGCGCATGCTCACACCATGTTAAGACTATCCCAAGTCACCATAGACTTTATGATCCTTTAGTTTTCAAGTTGCAGTATCACTTTATGCTTTGATCAATGATGTTTTGTTGCTCTGCATGATTATGACCGTTATTGCTCTCTTAGTTTGTCGCTCCTAGTCTTTTGCTAGCCTCCACAACAAAGTATGAGTTCTACTCATGCATCCAACTCCCTAAACCAAGTTATTCCAAAGATTCCACCATACCTACCTACTAGCTTATGCTATTCCAAGTATATTCATGCTTTTGTTTACCTTCCAAATTAAACTTGTTATGAGAAAACTAGTGATTAAAGCTCTCACGAACTTGATGGCACACTTTACTTTTCTTGCCCTTAATAAACTTGAACCATTGTGTCTTCTATGTTGTATATGCTTGCACTTATTTGTTGGGAATTAGCAAAACCATGCTTTCATGGGGAACGCTTTCAACATTGCACTTGGTACTTGTACCTAGTTGATATCATGCTCTTTTGTATATGGATGTCGTCGGTGTGAAATGAAAGGGGAGCTTGTAAGTCCATGGAGTTATGTATATGTGTTAGAGAAATGCCTGGGCCGCTGGTCTAATCCATGCAGACATGGTGGAAACCTGCAGCGTAACCATAATGAGCTTTCTATGAAGCATTCTTCTTTAAAAAGAGTCCTATATTGATACATATGTACTTACAATGACAAAATCTTACTCGTGACTAAAGTTGAGTAGCATGAGGTTCGGTCTTCGTAAGTAAGGGGCAAGAGATTTCGGCTTATAACTTGTCAAGCATATCCTCTTAGTAGTGTCAATTTAACCTTAATCACCTTTAAGATGCTTATGATAGGGGCAATGAGAGCTGAAAGCTAATAAGTACCATAATTTTTGGAAGCTCTTTATGAGACTTGAATCCCTACTTCCTTCTATGAAGGCCTTTCTTTTACTTTTACGTTGAGTCTCCACCTTCTACCTTTATGCACCTACTTTGAGAGCATAGTGGCCATTCTTAGTTCTATGTGCATTATCACAAGACTTGTTGATTGATTCATAGCTTTGATATTGCTTGTTTTAAACTCTTTGTATCTAGTCACTCTTATGAACTTCGAAGGTGTCCTATGCATCTATGTTTGCTACTCTATGAGGGATAAGCTGAATGCAAATATGCTATGTTTTCTTTATGTGAAACAAACAAACTTCTTGCAAAGCATTGTTATTCATGAATCTTTTGTTTGTACCCTTTCATGTTGCAACATAGTTGCTTTGTCTTATTGCTAGACCTTTGTCTTTCATGTTATGATTGAAGTACTATGATCCTAGCTTTGAATGTTTTACAAATACTTTGATCAAGTTTATGATGGTGCATGTCACCTAAAAAATTATTCTTTCTTTTTATCACTTACCTACTCGAGGACGAGCAGGAGTTAAGCTTGGGGATGTTGATACGTTGCTAACGTATCCATAATTTTTGATGTTCCATGCTTGTATAGTATCTACTTTCTTCTGTTTTGTCCACACTTTGGAGTACTTTTTATACACTTTCTTGGACTAATCTATTGACAAGATGCAACAGTGCCAGTTGCCTGTTTTCTGCTGTTTTTGGTTCCAGGAAAGTCTGAAAATTAATATTCTCGGAATTGGACAGGACAAAAGCCAAAGTCGATATTTTACTGGAAGACTCACGGAGCCAGAAAACGAGACGGAGAGGGGCCACATGATGGCCACACCACCCCTAGGCACGGGTCCCCCTGGCCACACCAGGGAATGGTGTGGGCCCCCTGGACGGCCACCGACCTTGCCTCTTTCTCCTATATATCTCCCCCGATGCGAAAACCCTAAATAGTCAATCAGAAATCCAAGAAAAGTTCCGCTGCGCCCCCGCCACCGAAGGGGAGATTCGGGGGACAGAAAGTCTCTATTCCAGCACCCTGCTGGGACGGGGAAGTGCCCTCGGAGCCATCTCCATCGATCTCCACCACCATCTCCATCACCGTTGCTGATTCCCATGATGATGAGGGAGTAGTTCTTCCTCGAGGCTAAGGGTTCTACCGATAGCTATGTGTTCATCTCTCTCTCTCTCTATGCATGATCATATTGTGATCATGAGCTTTGTAATCAAGTAGATCTACCTTGCTACTCAAGTGCTTTATTAGATCTCTGCTCTCCCCATGTGTGTGAAGTTGATAGTGTGCACACCATGGTGGCACTTAGGCTAGAGATTACAAATACTTGTTATGAGTTATATTTGGAGTTGGATATTTCTATGAAATTGTGGTGTTTGTTTGAACCATCTAGTACTCAAGGTGACAGTGTGGGGTTATCTAGATGTGGAAAGCAAACTTTGAGGTGTGCTGTTATAGCCCTACCATGGATTAGAGTGTCCAACCGGAGAGTAGTTCAGAGTAGTATCATGAAGATAATATATTTATATGAGAGTGTTCACTAGTGAAAGTATGATCCCTAGGCCTTGTTTCTAAGCATTGAAACACCATTTTCAACTAGATCTGTTACATGTTTGCTTGCTTCCATCTTTATTTCAGTTTGCCTTTAGTCTCTTCCATGCCAGCAAGCTATTTTCTAGCACTGTTACTGATGCGCTCAACTTTTGACGTAGAGCTCGTTGGGAACCCCAAGAGGAAGGTACGATGAATACAGCAGCAAGTCTTCCCTCAGTTATGAAACCAAGGTTTAATCGAACCAGTAGGAGCAAGGAAACACCCCAAAGGTGTTACTAGCTGAGCTTTGGCAGGGCGCACTACCGGTGCTAGTAGAAACGTGGAGACCTGCACAACACAACCACAGAACTTTGTCCCCAACTTGCGATGAGGTTGTCAATCTCACCGTGTTTTGCGGAAAACAAAGGATTAAACGTATCGAATGGAAAGAAGTAAAAGTTTGCAAAAGGTAAACACAAAGCAGTAAAAGATTGTAGATTGTATGTAAAGAAAAAGGACCAAGATCCATAGTTCACTAGAGGTGGCTCTCCTTAGATAGATAACATGTTGGGTGAACAAATTACATCGGGGCAATTGACAAACACCGAGAAAGCAATACATGCATATACTAATCATCTTGACTCCTCTGAGACTTGATTGGGCATTACAACTTAATACATAGACCGCCATCCAACTGCATCTATGACTAATAATCCACCTTCAGGTCATCCGAACCCCCTCCAGTATTAAGTTGCAAGCAACAGATTATTGCTTTACGAACTGCGTGTAAAGTAAACAATACGATTGTTCTATGAACAAAGGATTGTTGTTTTCTCCCTAGTAGCAACAGCACATCTAGTACCTTAGAGATTTCTGTCACTTCCCCAGATTACCAGAGGCAGGAACCCACTATCGAGCATAAATACTAACTCTTGGAGTTGCTAGCATCTACTTGGCCAAGATAGCTACTAACAACGGAAAGCATGCAAGATCTCAAATAACAAAGACATGATAGAATCAATAATCAATCTAAAATAGCATCTCAATATCCATCGGATCGCCGCAAACACAACATGTATGAATTACAAATAGATGATCTTGATCATGAACAGAGCTCACAAGATCTAAACATGAAAGCACAAAGGAGGAGAAACCAGCCATCTAGCTACTACATGGATCCGTAGTCAAGGATGAACTACTCACGCATCACACCGGAGGCTTGCATGGTGATGAAGAAAGCCTCCAGGGTGAATTCCCCTCTCCGGCAGGGTGCCGGGAAGAGCTTCAGATCCCTCCCGATCTAGGGATGGAGATGACGGCGGCTACAGACTCTTTCGTGGATTTTTGATCGGGTACCTAGGGCTTTCGTCCCGAGGGCAACTTATAGTCGGAAGGGGAGGCTGAGGGGGTGCCTGGGCAGGCCACACCACCCTCTGGCGCGGGCCAGGCCTGGCCGCGTGGCCAGGTGGTGTGGCCGCCCTCTGGCCCTTCTCCATCTCGTATTCTGGCACTTGATCCCTTCCGGAAAAATAGGAACTTTGGCTTTTGTCCCGTCCAATTCCGAGAATATTCATTTTCTCACTTTCCTGGAACCAAAAACAGCAGAAAACAAGCAGCTGGCACTGTGGCTCTTGTTAATAGGTTAGTCCAAGAAATCATATGAAAAGTACTCCAAAGTTGGAACAAAACACAAGAAAGTGGATAAAACCAAGCATGGAACATCAAAAATTATAGATACATTTGCAATGTATCAACATCCCCAAGCTTAACTCTTGCTCGTCCTCGAGTAGGTAAGTGATAAAAAGAAATAATTTTTGAGGTGACATGCACCATCAAAGACTTGATCAAAGTTTTTGCAAAACTCAAAGCTGGGATCATAGTACTTCAATCATAACATGAAAGACAAAGTTCTAGCAATAAGCAAAGAAACTATGATGCAACATGAAAAGGCACAAACAAAAGATTCATGAATAACAATGCTTTGCAAGACGTTTGTTTGTTTCACATAAAGAAAACATAGCATAAAAGTATTCAGCTTGTCCCTGAATAGAGTAGCAAATATAAATGCATAGGACACCTTCAAAGTTCATAAGAGTGACTAGATACAATAGTTTCAAACAAGCAATAACAAGTTATGCATCAATCAACTAGTCTTGGTAGAATGCACATAGAACTAAGAATGGCCACTATGCTCTCAAAGTAGGTGCATACAGATAGAATGTGGAGACTCAATATAATGGTGGAAGAAAAGGCCTTTTGTAAAAGGAAGTAGAGATTCAAGTCTCATAAGAGCTTCCAAAAATTATGGTACTCAAGTTTAGTCACCGTTAAGTTCTTTTCATCGTAAGTATATGTGTATCATTGAGAACCGCCAATGGGGTACCCCTTGCCCGATGATACGGAAGAATCCCATATCAAAATGACAAGGCAAGCAGAGAACGAGCATCTCAGCATTCTTCTTATTTACCATGGGAATATGGTTCTTTTTTCTCTCTTTCCTCTTTTCATAGTATCTTTTTTCTCCTTTTCTCTTTATTCTCAGTATAGGACTCTTTTTTATAAGAAGAATGCTTCATAGACAGCTCATTATGGTTACGCTGCAGGTTTCCACCATGTCAGCATGGATTGGACCAGCGGCCCAAGCGTTTCTCTAACACATATACATAACTCCATGGACTTACAAGCTCCCCTTTCATTTCACACCGACGATATCCATATACAAAAGAGCATGATATCAACTAGGTATAAGTACCAAGTGCAATGTTGAAAGCGTTCCCCATGAAAGCATGGTTCTGCTAATTCCTAACAAATAAGTGCAACCATATACAACATAGAAGACACAATGGTTCAAGTTTATTAAGGGCAAGTAAAGTAACGTGTGCCATCAAGTTCGTGAGAGCTTTAATCACTAGTTTTTTCATAACAAGTGGAAGGTAAACAAAAGCATGAATATACTTGGAATAGAATAAGCTAGTAGGTAGGTATGGTGGACTCTTTGGAATAAATTGGTTTAGGGAGTTGGATGCATGAGTGGAACTCATACTTTCTTGTGGAGGCTAGCAAAAGACTGGGAGCGACAAACTAAGAGAGCAATAATGGCCATAATCATGCAGAGCGACAAAACATCATTGATCAAAGCATAAAGTGATACTACAAGTTGAAAACTAAAGGATCATAAAGGCTATGGTGACTTGAGATAGTCATAACATGGTGTGAGCATGCGCCAAATTAACCCGAATAAAGCATCAAAGGAGAATACCACTATACTATGCTTTAATATGCTAAAACAACGCATGATTCATCCAAGGCACATTAAGCAATCTCAATTGTTTATAACAAGCCATGCTACAACAAATAATACTAAGCATAAAGCCAAAACAATATCAAGCATGGCATGACAAAGCATAGCCACAGTCAAAAACGAGCTCTTTTTACCACATAAGCATGAGCTTTCCTACTCTTTTCCAAACCAAACCAAACTATTTGCAAACCAAAGTATGAAAGAGGGGGTCCAACCAATTTATTCAGAAAACTAAGCAAACCAAGCAAACTAAAAACCAAAACAAAAAACGAAAAAGAAGACGCTCCAAGAAAAACACAACTGTGCATGAAACAATAAAAATGAAGCGTTTGGAAGAAACATGGAATTTTTATTGATGAAGAAGGGGATGCCTTGGGCATCCCCAAGCTTTGATGCTTGTACTTCTTGGATATTTCTTGGGGTGACACGCGTGGCATCCCCAAGCTTGAGCTTTAGTCCATCCTTCATCTCATTACTCATTCCTTCCATACACCTGAAATTTTTCCTTCATACAAAACTTCACACAATCTCATTAGCAACATTAGTACACTTAAGATAAATAAGTCTCAAGGTTCAGTTCTAACACCAAATAAACTTCCATTAGAACACTATCTACTGTAGCACTTCCCTCAAAAAGCTCAATTCCCCAAAGGAACTCAAGAAGGAACTAACAAGAAGCAAATGCAGAAAATGGCAGAAATCTGTCAAAACAGACGAGCAGGTAAAGACGATTTTTTTCGAAGACCTTATGTTGCTCAAATCAAAAAGTGTTGAACTAGAAAAAGTTAGATAACAACCTGGGGAAGAAGCACAAAATATTACAGATCAATCCGACGTACACAACTCTCTCAGGAATTTTTACGGTGAAGCACAAAAATCTGTTTCGGGACAACAACTTTCCCAATCATTACTTCTCTCTCATTATAAGTTACTCTTGGCACAAAAAGCAAATAAAAAGGATAACGAGAGGTTATTACAGAGGTAATAACTTCCAAGACTCAACTAAATTCTTGGGTTATCTCCCAACAAGTACTTTTCTTTAACGCCTTTAAGTTAGGCATAAGAAGCAAAGAAAGAATCAAGTGTTCTCAAATGAAGAAGCATTAAGACCAAATTTTGTTTTCATAGGAGAAGCAAAAGAAATATTTTCTCTCTTTTTGGAGAAGTGTTCTATACTTTTATTGAGTGGGAGTTAATATTTAATGGTGCCTTCTTTCATATCAATGATGGCACCAACAGTTCTAAGAAAAGGTTTTCCCAAAGTAATAGGACAAGAAGCATTGTATTCAACATCCAAAACATAGAAATCAACGGTGACATAGGAATCGTTAACCATAATAAGAACATCATTAAGACTCCCCATGTGTTTCTTTTTAGCATTAGCATCAAGTGGGACATTCAAATAACAATCTTCAAGAGGAGGCAAATCAAGCATATCATAAATCCTTCTAGACATAATAGAAACACTACTATCAAGGTCACACAAAGCTTTGAAATCAAAGTCATTCACTTTCATATTAATGATGGGTTCCGAACCATCCTCTTGTTTTATAGGAATAGAAGCTTTATGTTTCATCTTTTCTTCTTTAATCTTTATGAGAGCATCAGTAATGTGTTTTGTAAAAGCCATGTTCATAGCACTAGCATTAGGACTTTTAGCAAGCTTTTGTAGGAACTTAATAACTTCAGAGATATTGCAGCCATCAAGATCAAAATCAACTTTATCATCTAAAGTAGTAGAACTATTAGTAGCCTCAACACTAGTGGTGGTAATAGTAAAACACTAATGTTTCTAGCAATTTCATCTTCTCTTTCCCACTTAGCATGTAATTCAGCTAATAGTCTAACATTTTCATCAATTCTTACTTGTATGGCATTAGTAGCTGCAAAGGGATTCTCATTAGTTTCAGGTTTATCAGCCATTTTATTCAAAGTAGATTGAGCTTCAGCCAAAGATGCTATATTTCTTTCAGCATTAGAGAGTTTTTCCTCAATAGTTTTATTGAAAGCAGTTTGTTTACTAATAAACTCTTTAAGAATAACTTCAAGTTCAGAGGGATCACTCTTATTATTTTTGTAAGAATTTCTATAAGCATTACCATTGTTGGGAGGATATGGCTTATAATTGTTGTTACCAAAATTGTTCCTATAAGCATTATTACCATAAGCATTATTGCCAAAATTATTATTTCTTATGAAGTTCACATCAGCTTGCTCTTCTTGAGCAACCAAAGAGGCTAAAGGAACATTATTTGGATCAATATGGGCTTTCCCATTAATAAGCATAGACATAATAATATCAATCTTATCACTCAAGGAGGAGGTTTCTTCAACAGAATTTACCTTCTTACCTTGTGGAGCTCTCTCAGTATGCCATTCAGAATAATTAACCATCATATTGACCAATAGTTTTGTTGCAGCACCCAAAGTGATGGTCATAAAGGTACCTCCAGCAGCAGAATCCAATAGGTTCCTTGAAGAATAGTTCAATCCTACATAAAAAGTTTGGATTATCATCCAAGAAGTCAGTCCATGAGTGGGCCAATTCTTTACCACAGATTTCATTCTTTCCCAAGCTTGAGCAACATGCTCATTATCAAGTTGTTTAAACTTCATTATGTCACTTCTCATGGATATAATCTTAGCAGGAGGATAGTACTTTCCAATAAAAGCATCTTGGCACTTAGTCCAAAAATCAATACTATCCTAGTTAAGGAATTCAAGCATTCTTTAGCTTTTCCTCTCAAAGAGAAAGGAAATAATTTTAGTTTAATAATATCACCATCTATATCCCTATGCTTTTGCATCTCACAAAGTTCAACAAAGTTATTTAGATGGGAAGCATCATCTTCATTACCAATACCAGAAAATTGCTCTCTCATAACAAGATTGAGCAAAGCAGGTTTTATCTCAAAGAAAGTATTTTCAGCCACAGGTGGAGCAATAGGACTGCTCATAAAATCATTGTTGTTGGTGCTAGTGAAGTCACACAACTTAGTGTTTTCAAGAGTAGTCATTTTTTTGGGTTTTCAAATAAGAAAGCAAACAAGTAGAACTAATTTTGTTTTTGTTTTTGTTTTTTGAAGAACAAAACAAGCAAACAAAGCAAAAAGAAAACTAAGCAAAACAAAAACAACAAAGTAAAGAGATTGGTTATGAGGGACTCTCCTTGTGAAGATGTCCTTGACTCCCCGGCAACGGCGCCAGAAAATCTTGATGCGCTCGACTTTCGACGTAGAGCTCGTTGGGAACCCCAAGAGGAAGGTACAATGAATACCGCAGCAAGTCTTCCCTCAATTATGAAACCAAGGTTTAATCGAACCAGTAGGAGCAAGGAAACACCCCAAAGGTGTTACTAGCTTAGCTTTGGCAGGGCGCACTACCGGTGCTAGTAGCAACGTGGAGACCTTCAGAACACAACCACAGAACTTTGTCCCCAACTTGCGATGAGGTTGTCAATCTCACCGTGTTTTGCGGAAAACAAAGGATTAAACGTATGGAATGGAAAGAAGTTAAAGTTTGCAGAAAGTAAACACAAAGCAGTAAAAGATTGTAGATTGTATGTAAAGAAAAAGGACCGGGATCCATAGTTCACTAGAGGTGACTCTCCTTAGATAGATAACATGTTGGGTGAACAACTTACAGCGGGGCAATTGACAAACACCGAGAAAGCAATACATGCATATACTAATCATCTTGACTCCTCTGAGACTTGATTAGGAATTACAACATAATACATAGACCGCCATCCAACTACATCTATGACTAATAATCCACCTTCAAGTTATCATCCGAACCCCCTCCAGTATTAAGTTGCAAGCAACAGATTATTGCTTTACGAACTGCGTGTAAAGTAAACAATATGATTGTTCTATGAACAAAGGATTTTTGTTTTCTCCCTAGTAGCAACAGCACATCTAGTACCTTAGAGATTTCTGTCACTTCCCCAGATTACCAGAGGCATGAACCCACTATCGAGCATAAATACTAACTCTTGGAGTTGCTAGCATCTACTTGGCCAAGATAGCTACTAACAACGGAAAGCATGCAAGATCTCAAATAACAAAGACATGATAGAATCAATAATCAATCTGAAATAGCATCTCAATATCCATCGGATCCCCGCAAATACAACATGTATGAATTACAAATAGATGATCTTGATCATGAACGGAGCTCACAAGATCTAAATATGAAAGCACAAAGGAGGAGAAACCAGCCATCTAGCTACTACATGGATCCGTAGTCCAAGGATGAACTACTCACGCATCACACCAGAGGCTTGCATGGTGATGAAGAAAGCCTCCAGGGTGAATTCCCCTCTCTGGCAGGGTGCCGGGAAGAGCTTCAGATCCCTCCCGATCTAGGGATGGAGATGACGGCGGCTACAGACTCTTTCGTGGATTGTTGATCGTGTACCTAGGGTTTTCGTCCCGAGGGCAACTTATATTCGGAAGGGGAGGCCGAGGGGGTGCCTGGGCTGGCCACACCACCCCCTGGCGTGGGCCAGGCCTGGCCGCACGGACAGGTGGTGTGGCCGCCCTCTGGCCCTTCTCCGTCTCGTATTCTGGCACTTGATCCCTTCCGGAAAAATAGGCACTTTGGCTTTTGTCCCGTCCAATTTCGAGAATATTCATTTTCTGAATTTCTTGGAACCAAAAACAGCAGAAAACAGGCAGCTGGCACTGTGGCTCTTTTTAATAGGTTAGTCCAAGAAATCATATGAAAAGTACTCCAAAGTTGGAACAAAACACAAGAAAGTGGATAAACCAAGCATGGAACATCAAAAATTATAGATACATTTGCAATGTATCAGTTACCACTTATAATTATCCATACGACTTGTATTTCACTATCTCTTCGCCGAACTAGTGCACCTATACACCTGATAAGTGTATTGGGTGTGTTGGGGACACAAGAGACTTTTTGTATCTTGATTGCAAGATTTCTTGAGAGGGAATACCTTTGACCACTTCCTCCCTGAGTTCGATAAACCTTGGGTGATCCACTTAAGGGAAAACTTGCTGCTGTTCTACAAACTTCTGCACTTGGAGGTCCAACAACTGTCTACAATAATAGAAGTGCGTAGACATCAAGTCACTAATGCTCAAATGTCCTATTCATGAGCTCCCTAATAATATTATTATCAATAACTTTTATGCAAGGCTTTCTCTTCATGATAAGGATCTATTGGATGCTTCTTGTGCTGGATCATTTACACGTATGAAAGAAGAAGCTAAATGGGATCTTCTAGACCGTATTCAAGACAATGCTGAAGCATGGGAGAATGATAAAGGAAGAAAGTCAGGTATAAACTATGATTATGAATGCATTAATTCTTTTATGGGAACTGATGACTTTCATAATATTAGTAATGCTTATGGTCTTGATTCTCAAGTTATTGCAAATTGTTTTAAGGCTTTTGCCTCTTATATTGAAATTCCCAAAAAGGAATGGAACAAGTATCATGCACCATATAAAGATATTGTTGATTATGTTCCTGCTAGAAATACCGAAGTTTGTATAGTTGATCATATTTTACCTGAACCTTACATCAAGAAAATACCTTTCCCTGATAATGTAAAGGAGCATTCTATGATAACTAGTGTGGTTAACAAAAGTACAAAGAAAGCTGTAAAACCTAATCAACAAATAAACGCTGAACCTGCGTAGCAATTGTGAAAGACCTTGCCACTAAAAGTGTAGAAGATTGACACATTATCTTTTGTGAGGATGCCTCTAATATTGTTTCACATCCTAGCAGAACTAGGAAAGCTAGTGTCCCTGTGCTTTCTGTTAGAATTGGGGATCATTACTATTATGGTTTATGTGATATTGGTGCAAGTTCAGGTGTTATTCCTTATGAGCTTTACAAAGAAATTATGCATGAAATTGGTCCCTGTGAACTAGAAGAAATTTATGTGGTTATTCACCTTGCAAATAGAGAGACCATCTCTCCAATTGGTATTGTAAGAGATGTGGAAGTTCTTTGTGGTAAGATTAAATACCCTGCAGATTTTCTAGTACTTAGTTCAGCTGCTAGTAAAACTTGTCCTATCATTTTTGGTAGACCTTTCTTGAACACTTGTGGAGCTATTAAAGATTTTAAGAGGGAGAAAAATTTAACTAAATTTGATGGAGAATCTTATGAGTTTAATTTTTCAAAATTTGCTAAAGTTCCTTATGAAAATGAATTGCCTGATGAGGATTTTAGAGTTCAACAACTTGCTTCTATTTATCTTGCTCCTAACAATGCTTTGCAGCAATATATGGAAGACCACGAAAGTGATATCTTCATGGAAGAAAGAAATGAGATTGACGAGATTCTCCTTCGTCAACCCAAGATGCTTAAGCATAACTTACCTGTGGAAGATTTGGGTACCACATTACCACCTAAAAAGGATCCGGTTTTCGATCTGAAACCTTTACCTGACGATCTTAAATATGCTTACATTAATGATAAGAAAATATCTCCTGTTATTATTAGTTCTAAACTTTCAAGAAAGGAAGAGGGAAGATTACTAGAAGTATTGAAGAAACATCGAGGAGATATGGGTTATACTCTTGATGATTTAAAAGGGATTTCTCCTACTATATGTCAGCATGCTATTAATATAGAACCTGATGCAAAACCAGTGGTAGAACATCAACATCTTTTAAATCCCAAGATGAAGGAAGTGGTAAGAAATGAGGTATTGAAACTCCTTGATGCTGGTATTATTTATCCTATTGCTGATAGTCAATGGGTTAGTCATCTTCATTGTGTCCCTAAGAAAGGAGGAATTACTGTTGTGCCTAATGAGAATAATGAGCTTATTCCCCAAAGAGTAGTAGTTGGTTATAGGATGTGCATTGATTTTAGAAAGGTTAACAAAGTTACTAAGAAAGATCATTACCCGCTGCCTTTTATTGATCAAATGTTAGAAAGGTTGTCTAAGAAGACTCATTTTTGCTTTCTTGATGGATACTCTAGGTTCTCTCAGATTGTTGTTAAATAACAAGATCAAGAGAAAACCACTTTTGCATGCCCTTATGGAACTTATGCTTATAGGTGTATGCCTTTTGGTTTGTGTAATGCTCCTGCTACTTTTCAAAGATGCATGTCTGCTATCTTTCATGTTTTTTGTGAGGAAATTGTGGAAGTATTCATGGACGATTTTTCCGTCTATGGAACTTCTTTTGATAATTATTTGCACAACCTTGATAAAGTTTTGCAGAGATGCAAAGAAACTAATCTTGTTCTTAATTGGGATAAATGCCACTTCATGGTTAATGAAGGAATTGTCCTTGGACATAAAATTTCTAAAACAGGCATTGAAGTTGACAGAGCCAAAGTTGAAGCAATTGAGAAAATGCACTGTCCTAGGGATGTCAAAGTTATTCGTAGTATCCTTTGTACTGCTAGTTTCTATAGAAGGTTTATTGAAGACTTCTCCAACATATCAAAACCTCTTACTAATCTTCTCCAAAAATATGTACCTTTTGTTTTTGATGATGATTGTAAGGAAGTGTTCGAAACTCTAAAGAAAGCTTTAATAACTGCTCCTATTGTCCAACCACTTGATTGGAATTTACCCTTTGAAATTATGTGTGATGCTAGTGATTTTGCTGAAGGTGTTGTTCTTGGACAACGAATAGATAAAAAGTTGAATGTTATCCATTATGCTAGTAAGACTCTTGATGCTGCTCAAAAGAATGATGCTACTACTGAAAAAGAATACGTAGCTGTTGTCTTTGCTTGTTATAAGTTTAGACCTTATATTCGATTCAAAAGTTACCATTCATACTAATCATGCTGTTATTAAGTATCTTATGACAAAGAAAGATGTTAAGCCTAGGCTTATTAGATGGGTGTTACTTTTACAAGAGTTCGATCTACATATTGTAGATAGGAAAGGTGCTGAAATTCCTGTTGCTGATAACTTATCTCGATTGGAAAACATTTATTTTGATCCTATGCCTGTTAACAATAGTTTTGCAAATGAACAGTTGGCTGCAATAGAGGTAAGCTCGCGAGAGAGTCCTTGGTATGCTGATTATTCTAACTTTATTGTTTCCAAGTATTTGCCTCCAACTTTTACAGCCCAGCAAAGAAGGAAATTCTTCTATGATTTGAGGCATTATTTTTGGGATGACCCACATTTATAGAAAGAGGGAGTGGATGGTATTATGCGAAGATGTGTTCCAGAATACGAACAAAAAGAGATATTGCAAAAATGACATGGTAGTGCCTATGGAGGGCATCACGCTAGAGATAGAATCGCACAAAAGGTTCTACAATCAGGTTTTTATTGGCCTACCCTTTTTAAAGATGCAAGAAAGTTTATCTTATTGTGTGATGAATGTCAACGAGTTGGTAATATTTCTACATGCAATGAAATGCCTATGAGTTACTCTCTTGTTATTGAACCATTTGACTATTGGGGATTTGACTTTATGGGTCCTTTTCCTCCTTCAAAAGGGTATAATCATATTCTTGTTGCTGTTGATTATGTTACTAAGTGGGTAGAAACCATACCTACAAAAAGTGCTGATGGTGAGACCTCTTTAAAAATGCTTAAGGATGTTATCTTTCCTAGGTTTGGAGTGCCTAGATATCTTATGACTGATGGAGGTTCACATTTCATTCATGGCGGCTTTAGGAAGGCCCTTTCTAAATATGACGTTAATCATAGAATTACTTGATCTTATCATCCCCAAACCAGTGGGCAAGTAGAACTATCAAATAGAGAAATTAAATCTATCTTGCAAAAGACTGTTAATAGATCTAGAAAAAATTGGGCTAAAAAGCTGAATGATGCTTTATGGGCTTATAGAACTTCTTATAAAAATCCTATGGGGATGTCTCCTTACAAAATGGTTTATGGAAAAGCTTGTCACCTGCCTTTAGAATTAGATCACAAAGCTTATTTTGCAGTGAAAGAACTTAATAGAGATTTCAAACTTGTTGGTAAGAAAAGATTGTTTGACTTGAGTTCTTTAGATGAGTGGAGAAGTGAGGCATATGAAAATGCTAGACTCTTTAAAGAAAAAGTTAAAAGATGGCATGACAGGAGAATTCTTAAGAGAGAATTTCATGTTGGTGAGAAAGTTCTATTGTATAGGTCTCGTCTCAGATTTTTTGTAAGAAAACTACTTTCAAAATGGGAAGGACCTTTTATTATTGAAGAGGTGTATCGTTCAGGTGCAATAAAAATTTCTTCCTTAAGAGACAACACTACACAAGTGGTGAATGGTCAAAGACTCAAGCACTATATTTTTGGAGATTCCTACAATGAAGATATTGATACTATTCAAGTGGTGACTCCGGAAGAATTTATTAAAGACCAAATTCAGAAACCTGCACAGTCTGTTTTCGAATAGGTAACAGTTCTGGTAAGAAAAGGTCCACAAAAAACTTTTCAATTTATATTTTTGTAGTTTTTATCTAACATGGAAAATAATGAGTTGAAAAAGGGACGGATGGATCCCGGGTGGCTCACACCACCTCGTGGCGCGGGCCCACCTGGCCAAGCCACCAGGGAGTGTGGCCACCCCGGAGCCCATCTCTGACCCGTTTTCTCCAACTACCTTCGTTGTTAAATTTTGTAATACATAATCCCCCGGATCCCCCGAGGTCCGTATATCGTGTTCTTGTCGTGTTTTCGTTTTGATATGTTTCTGTCAGGGACTATTCTTAAGTTTAGAAGCACGATGGTCTCCACCAACGATAAGGTTAAGGAGTATGTGGAAGATGATCTCCAAGACCCCAAGAAGGAGGAGGAGATCGAGGGTGAAGCTGGAGAGGAAGCGAAGGAAGACCAGCATCCACGCACTAGCACCACCATTGCAAGCATTGGAGTGGTGGCAAATCTTGTCAAGTTCAAAAGGACTGCACGGATGTCCACTAGATTGATGGTTCCGCGTCATTGCTTGGCTTCACGGTCACCTCCTCCACGCACCAAGAATCCCTTCCATACCCTTATACATGAGTAACAATTCCAATAGATTCCTAAGGAAAAATTACCCTCTAATTGGGACATGCCTCGTTCTAACCATGCAGGAAAAGAACACTTTAAGGAGGAAGAGTGGGGAAAGAATCACAAGGGTTGGGATTCACAGCCCGACATGATCATGAACCGCATTGAGCACAATTCGGAGTTGATTCGTACTCTCACCTTCGAGATTGAGGATTTGAAGAAATTAATTGAAAAGCTCATCGAGGGAACACCACCACCACCGAAGGAGTAATTCGTCATCGGGTTTTGGCATCCCCTTGGTTTGTTCCAAGCTTGAGGGAGTGTCGCGGTATCATACCATTATCTTTCATCTTTTTACCTTTTAGTAGAGTCATATCATGAATAGAGAAGTTATCATGTAGGATGGTTTGCATTGTGGAAGTATCTCCCCTCTAGTTAGTTATATGTATCCCTTGGTGTGAGTTGCCATTATGGAATATTAATGAGAAGTTCTATCATTTACTTTTTGCACATCTTATTTTAGTTTGCAAATATCTGTTATATGATTGATCTTGTTGTTAGTATTGGTATCACTTTGGGATCATTAAGTAAATTTAATTGGTTTTGGCAAACCTGGCTCTGATCAGTAGCAACACTATTAAAAGTTGAATCGAAAAAAAGTACTTTTAGAAATATAATTTCATTATCTTCCTTTCTTGATTGGCTCATAAGCTTAGTATTCTCTAGTATAACTACCTCGGTGAATTACGCTCTTAGTTAATGCCTGGATGAACGAAAGTGGTTAAAATAGTACGGTGGGGCCCAGGGCCACTCACGGTAGACCTTTCGGCCATCCTAACCACTTTCAGACAACGGGACAAGAACGAGCGGCGTAATCGGCAGGCGAAGGGATCCACTAGATACACAAATGAGTATGTATGCAAGCCACATACAACAGTCCTCAGAGCCATTCCATCTAAAAGAAATAGAAATATTGCAACGCCATACGGCAAGATCCAAATGTCCTAGATAGATATAATAATTTAGGATAGCTCCTCATACATCACACATTAGAGTATCAGGCAGAAGCGGAAAACAAGATCCGAGTACGGATAAGAAGCAAATTGGCATAAGATGCCCCATAAATAAACACATCCCGCCCACAGATCACACGGATCCCCGTTCCCGGAATCTCTACACCGAATGATCGTTGCCAACATCCTCTGTCTCTTCCACCCAGTATCCATCTTGCGGATACACCTGTTCATCTGAATCAAAAAATTTATCGTGTGAGACCCTAGGGGTACTCAGCAAGTCTTTATGCCGCTAAAGGGGACACAACCTGGGGTGACGCAATTGCAGCAAAAGATAATACCTAACAATTCTACAGATACTCGCTAACCTTCCGCCTAACCACTGATAGACGGAAGTCCGTGAATTAAGAACAACAGTTATAACAGTATAATTAACAGATCCATCCTCCTCCTCGCTTACCAACGAGGAAGCGGACGAACATCCCCCATCATCCGTTGGCAGTTTTATTAACCATTCCATGAGTATTGCACTATTTACTAGTCAGGTACTTAGTCAATTTAAAAGCGGTACTTTAGTGATACTTGTCTATGATCGAGAAACTGTGCTCCAAGTCGTCCATAACCGCGGACACGGCTTTCAGAAAGTTTTACCCTGCAGGGGTGCACGAATAGCAACACACACTCGATCAACCTCGGAAGAACCAAATCAAAACCCAACGAGGAATTCACGACAAAGCAATCACAGGATTCAGAAATATTTTAGGGGGCCACCCTATTAAGCTACCCGCAACGAAGTTGGCCGGCTCCGAGACGGACCCAAGGTTTGTGTGGACGGCGGTAAACGACTGGGAACCCGAAAATGTGACTGGGCTTGTCGATACAGCGAAAACGTGTCACGATCCAAAATAGTACAGGTGCTCCTCGCACAATCTTAAATAAAGCAGTAACATGGCATAAGTACAAGATAGTAATAAAGCCCCAAACTAATTGTGGCCCCAAGAAATAAGAATAAATCAAGCTCTGGCTCAGGGGGGTCCATAAGGCCTCCCGGATGTGGATAGTGCGAATAAACAACGAACAGGAATCAAGTACTCGGGGTCCTACGGGACACAAGTGAGCATGAAAAACCAAATAGCAGATATTGCTCACCGGTGCCTCTTTCATTAGTTATCCCATTACTACTCAGGTTATGTTGTTTAGGTACCTCGTTATTCCTCAGACACTCACATACCCTACACATGCTTTTCTACGACTCGCATGGCTCAAACAACTCCTGTAGTAATGGCTCATGGGATGGAGGAACAAGCTTCAGTGGGGTTTAAAAGTAAAGGCTATGCAGTACTTGGGATTCAATTTAATGCATCGCGACTCAATGATGCAAGAATAAGATAGAGGCAATAGGTACTCTATGTATGCAAGCATGTGGTAGTGCTTGCCTGGCAGCTTAGTTGAAGCGAGAGATGGATCTGGGTAGTACTCCTGTGATTCCTGGTAATTCTCCTGTTGGGCGTCTATTCGAAGAAGAACCAAACAAACAAGGGCCAACATAAATAAAGTGCACAAGCATATGAATTAAAATGCGACAAGCAAGCAAGCATGCCATGATGAATGATGCACAATTTGCATGGCATTAAAGTAGCATGGCAAAGGTGAGGTGTGGATGCAAGAAATAAAGCATTTTATTATTTATTTAACCAAGTTTTATTGTCATAAACAGTTCAGATTTTTAATAACAACATGATGCATGCTTCAATTCAGAACAAGGACTTCCTAGATAGAACGGGCTCGTCGCGCTGATCAATTTAGACATATTATTTGTCTAATTTGGAATTATAAAACAAAAGTTATTAATTAATTAAGGAAAAGGCATTTTAATGTAATTTTAATCATCTCGAAAATTTAAAGTGTTCAAAACATATTTTGAAGGGCATATTTGAATTCCTCACATTTTTCTGATTCCAAAACATATATTATTTGTATTATTTGGATTTGTATTTTAAAAATTATTTGAATCTGAATTGAATTTGAATTTAAATCAATTTGAAAAAGGTTTAATTAAAAACAGACTCAGGAAAATACTTTTGTTACCCAGGCAATTCTAGCCTCAGCCGCTGACGGGTGGGCCTTGCGCTGACTGGGGCCATGCGCACGAAAAACACTTTTGTTACCGGGTTCTGGCTAACCCACTGAGGCTGACATGCGGGGCCAGCGGCTTCGGGCCCACGCGACAGTGGGGATGCCCCCAGAGGCCGACAGGTGGGGCTAGGGCTGGAGCGTGGGTTACACCTGAGAAAGCAGGAGGGCCTCCCTGCAAAAATACTAGTGCGGCTGACTAGTGGGGTCGCTAGGAGCGCGGGTTGCGAGCGAAAACAAAAAGGGGGCTTATTGCAAATCTACTACGGCCCTGGTACTGTTCTTCGTCTCCACGGTCTGACGGCCAGTGTGCGTGCGGCGCGGAGCGGGGGTTCGAACCCAGGCCGCGGACGTGCGCGCTGAGGGGGCTAACCAGTGCGGTAGGGCGAGGGGAGTTGACAGGTGAGGGGCTGGGGCCTAGTTAGGGTTCTGTGCGGGGCGGGGAGGCTGCAGACGCCGGCGAGCCTGGCGCACGAAGAGCGTTCGACGAAACAAACGGCGACGCTAAACGTAGACGGCGAGGCGGAGCATGTCAGAGAGGGAGAGAGGCTCACCCCGGGCTCGACGGCGGGCTCGGATCGGAGCGAGGAGCAGCGAAGCGGCGAGATCGCTGGCGCTCTGGCGGCTAGGGTTTCGTCGGGATGGCGAGGATCTGGCGGTGCTGGGGAGCTCCTCCTTCGCGTCAGCGTGTACGAGTCGAGGCAGGGGATGGTCCTCCGTCTTCGAGGACACCTCCACGTCGCGCTGACCGGCGGAAACGATGGAGGCGAGGTGGTGCTGGCAGCGAACGGCGGCAGGTGCTAGGCGTCGGGGAGGAAGAAAGAGGAGAGGAGGGGAGACTTGGGGTGGATCTGGCGAGCCAGGAGAGTCGTGTGAGAGGAGGAAAAAGGAGGGAGAGGGAGGAGGGTTGCCATGTGGGCACGGCCAGGCAAAGGTGGCTTGGCCCCTTCTCCCTTTCGCTCGGGCACGTGCTAGCTTGGCTGGGAGCAGGTAGGGCATGGCAGGGAGGCTTCAGGTGGACCAGGGGAGGGAGAGACGCCTCAGCTGGGGCCAGCATGGCAGGAGAGCGAAGAGAGAGAGGAGAGAGGTTAGCTCGGGCTAGGTTTAGATGGGACTCGGGTTAGGGCTTGCTTAGGTTAGAGAGAGGAGTGGCTGGGGTGTGGGCCAGGGAGAGAGAGGGGCTTGGCATGGAGGTCATGCTAGAGAGAGAGAGAGAGTCTTAGGGTTTAGGAGAATTAGGGTTATGAGGAGAATAAAGAGAGTAGCTAGGTTTGATTTTTATTAGGTTTTAGTTTGTTAAAACTTGTGCAAAAGGCCATTCCAAGTGGAACATGATGAATGCTTGAATTAACATGAGATGAAGGTGGAAAAGAATTCCAAGAAAAGAAAAAGAAAAGAATTATGGAATAGGCCTCATATGGTTCATGCATGGAGAAATAAAAATAAGAGAAAATGATATGGATGAAACTATGAGGATGGTGGAATGGTAGGAGATGGTTCCCCAAGATAGGATCCATTAAATCAAAAGAAAAACCAATGGAGTAAAAGGTGGTGAAGGAATTTGCATGGCCCATGCAAAATAATAATGCCATGATTTATTTTGTGAAAACAATAATAATATTATGGCATTATTCTCATGCATTTCCAAGAAGTGGAGAAAAAGCCAAGCAAAAGAATTTAAAGGTTTTGATCCACCCCAACCCACATGAGCTAGAATAAAATGTCAAAAGAAAAGGAAAGCAAGCCCATGGTTAATGGAATGGTGGGATTATAAGGTGGTGGAAGAGAAAGGTGGTGGAATGGAAATAAAAGATATGCCCCCAACTCAACTTGGGCATTTAGACAATGTATCAATAACCAAATACAATATCAAGAGGCAAATACAATTAATAATGCATATGAGAGAAAAACCAAAAGAAGGAGGGTTTTATATGATGCTCAAATGCAAGGTGGCATGATGTCATGAGCATGATATAATTATGATGCAACAATAATATGTATGAAGTAGCCAATATCTTACTAGGACAAGTAGCATTACAATTGTTAGACAATTGGGATGCTACATCTAGTCAAGATCTTTTGTGTTTCCAAGGAAGATTGCATGATTGTTCTTATCACTTGTATGTTTGTTTGTTTCCTTTAACTCTTATGCTTTCTACCTAGCCTTGCTAGCCAAAAACCTGTACCGAGAGGGAATGCTTCTCGTGCATCCAATCCTTGAACCAAAACCCATGCCATTTGTGTCCACCATATCTACATATTAGCTTTATTGCTATTTCAAGTAAATTCTTGAGTTTTATCTGTCTTCCAAATTAAACTTGTTATGTGAAAATTAGTGATTAAAGCTCTCACAAACTTGATGGCACACTTTCTTTTTCTTGCACTTAATAAACTTGAACCATTGTGTCCATCTATGTTGCTTATATGCTTGCACTTTATAAGTTGTGAATTAGCAGAACCATGTTACCATGGGGAATGCTTTCAACATTGCACTTATTATCTATTTGATATCACGTTCTTTTGTTTATGGATCCCGACGGTGTGAAATAAAAGGGGAGCTTGTAAGCTCATGGAGTTTGTATATGTGTTAGAGAAACGCCTGGGCGTTAGCCTAAGCCATGCCTAATCATGGTGGAAACTTGCATCATAACCATAGTGTAATTCTATGAAGCATCTTCAATAAAAACCTATGCAAATAGCAAATAAAAAGACCGCTGAGATGCCCACTGTCTATTGCCTTGTCATTTTGATATGGGATAGATCCTGTGTCATGGGGCAAGGGGTACCCCGTTGGCGGTTCTCTATGATACACATACACTTACAATGACAAGAAATTACCGGAAACCAAAGTTGAGTAGCATGAGGTCTGGTACTCGTAAGCAAGGGGCATGCGATTTTCAACTTATAACTTGTCAAGCATATCCTCATATTTGTGTCACTTTAACCTTAATCACCTCAAGATGCTTATGATAGGGGCAATGTTAGTTGAAAGCTCTTGAAATCCTTGCTTCCCTCTACGAAGGGCCTATCTTTTACTTTTTAGTTGATTCAGTAAACCTATTCCTTTCTATCTCAAGCAAGCATTTGAGTTGTTGTGATTCAATCATCCATATGATGATTTATTCAATCATGTTTCTTATGTTCCTTGTTTTGCACACTGCTCTTAGCTGAGTGAATATTGACTCCTGCAATTTGTTAACCGTTCTCTGACCAAGAACAAAGTTTGCCATTACCAATTATGATTTACTTTGTGTATATTTATTGTGTTTCCCTTACTCATTGCAAGTTAAGTTATATAATAGTGAGTTGTTTTCTATTATGATTTGTGTATTGATGAATGTGATGCTTCTTGTCCGTATTCTCTTTATCGACACTTCACTCTATAAACCTATGGTCATGTTTATTGAGCTTAGTTTTCGCTTGGGGACAAGCGAGGTCTAAGCTTGGGGGAGTTGATACGTCCATTTTGCATCACTATTTTATATCATAATTTACTGTTATTCATTGATATAATTCATATTAAGAGAGGATACCTATGTTATTTCATCTATTTTTGCATGGTTGATGACTTTTGAAGAATGAACCGCCGAAGTGAGGATTTTGATGGAAAAAAGCACTGTCCAGATGCAATATTGGTGAATATCAGAAAATTCCAGAAAATATTTGGAAATTCCTATTTTTCCAGAAGATAAAGAATTCCAGAAGGGGAAGTGGAGATGGGCCACATGGAGCCCACACCACCCCTGGCGCGGGCCACCCCTGGCGGCGCCACTAGGTGGTGTGGCCACCCTGGCCCACCTCTGGCATCGCCCTTTGGCGTATATAATCCCCTCAAAACCCTAAGACCCAGGGAGTGATCACAAAATATTCCACCGCCTCTATGGGGCAGAAAACTTTAGAGAGAGAAAGAGCTCTCCGGCAGGCAGAAATCTGCCGGAGAAATTCCTTCCCAAAGAGGGGAGATCGTCACCATCAACACCGTCATAAGCTAGACTTCATCGGGATCATCACCATCATCTCCACTATCGTCTCCACCAGCACCATCATCACCACTCCGTACCGCTGTAACAATTGGGTTGAATCTTGCATAGTTCTTAGGGGAAACTTTCCCGGTGTTGATTACTTGTTGTACTTGATGCTATTGAGTGGAACCATTAAATTATTGTTCATGTTCATATTGTTACTTATCATTATTTCATCTCTAATCTTGATCCACATGATGTCTCGTGAGTAATTTGTTTAGTTCTTGAGGACATGGGAGAAGTCATGTTGTTAGTAGTGGAATTGTGTTGAGAAAGATTCAATGGTTTGATAATTAAGTTGTGGTGTTATTCTTCTAGTGGTGTCATGTGAACATCGACTACATGATACTTCACATTTATGGGCCTAGGGGAATGCATTGTGTATTTGGCTACTAATTGTGGGGTTGCCAGAGTGACAGAAACTTGAACTCCCGTTAGGAAACCTTTGCATAAGGGAGTGTAGGATCTCAAAGTTTAAGGCTATGGTTAGGTTTTTATCTTAATTACTTTCTTGTAGTTGCGGATGCTTGCAAGGGGTATAATCACAAGTATGTATTAGTCCTAGGAAGGTCAGTACATTAGCACAGGTTCACCCACACAACACTTATCCAACCAAAGAAGATTAATCAATTATATGAAGTAAAAACACTTGACAATATTCCCATGTGTCCTCAAGAACGTTTCGTTATCTTAAGTAATACAACTGGCCTGTCCTTTGCTAAAGAAAGGATTGGGCTACTTGCTGCAATTATTATTATTGTCTTTTATTTACCCGCACTTTATTTATCTGCATTCTCAAAAACCCCTAATTATCTGTTTGCTAAGTACTTCAAGAGAATTCCCGCTCCAAGCCACTTTTCAACACCTTCTGCTCCTCGTTGGGGTCGACACTCTTACTTATCGAAAATACTGCGATACACCCCCTATACTTGTGGGTCATCACGCTCCATGGGAGGCAACCCATGTTAAATAAAGGTTTGAGTTAAGTTCTTAGTTTTAGTTTAAGTTTTTGTTTAATCAATAGTGCTAGAAAACTCCATTCGAGGAGAAGAAGTTCGGTAGTACTTGAAATTCTGCTTTATTCATGCTATTGTTGGTCGACAATATTTACTGTCAATTTTCTGTCAAAAACAAGGTATATCAGTAAGTTATAGGAAAAAAAATAGTTTACAAAGAAACATAAAAAAATTGATGCACACAGAGAGTTTAACGACCAACTATATGGAGGGAATAAAACTTTTGGTCATATAGTTATCTTTGCCATCGATTTTTTTCTGCAATATGCACTGAGAGTTTCACGACCAACTTTACGGTGGGAATAAATTTTTTGGGCGTATAG
This sequence comes from Avena eriantha, assembly GCA_910589775.1. Classification (NCBI taxonomy): domain Eukaryota; kingdom Viridiplantae; phylum Streptophyta; class Magnoliopsida; order Poales; family Poaceae; genus Avena; species Avena eriantha. The sequence continues at coordinate 185,826,295 of OU342743.1, forward strand.
CTCTGTTCGTATAGATATCAATGCCTCCGTACAATTTCTTTTCATATGTACTGAGAGTTTAACGACCAACTATACGGCGGGAATAAAAATTCTAGTCGTATAGTTCTGGTCGTATAGATATCGATGTCTTTGCAAATTTTCTTTAGCAGGGACAGACAGTTTAATGACCAACTATACGGCCGAAACATTTTGTTCCGCCCATATAGTTGCGTTCGTATAGCTGCGCCACCAGGAGGAAACCCTAATGTTTTGATAGAACACCAAGTATACGGCGGGAACACATGTTCCGCCCGTATAGTTGCACCCGTATAGGTGCGTCCGACCACAAAATCGCACGAGATGGTACTCTTAACTCCAAAACTTCAATCCTTTTTTCTTTTTTCTACCTCCATACTCTCTCAAAACCTCAAGAGATCTCCCTCTCTACTCAAATTCGTTCGATTTCCTCGCACACAAGTGATCTACAGTATGTTTCTCCTCCGATTCTCTAATTACTTTTTGCAAATTCATCTTCGATCTATTGTCATTATCAATCTAGGGTGAGACCTACTATGAACCAATTGCTATGATTCTCTTACCTAGATTATTATTGAGGAGAATTCTTTAGTGTGCCATGATGAGGAATATGATGCACTTAGTGTTGTTGGATCAAAAAGTTGTATTTTTGCCTTTCTTCAAGGTTTTAGATGATGAACACAAGGAGCCAAACTCGTGCTCGTGCCACCGCTAGCGCTTCTTGGGCTGTCCCTCAGGAACACATGGGGATACGGTTCAGGGATGAAGCCCATAGAGATTTCTTCAACATGATCAAGAACCGCGAAGTGAAGGCCACCAAGTGGGCTTGCCCCATTATATTGAACCAACTCGGTATTTATGATGACTTTAATCAATGGTGAGTAAATCGGTAATCTTTAACTGCTCGGTCGGCTTGGGAGTAGTGACTAATCGGAATTCGAATGATTAACTGATTTAATCGGTCGGCTATTAATCAGTACAACCTACATCACTTAGCACCTTAAACATGTGTATATAAGAAATAAATAGTATATGGGCCTTTATATGCCCAACCCTACTTATCTAGAGCCCAAAACTCATTAAAACACATATGCTTCTCCTCTGACCTCTAAAGTTGCTCTTCTCCCACCACCTACCCAGGGTACTGGTTAGTGATGGCGGGAATCGGGCTCTTGGAGGGGGGAATCGAGCGGGAGCTTCGCAAAACCTACTTTATTGGGGCGGGCTAATGGTTGGACGAGCGATGCGTTGAATTTTTTGCAAATTTTTGGACCAAGTGTAGTTGTTAATCAGGAATATACCTAGTAATCGGTTTATCAGAGCTATTAGTCGGGATAAAGGATTAACACAAAGGATTAGCGGTAATCGACACGGTTAGGTCCCTAGTAGCAATTAATCAGCCTATTAATCGCTGATTCAGACGATTTTTGAACAGTGACTTTAATTTACTTTGCAATAGAGCTGGCCTGCAAAACTTTGTGTACAATGATGTACCTATTTATCACCACTTAACCATTGAATTTCTAAGTTCGTTGCAAAGCACCGTTAAATAATGGCAAGGAGAGGATAATTTCTTTCCGACTGATGACCAACAACTACACTTTAACATTAGATGAATGGTGCGCATGCTTTAATTTGCCAAACAATGATATTCATGCTTTACAAGCATCTTTTACTGGCTTAAGTCCTTCCCCCGATCAATACTATAATGGAATGAGTTTCACTAGTAGAGTGAACAAGGGGAAGAATATTCAACATCCTGCAATTCGCTATTTGTTCTATGTTATTGCTAACACTTTGTAGGCACGTAATGAGTTCACGAGACTCAATGAGGAGGACATGCTAGTCCTCGCAAAGTCTGCTTACATCAACTGCAACCTGTCACTCAACTTGGGCGCCATCCTTGTGCGCTACCTGGAGAACCAAGCGTCCCAAAGCCAAGAGCCAATCACAGGAGGAGGCATCATCACCGTGCTTGCCACTGCCCTAGACATCAATTTAGGTGAGATGCAACCTGTACTAGGTGAGACACGTGTTGGTTTCTCCACCTTGAGGGCCCGTGGAATGCTCACTAGGAGAGGTGGTGTTTATTACCTGCATATTGCTAGAGCTGGGTGTATCTACCCCGCTCCTATGCCTAATGGTCTTTTCTCTATCGAGGAAGGATGTTTGCTATATGATTCGTAGGTTGAGCAACACCAACCCGAGGAAGATATTCCTGAAGAGGGCGAGCACCAAGAAGAGGAGCAAGAAGTTCCTTATCAAGAGGAGCAGCCACAAACCCGGTTCGCCACATACCAAGATTTCCAAGGACTTGGAGGAACAATGGGGAGGATGCACAACCTCTCTTTGAACCTCCGAGAATCAACAAGTAACCTCTCAACTCAATTCGCAAACTGGAGTAACGACTTTTTCCCGCCACCACAATGATTTGAAGGGCTTGCAAAAGCCTAAGCATGGGGAAGTTTCCTCATGTATCTTTATTTGGTGTTTATTTGCTTTTATTTATTTCGAGGTTGCATCTTTATTTGAGTTTATAAGCACTCGTGTTGGTTTCCCCAACACATTATTTTAGTTCTTTCTATTTGCTTTCGAATTTTTCTAGCCGAGCTTTGCCGCCAATTTCCTATTCTTTTAAGTCCCTCTCTTAAAAACCACAAAAATATTTCTCCATTTCTCCATTCTTCCTTATTTTCCCTCTTGCTTTTCTTTCTGCCTCAAGGTCGTTGTAATTTGCAGGAGAATGGTCGACTTCGAGTTTCCAAGAAGCAAATAAAAAAAGGAAGAGAGAATTGGAACCAAACATGAGAGGTATGCCTTATGACTCCCCACTTTTGAAGTTTGAGAAACCTATGCTAGTTAGTAGTAAATGTTGAGATATTATATTGGTGGAGTGAGTCTTTGTATCATTGTAAGATTGTCGTTAACATGGGTATTTAATTGGGCTCATTTTGTTCTAGCTTTCGTAATTAACCAAGTCTTGCCTACAAATTGCTAAACAATTGTAATAAGAAAAAGTCTCACAATTGAAGGCTTGGGTGTTGTAGTGCTTAGTCTTGAAGGCTTATTTCTAGAGATACTCAACACCACTGAAAATGTTGATTGACTTGATATCTCTCTTTGAAAGGGTATGTTCGATTGAATTAATGTTTAGCAGTTTTTGTGAGAATGCCAAAGTTTGACTTGTTAATCATAAGAATGATATAGCTTTACGCGTGTCAAACTTCATGGGATGCCAACAACTCTGCTGGCTAACGAACAATCTTCATGGAGGAAACTCCTAGATTTCGGCTATGAGTTGATTAAACACTTGTAGTAGTAATGCTATAGTGGGTAAGATTCTTGGCACTCCCGGGTAGCTGTAGTGGGTAAGATTCTTGATAGAAGGGGTAGTATGGCTGTATGTTAGGGATTTGCTTCGGATTAACAGTGACATCAGTATGCATATCATTAGGTGACGAGGGTTTAACTCGTCAATGCCCATTGTTATGGACTTGGGTTTTGGAGAAGGAGGGAGCGCTGGAGGCATCAGTCGGCTAGCAAACAAGCACACAGGGACGCAAGGTTTACCCAGGTTCAGGCCTCGTAGAGGTCCCTACTCCTGTTTTTCTGCTCTTGGAATTAACGAAGGAATCGAAGATTACAATGGTGTGCAGATGCAATCTGGCAAAGGTTGTGGAAACTAGGGTTGCATGTGTCCTTCTCGCCGCCCCTCCTAGCCTTTATATATATATAGGCTAGGTCTCGGGTAGCAGGTCGAGGCGGTTACAGATTAGGGTTTTCCCTTTAAACTTTCTATCTTGAGTTTCTTCTTGTCTTGCACGCAATCGAGAGTCCGTGGGCCACTCGAATTCTCCACTGGGCCTTGGCAACACCATGGGCTTCTACCGTATATGGACCATATATACCAAGCTCGAGTACCTCTAGGGTATACCCATGTCAGTAGCCCCCGAGTGTCCAGTGGAATTGTAGATTCGACTAGGGACTGTACGAAGCTTTTCGAGTGCATGACTGAGCATTTTCCGAATATTTTGTTCGTGTCATAGGGATTGTTGATATACGTGCCAGATTCAACCGATGTATCGGTGTCAGTTAACTGCCTTAGGGCAAAACAACATAATCTACTCAAACTTGAGTCCTCGGACTCGAATTCGGAAAAGTGCTGGCGTAATTCGACTCGGGCCGTGGAGGTCTTACAGAAGTCGAATTCCATTATATAAGTGTGAGCACTCGACGCGTCCGTCAAGGCATGTTCATTGTACCTGTAGGCACAGATATGTTTCTGGTAGTGCGCAGCAGATGCGTTGCCAGGTCTTATCTTCACGTTGTAAGCGCGGCATCCGAATTTTTTTCATCGTAGAGATGATTCGGGTGGCCCAGGAGACGTAATCTCTTTGTAGGGAAAATGTGAGGCGGAGTCACCATAGCATTCGAGTGTGGATGTTATCGACACACAGTACGATGTACAAATAATCATAGGGTGCGCGACCAGCACTTCCTATGGGAGTAGCCCCCGAGTGCCTAGTTGAGTTGAAGACTCAAGCGAGGACTAAAAACTTTTGGCGACTGCTGTCGTCTTTTGTTGCTTGTTTCAGTCGAATTTGCTTCCGGTGCTCCCTATGGGAGTAACCCAGATTTTCACAATCAAATTGCAGATTCGAGTGATGGGTTATCTTGAATGCTTATACACCTGCATAAAAATAAACATAGGGTGCGCGACTAGCGTTCCCTATGGGAGTAGCCCCCGAGTGCTTGGTTGAGTCAAAGACTCGAGCAAGGACTGAAGTAGTCAAAATCTTCAGTTGCTCATGTTGATGACGTCAGTGCTGACGATGCGATGACCTCAGTTGCCCCGCGTGAGAGATTTTGACGGGACGTGACGAGCGGTGGGTCCTACTTTCTGACTTCGATTTGACCAGGCGTGCGTAATATTCTGTTTTAACTATGTCTCCTCGATTTCTGCGTGTAATCGGAATAGTGGGGGGACAGTTCGTGCTTCAGCTTCACCACATGTCAGTGCCGATGTGTGCCACGCGTGTAGTAGGGTTTGTGCTGGCCGTTGGATGGATTCTTCGAGGAGGTTAAGTAACAACACCGCTACGGTAATTTCCCATATGTATTCGTTGTTCTTGCCTCCATTGCCATTGCTACTGCTCTCTGCTTCCTTGCGCACATTCTTGTTGTGGTGCTGGACCAGCTCCACACTTTCCCTAGCTACTTCCTCCGCTCTCACCGCCATCAGAAGATGGGCAAGAAGAAAGGAGGCGCTGCCACTGGGTCCGCCGTCGCCATTGCCGCTGCCAAGAAGAAGGGCGGCTCCACTACTATGGGCACCAGTGCCGCCGGCACTAGGAAGAAGAAGGGCGCTGGTACTTGCGTCACCAACGGTGCATGGTGAGCGTCTATCATCAGGCCCGCTGAGCTGCAACTTCATCGTTGAGATGGGGTTCTTCCGTACGCAGAGGATGATTCGCGAGTGCCCGACGAGGAGGTAATCCCATGTCCTCCTCCTGGTTTTCGGGTGATGTTCCTTGCGTTCATCATCTGCAGTCTTTCTCTGCCCCTGCATCCTTTCTTCAGGGGCCTCCTTTGTTTCTACGGGCTACAGTTGCATCTGTTGTCCCCAAATTCTATTCTCCACATCTCCTACTTCATTACACTTTGCGAGTGCTGGCTCAGAATCGAGCTGCACTTTCGCCTCTTTAAGAGGCTTTTTAAGTCGAAACGCCAGTCAGCGTCTGGCTCTGTAGTCTACGATGTAAGAGGTTGTCGAATTCATGTCGACTCCTCTGTCACCTATTTTTCCATCACCCTCACCGCGTCCGTCCAAGGGTGGCGGGACAAGTGGTTCTACATCCACGACCAGAAGGCCGACGGAGAGCACTACAGACTCGTGCTCTTCGACCCTGCGGCGACTTGCAAGAGGAGGCGCTCCTAGAAGAATGTCATCATGCCCGGCGAGTCCGCAGAAACAGAGGTGCTGTACGAGCGCGTCTGCAACTTTGAAAGCCGCATAGGCAAGGAAGAAGGTGGAGCTGCCCTTATTCGCACTTGGTTGCGCCGCCGCATCCAGCCTCTGCAAGCCAGAGCGCATCCCATGTTCCGCTAGACCGGTGCTGATGATGTCACTCGCGTGTCTGCCGAGGGCATTTCCGCGAGTGAAGTAGATAAGAGGGTGCCACTGGTGACCAAGTACACCGCCAAGGAGGATCTTCCGAGTGAACCAGTCGTGCCCCCTTCGACGCTGCTAATCCTCCTCCTGAGGTAGAATTCTACCATGAAGTAATTTCTGCTTTCGATTGCCTTGATGATGCTTTTATATGTAATGTTGTATCTTTTAAATGCAGGACTGGAAGGTGTCTCCAAGTTTGCCCCTTGTCCTGAGGGGGTTATTCCTCGCGAGGTGCATGAAGAGGATGAGTCAGAGTCGACCGTCCCAATTGAAGAGGAGGGAGCCCCCGAATCCAGCGACCCGGACACTCGCAAGCATTCTCGCAGCAAGGATTCGGATGCCTCCTCGCCGACGATGCCAGAAGGCCCTTGTGCTATAGAGGAACCCATCCCCGTTGTTCATGTAAGCTCCATGGCGCCACCTGCTCGCAAGAAGATGCGGCTGCCAAAGGAGTCGTCAGAGTCGGAGGAGCAAACCTTTGACTTTGATAAATTTGACTGGTAAGTCTATGAATTTCATCTTGGTTCCTTTTGGAGTTGCATTCCCTGATGCTGGATTTTGTTTCGTAGTCAAGCGGCGTCGTCGTTTTCTAGTAATTTCCAATTTGTGAAGGAATCCGGAGTCACGGACTCCAAGGCCAAGGAAGTGGCTGAACGATCTTCCTATCCTCCATTGGCGGCCCACTCCAGGCACAACTCATCGAGTTCTCCACATGCTGGGGATCATCATATGATTGCCCGGACGACTATGTGGCAGTCATCTTCGGAGTCTCTGGAGGAGCATGTAAGTTTCTTTTTGTTTTGAATTCGAATGTGTAATTCGTGCTATCTGCTGATCCTTTGTTTTCTTCTGAGGTAGCTCATCGTGAAGGAAGCTGCTCGTCTGGCGGAGCAAGTCCTTGCAATGGGTCGGCAACATGCAATGCTGGACAATCGCCATCGCATCGTTGAAGGTTAGTATTTTCTTCTTCTTTGTTCTTGTGGAGTTTATACATTCGACTGATGATCCATCTTGTATTTTTGCAGCTGAGCATAACGAACTTCTTCGCGATGCTGCTTCTCTTGAAAAGACGCTCGTCGTGGTGGTGAAGAGTCGCGACGAGGCAGTCGCTGCGCTGGATGAGTCGCGGAAACGCGAAGAGGGTTTGTGCACCTCTATCGCTGAGAGGGAAAAGTTGTTCGCAGAACAACTCTTCTCGATTGCCAAGTCTCTCTCAGGTATTCTTTCGGTTGGATTTTCGTTGTTTTTTGTTTGACTTCCTACCATTTGTGCTGACTCGTTGCTCTGTGTAGATACTAGCGGTCTGAGCTTTGACGCCTAGGCACTTCGTCGCGATGATGCTTTGGCAGGCGCCATCGCAGCAGTCGAGGACCGCAACGCTTTCCTTCAGGGGACGCTAACAAAGGCCAAGGGTGTGCTCAGTCGCATCCGCGAGGAGTTGATGCCCAAGGCTGAGCTGATTGAGAACCTGGAGGACCTGGTGGAGTCCCTCACTGGAGGTATTCCCGTGGACTTCAGGAATTCTCAGTGGGCGGTTGGCGCTACCATGGCATTCGCACTGGTGCAAGCCCATGGCGTGGAGGTGGACCCTGCTGCAATCTCCAAGGCAATGCCCATCGGCGCGGATGGTCAACAGGTAGTGTTTGCTCCTTTTGCAACTATCTGCGGTAAATACGGGTCGCAACTCATCAGCACAGTCGCAAAGTACTCCGAGGAGCTGCAGCGAGCCAAGAAGGCGGCAAAGGCTGCGGTGTCAGGGGCTTGTGGAAAGTTTGTGGCATCTGAGACTGCCACGGACTCGATGAGGCTCCTAAAGTCGAAGTCCAAGTCGAAGAAGCAGGCTGATCCGTAGTAGTTATATTGTAATAGTTGTTGTTTGACGTTCTTTTGTTGAAAAACATGCTTTTGGCCAAGTGTCTCTGTTGATACTTTTGTCATGCTTGAATGCATTTGGGCCTTTTATCCATGTATTGTTTGGTCCCTTATTCGCTTTGCTTGGATTGTGATAGGGTACGTCGAGTGGCCCTTCGAGTGATCCTCGTGGTCCTCCTCCCACCGACGAAACCGTGGCGCAGCCGCGCTCAAAGGTGGATGAGTTATCTTTGCTGTCGCAACTACACGATCACATTAAGCAATTGGAGCGTGAGCTACGCATCCTCCGTGGTAGCGCGGATGTATGGAAGTCGATAACAGAGAAAGCTACCGCCCGCGAGCAATATCTCTTGGAGGAGATGGCGCGGTTGAGTGAGCAATTCAAATTTTAGTTTTCTGCCCTCTTATCTTTTCCTTTAGTCAGCCGTGGCGGTGCCTTGTCTTCATACTTTTTCTCTTTTGGTTGGTGTAGTTATCAGTGCTCGTCATCCACAGGATGAAAAAGACCGAATTGCCATTTGGATGAATGGCTTGACCCAGGAGTAGCTACAGGCGAGTGGGTACTTCTGGGTTGACCACGATTGTGCAGTTGTCTTGGCGACGCTGTAGGATCGCTCTTCTTGAGTGCTTCACTTTTTGAAGAAAGCGCAACCGTGCCTTAGGCACATCTATCAGATGATGTTTCCACTAGACGTTGTCCCTTCAAGCCTATTGGCTCTCCTAGCGAAGTTACAAGATCTGACTACAGTTCGCGAGTGCGTGCGACAACAATTAGTGGCTGGCGCTAAGGCTGCGTTGTTGCTGGTGTGACTACATAGGCCGGATGTAGATATGGCAGTTGTTGCCGCTAGGCCGCCACCTCCGCCGGAAGGTATGGCCTGGGACATGGTCCCGCATTATCAAGGGGTTGATCGCTCAGCGGAAGAAATTGTCGACTTCTTTGAGGAACATACGAACGTTCTCTTGTTGCAGCAGTAGTACAACTTGTAGCCTGCACATAGTTGTACAAGCGTTGTAAAATGTATATGAATATGTTGGATATAATTAATACTCATTGATATGTGCACAACTTGCTGGCTATATATATTTTTCGAGTGCGTTGCACTATGTGATTCCTTTTCGTTAGCCTGATGTGTGTTTATCTCAGCACCTTGCCAACCTGACAGGTGTGTTACAGCTGGGTTGGTGTTTGTCGAGGGTTCGATTAGTGCGTCATCTACTCAGGATATCGCGATTAGTTCGTAGAATAGGTGTGTAAAGGATGGCGCAGCCCCCGAGTAATAAGATTGCGAGAAAATAATAGAAAACACAGTGTTTTGGGGCACTTAGCTTTATTTATTCGTAGAACAGTACGAGATACAGTGTGTGGCTAAGTAGCATGGCTGAATAGCCTTATTTGTAAATTTAAAAAAGAACGACTAAGGGTAGAAGCGACGCAGCTACGTGACGTTCCAGGGATTGGAGTATGCGACTCCTGTCTCGAAATCTTTGAGGCGATAGACGCCACCTGGGATTACTTCTGTAATCACGTAAGGTCCTTCCCAATGGGACTCGAGCTTGAGATGCCCTTGTTGCTTGAGTCGCAGGACCAGGTCTCCTTTGACGAAGGACCTAGGGCGTAACCTTCTACTGTGGTAGTTGCGGAGGTTTTGCTGGTAGATCATTGATCTCTCCGCTGTGATTTCTCGTGCCTCGTCGAGGAGGTCGACCGAGTCTTCGAGTGCAAGAGTGGACTCCTTCTCGCTGTATGTCACCACCCGCGGGGCTTTGTAGCGTACTTCTGCGGGTAGCACCGCTTCGGCACCGTGCACTATGAAGAACGGGGTGTATCCCGTGGCACTGTTGGGAGTTGTGCGCAGGCTCTAGAGTACGGATTGCAGCTCGTCTGGCCAGCATCCAGCAGCTTGTTCGAGTGGTCGGAGGAGTCATTTCTTGATTCCACCACAGACGAGGCCATAGGCCTTTTCGACTTGACCGTTGGTCTGCGGGTGAGCCACCGAGGCGTATCTTATGTTGATTCCCAGGTTTTCATAGAATTCCTAGAACTCCTTGGAGGTGAAGTTCGTCCCGTTGTCCGTGATGATACTGTGCGGCACGCTGAAGCGGTAGACGATGGATTCGAAGAACTTGACGGCGATGGCCCCTAATTGATTTGTCACTGGCATGGCCTCTATCCACTTGGTGAATTTGTCGACTGCGACTAAGCGGTAGACGTAACCTCCTCATGAGGACCTAGGCAGCTTACAGACCATGTCGAGTCCCCATTGTGCGAAAGGTTAGGCCAACGGTATTGGCCTAAGTTCTGCGCCAGGTGCGTGAGGTTTTTTTGCGAATCGTTGGCAAGCGTTGCAGCGCTGGACTATGTCCTTGGCATCGCGCATGGCCGTGGGCCAGTAGAATCCAGCCCGTAGGGCTTTGGCGATGCGGGTGCGACTGCAAGCATGATGCTCGCAAGTGCCTTCGTGGATGTCGAGGAGGACAGCTGTAACACCCTCTAATCGGCCCTATGCAGATTTTAGCGCTTCCCGCCAAACCCGCATAGAAACGATTCAAGGACGCCCACCAGGCACTTGCGTGTGGGTGGAAGACGAAGTAATACCATTACACATTAGTCCACGATGGAACCCACAGAACATATATATACAACAACGACTCCACAAGTCAAGAACACAGATATACTATACAAAGATTCAAATCACCTTGAAAACGATAGAGCGTCCGACTATGGACAAGATGCAAATGGGGCTAAGAGCCCTGAAGAATAACCAATGACGTCCATAACCCTGCCCAGGCCAAGCCGGAAGAGTAACCCTGCTAACGATGTCGTTCGCAAACCTGCTAAAACAAAAGGGGGTGCCAACAAAGGGCGAAGGAAAAAGAGGAGCGTCAGTACTGAGGCCAGTACACGGCGAGGCTAGAATTCGGCGGCTCTCGCCTACATATGTATGGTGGACTGAAGCGGCAGCGTAGCATGCACTAAACAATCTATAGAGACTCGATTCAACTGTCGGCTATTAGAGAGGGATAAGAAAAACCTATTCGGGACCAACCTGATACTAACACCAATAATACCCATCCTGGTATTCCCCCTCGAGACCAAACGAGGAAGTCAAACCGAGGAACTCACACAGTTGGCAGTTTTATTCATTATGTTATAGTTGCAGCATTTACTAATCAGATAGAGATAGCATGAGTCATCCTGGTAGCATAAGTAGTGGGCAGTTTTAGTTAACCATTCAGTTGTAGTTGTAGTACTTACTAGTCAGATACAATTAGCATGTGGCATCCCAAACCCAGCAGTTGTTGGCACTTTTATCTCATTCCATTGGAGTTACGATACTTACTAGGCAGGTATAACATGACAAGATACACCCCATTCCACCAGTTGTTGGCACTTGTATTTACTCATTCCATTGTAGTGAATCTGATTACTAGTCACATATTAAGTCAAATTTATAGCACTACTTTAGTTATGCTTGTGTATGATCGAGATACTGTGCTCCAAGTCATCCATAACCGCGGACACGGCTTTCAGAAAGATTTACCCTGCAGGGGTGCACAAATAGCAACACACACACGATCAACCTCGGAAAAACCAAATCAAAACCCAACGAGGCTTTCACGACAAAGCAATCACAGGATTCGTAAAACATTTCAAGGGGCCACCCCATTAAGCTACCCGCAACGAAGTTGGCCGGCTCCGAGACGGACCCAAGATTTGTGCCAATGGCTGTAAACGACTGGGAACCCGAAAGTGTGACTGGGCTTGTCGATACCGTGAAAACATTCCACATTCCTAAACAGTACAGGTGCTCCACGCACAATCGTAAATAAATCAGTAAAGCATGGCATAAGTACAAGATAGTAATAAAGCCCCAAACTACTTGTGGCCCCAAGAAATAAGAAATGAATCAAGCTCTGGCTAAGGGGGATTCATAGACTCTCCTGTATGTGGATAGTGCGAATAGTCAAGGAACAGGTATCAAGTACTCGGGGCCTACGGGACACAAGTGGACATGAAAAACCAAATAGCATATACTGCCCACTGGTGCCTCTTTCATTAGTTATCCCAGCAGTTTAATAGTTGTATTTAAAGTCATGATCATCTCCACCATTAAGCATCTCCACCATTAAGCATGTGCCAACCTTCCAATAATGGTGGAACAACAACGACGCGAAGCAGCACCTGAGCAAGCAACTATGACTCGCAAGGCCGACTCTCTATCAAGCAACAGGCAATAGGATGTGTCCAAGGCAATTTAGGGGCTGCAAGGAATATAAATGGTGCACAGAAACTGAAGCATCGCAATACGGATAGCAATAGATCAACAGGAGGAAGTAAAGACTATAAATGCAAAATAGGTAGAAAGGGGGAGATTGCTCGCCCGGGAAACACTGTCGAAGGTTCATTATCCGAAGGACTTGTTGATACTCGCATCCACTCAACGGCCTAATCTGCGAAAAGCAAAACACTAAAAGAAACACTGGATACACTATTTAATACTACGGAGAAGATCGGGCATGATGCAGGTATGATGTATGACATGGCAAAAGTGCGATGCAATTAGGCAATATTAAGCGGAACCGGGTCCCGACAATTAATTAATGGTTCATGTTGTTTAGTTACCCCGCCATTTAAATGTTGTATTAACAAGGCTAAACATATCGTTGGTTCGCTACACAAATTTAAATGGGGCCAATATAAGACTAGAAAAGCCCGCATATGGCCTCCATATTTAATTTAGGTGATTCATCGAAATCCCCTCAAGCACCCACAATATGTATGCAAACATGCTAAATTAATATGCAACAAGTATATGTCATATATTATAAAAATAGGGGTCTGGGAAAAGGGATCACATTAGGGGTTGAAGATCTTGGTTTCCGAGGGTTCGACGGGGTTCGGGCTTCAGGGTTCGGTCTTCGGACTCCGAGATCGGTCTTAGGATCCGGGTAGGAGTACTTGGTGTTCAAGGACGAAGATCTTGGCGTGCCGGGGTCTTCGGGTTTGCAGACATCTTATCCATGATGGAGGTCTTGGGTGGCACCATGTACATCCTTCGAAATCCATCAGCATCGAGTTGGTCTTGGTAAGCGACCATTGTCGGTGGCGAACTTGGGCGTCAGGGTACTCCTATCTTATCTCACTCCTGTCTTCGCAGTACCAACACGACACGAACATGAGCTTCAGCATAACATCAACACCTCCACACCACGCCATCTCCACATCAACAGACACTACAGGGAACGCACAGGGCCACGAAGAGGCACTGGCGCGGGGATCTCTGGCGGTGGCCTAGCCGCAACGGCCGTCAGAGGAAGGAGGTGGCGGCGCCTACGTGACGAGGGCGGCCGGCGCACAGGAGACCGATGCGGCACATGTGGAGAGGGACGGGGCGCGCAGAGGAGGCCGAGAGAACGGGGCGATGGCGAGCTGGGGCAGGCGGGCTCGGGGTCGCAGGGGAGGGCCCGGCGGAAGGAGCGGCGGCCGGCGCTGCATGTCCTGATGGTGGGTGGAGCTCCCGGCGGCGTGACCTAGAAGGGGTGGCCATGCACGCAGGAAAGAGGAGGCGGCGCTCCGCTCGGGCTCGAGACGAGCGGACGGAGAGGCGAGGGTCCAGGCGGCGGCGGCGCCATGCAGTTCTGCGACGGGGAGGGGCGAGGTCGCCGTCCGAGGCGGGCGAGGACGGGAGGACGAGGGCCGGCGGCGGCGTCAGGCGCGTGGCGGCAAGGATCTGGAGAGGGAGGCGCAGGGCGAGCGAGAGGAAAGCGAGGCGAGGTTGGGGATCGCGGGCCAGGGTGGTCCCAACAGGGAGTGCGACATGGTTGTCGGTCGCGTACGACTGTGCGTGGGCCAGGAATAGGCCAAGGAACAGGGCGGTTGGCACGATGTAGCCGATACAGGGCTTGCGCGCGCGCTGGCTTGTGGGTACAGTGCCGCGGTATAGTGTGGTTAGGGTCAGGTGGCGGCGGGGGGGTGTGGTTGCTGGGTAGGTGGATTAGGGTTAGGTCTAGGTTAGGGTTTTCGGATTTGTAGCGGGTAGTAGGCCGGCTGCTGGCTGGGCTTTTGGGCCTGGACAGCGGCTGCCTTCCCTGATAAAAAAGTAGTTTTTATGTATTTGTTCACTTATTGTTATACATAAGATTTTTGTAAATAGTTTTTAGACAAATAAAAGGTCCGAGAAAGACCGAGGTTTTTATTTGAATAAGGACAAGGGATATTTAGAAAACAAAGATAGACTTTTAGAAAATAGTTTTAGGCAAATAATATGCATGATAATGACGATGCTCAAATGCAATGTGGCATGATGACATGAGTATGTGGTCATGATGATGCACAAAACAAAAACACCAAGCGATTTTCTAGTAGTGGTTTTATCGGGGTGCTACAATAGTCCTTCCGTCTCCGTTGGAGACGCACCATTTGAGCACTCCTGTGATGCTGCGCTTGTACAGTTTGCCGTTGGTAACAGCGAACGCCTTGGATCGCCGCGCGATGTGCCGCGCGTCAGTCGGATCATCTGGCAGCCTCTTACTGAGTAGATATGTGATGTAGGGTTGTGTCCAGGATGGCTCGATCATCATGACGCCCATTGGTCCTTCGAGTCCTGTGTCCAGCTCCAGGTCGTCGAATGCCATTGGCTCGTTGGGTGGCGTAGCCCTCGAGTCCGTTGATGTGCCTGCTTTCTTCTTTGGAGCCTTTGGCTTGATGGAGCGTTCACAGATGCACTCGAGAAATACTCCAGGTGGTATGGGCCACAGGTGGAGCCAATGTTTGCGAGTGTGTCCGCCTCTTCGTTGCTTTCGCGGCCTATGTGCCGCAGCTCATAGCCATCGAAATCCTCTTTGAGTGTGTCGTAGAGGTCACAGTAGGCGATCATATTATCGCTCAGTGCGTCGCACTCATGCATTGTTTCGTTCACCACCAGGTTGGAGTCGCCATAGATGATGAGCCTCTTGGCGCCGCAGGCTTTCTCCATCCTCATCCCATGGAGCAGGGCTTCGTACTCAGCTTCATTGTTGGAGGCCGTGAACTACATTCGCAGAATGTATTTCAGCTTGTCTCCCTGGGGCGATGTCAGTATGACACCTGTGCCAGCCCCATCCTTTCATTTAGACCCATCGAACTGCATTGTCCAGAGATAGGACATATCTGGCTTTTCAGGGAGCTGGTTCTCCATCCAGTGCACGAGGAAATTAGTTAGGACCTTCGACTTTATCGCGTCATGCTTTTCATATGTGATGTCTCATGGAGACAGCCCGATTCCCCAAAGCGTGACTCGTCCAGTAGCATCAGGGTCGTTGAGGATATGCCTAAGTGGGGCGTCGTTGACTACCATGACTGTGTGCTCCTAGAAGTAGTGGCGTAGTCGCCTGGCTGTCATGAAGACGTTGATACATTGCAAATGTATCTATAATTTTAGATGTTCCATGCTTGGTTTTATCCACTTTCTTGTGTTTTGTCCACACTTTGGAGTACTTTTCATATGATTTGTTGGACTAACCTATTAACAAGAGACACAGTGCCAGCTGCCTGTTTTCTGCTGTTTTTGGTTCCAGGAAAGTCAGAAAATGAATATTCTCGGAATTGGACGGGACAAAAGCCAAAGTGCCTACTTTTCCGGAAGTCGACAGATGCCAGAATACGAGATGGAGAAGGGCCAGAGGGCGGCCACACCACCTAGTCGCGCGACCAGATTGGCCCGCGCCAGGGGGTGGTGTGGCCAGCCCAGGCACCCCCTCGGCCTCTCCTTCCGCCTATATATTGCCCTCGGGATGAAAACCCTAAGTACCTGATCAAAAATCCACAAAAGAGTCCATAGCCGCCGTCATCTCCATCCCTAGATCGGGAGGGATCTGAAGCTCTTCCCGGCACCCTGCCGGAGAGGGGAATTCACCCTGGAGGCCTTCTTCATCATCATGCAAGCCTCCGGTGTGATGCGTGAGTAGCTCATCCTTGGACTACGGATCCATGTAGTAGCTAGATGGTTGGTTCTCCTCCTTTGTGCTTTCATGTCTAGATCTTGTGAGCTCCGTTCATGATCAAGATCATCTATTTGTAATTCTGCATGTTGTGTTTGTGGGGATCCGATGGATATTGAGATGCTATTTCAGATTGATTATTGATTCTATCATGTGTTTGTTATTTGTGATCTTGCATGCTTTCCGTTGTTAGTAGCTATCTTGGCCAAGTAGATGCTAGCAACTCCAAGAGTTAGTATTTATGCTCGATAGTGGGTTCCTGCCTCTGGTAATCTGGGGAAGTGACAGAAATCTCTAAGGTACTAGATGTGCTGTTGCTACTAGGGAGAAAACAAAAATCCTTTGTTCATAGAACAATCATATTGTTTACTTTACACGCAGTTCGTAAAGCAATAATCTGTTGCTTGCAACTTAATACTGGAGGGGGTTCGGATGATAACCTGAAGGTGGATTATTAGTCATAGATGCAGTTGGATGGCGGTCTATGTATTATGTTGTAATTCCTAATCAAGTCTCAGAGGAGTCAAGATGATTAGTATATGCATGTATTGCTTTCTCGGTGTTTGTCAATTGCCCCGCTGTAAGTCTCAGAGAGCCACATCTAGTGAACTCTGGATCCCGGTCCTTGCTTGTTTGCTTGTTTGTTTATCAAAAAACACAAAAAATTAGTTTTACTAGTTTGCTTTCTTATTCAAAAACACACAAAAAAATAGTTCCTTTCTTAAGTTGTCACTATGTCTAGCCTTGCTCCAGTCACTATGTCACCCAAGGAAATGATTTTCACTTTTAAACAAGGAATTGAGGAAAGTTTTAAGGAAGCTTGGTCTAGAATCTCTGATCTACATGAAAAAAACTGAGCCTAAAATGACTCAAAGCTTGTTCCTTAGTAGTTTTTACCTTGGAATTGCTCTTTGCTATAGATATGCTTTAGATGCTATTGTGGGAGGAGATTTCCTCCAATGTAATGAGGATGATGCTATTAATGCTATAAAGAAATTGATCCTCACTTACAACTTGCCTAGCCAAAGTGATATTTCTTTCGCAAGAATATTTGGTAGATTGAACACTCTAGAGACTAGCACTACTAGCTTAAAAGATTGTTATAATATGCTTAGGGAGCATCATAATTATGTTCCAATAAATTCTGAACCATCAAAGTGGCTCCCTACAGTAAATATTGAGATAAACACTGAAACTTTTCAAGCTCGCTGTGATATCATGTCTGAATTTTGTCTTATGCCCAAAGATATTTATGAATCTTTGAATAGTTGGGGGCTTACTGAAGGAGGAAAAGAAATATCTCTTGCTAATAATGATACCATATTACCTATTGGAATAGCTGAAGGAGTGTTTACAAAGATCCTTGGGAAAATGATTTCTACTGATTATCTTGTTATTGAATATGCAGGAAAAGGACAAATTACACTTGGAAGGTTCCTATTAGAACTCCTTGGACCAATAATAGATGTGGGAAAGGGGACCATGCACCTTTCTTCTCCACCAAACAATCATATTTTCCCCAGGGTTAAGAATAAAAGTAAGAGAGGTAAGGGCGAGAAATTTGGTCTTAATGATTCTTCATTTGAGAACACTTGATTCTTTTTCTTGCTTCTTATGCCTAACTTAAAGGCGTTAAAGAAAAGTACTTATTGGGAGATAACCCAAAAGTTTTAGATGAGTCTTGGAGTTATTACTACTTCAGTAATAACCGCTCCTTATTCTTTTTTATTTGCTTTTTGTGCCAAGAGTAACCTCTAACGAGAGAGAAGTAATGATTGAGAAAGTTGCTGTCCCGAAACAGATTTCTGTAATTCACCGTAAAAATTCGTGTAAAATCTCTGAACGTCTTTTTAAGACGTGAATTTTTTTGCTTTTTACCCAGGTTGTTATCTAACTTTCGTTAGTTCAACACTTTTTGATTTGAACAACAGAAGGTCTTCAAAAAAATTCGTCTTTACCTGCTGGTCTGTTTTGATAGATTTCTGCCATTTTCTGCATTTGCTTCTTGTTGGTTCCTTTTTGAGTTCTTTTAGGGAATTAAGCTTTTTGAGGGAAGTGCTAAAGTAGCTAGTGTTCTAATGGAAGTTTATTTGGTGTTAGAACTGAACCTTAAGACCTTTTATCTTGAGTGCACTAATGTTACTAATAAAGATTGTGTGAATTTTTGTATGAAGGAAAAAAATTCAGGTGTATGGAAGGAATGAGTAATAAGATGAAGGATGGATTAAATCTCAAGATTGGAGATACCACGCGTGTCATCCCAAGAAATATCCAAGAAGTACAAGCGTCAAAGCTTGGGGATTCCCAAGGAATCCCCTTCTTCATCAATAAAAATCCCAGGTTTCTTCCAAACGCTTCATTTTTATTGTTTCATGCACAGTTGTGTTGTTCTTGGAGCGTCTTCTTTTTTGTTTTCGTTTTGGTTTTTTGTTTTCTTAGTTTGCTTAGTTTTCTGAATAAATTTGTTGGACCCCCTATTTCATATATTGGTTTGCAAATAGTTTGGTTTGGTTTGGAAAAGAGTAGGAAAGTTCATGCTTATGTGGTAAAAAGAGCTTGTTTTTTACTGTGGCCTATGCTTTGTCATGCCATGCTTGATATTGTTTTGGCTTTATGCTTAGTATTATTTCTTGTAGCATGACTTGTTATAAACAATTGAGATTGCTTAATGTGCCTTGGATGAATCATGTGTTGTTTTAGCATATTAAAGCATAGTATAGTGGTATTCTGATTTGATGCTTTATTTGGGTTGACTTGGCGCATGCTCACACCATGTTATGACTATCTCAAGTCACCATAGCCTTTATGATCCTTTAGTTTTCAACTTGTAGTATCACTTTATGCTTTGATCAATGATGTTTTGTCGCTCTGCATGATTATGACCATTATTGCTCTCTTAGTTTGTCGCTCTCGGTCTTTTGCTAGCCTCCACAACCAAGTATGAGTTCCACTCATGCATCCAACTCCCTAAACCAAGTTATTCCAAAGAGTCCACCATACCTACCTACTAGCTTATGCTATTCCAAGTATATTCATGCTTTTGTTTACCTTCCATATTAAACTTGTTATGAGAAAACTAGTGATTAAAGCTCTCAAGAACTTGATGGCACCCTTTACTTTTTTTTTGCATCTAATAAACTTGAACCATTGGGTCCTTCTTTGTTGCGTATATGCTTGCGCTTTATAAGTTGAAATTAGCAGAACCATGTATCATGGGAAACGCTTTCAACATTGCACTTGTACTTTGTACCCCGTTGATATCATGTTCTTTTGCTTACGGATCCCGGTGGTGTGAAATAAAAGTGGAACTTCTAAGATCATGGAGTTTGTATGTGTGTTATAGAAATGCCTGGGCCGTTAGCCTAAGACATGCCTAATCATGGTGGAAACTTGCAGCATCACCATAATGAGCACTCTACGAAGCATCGTCAATAAAAACCTATGCAAATAGCAAATAAAAATATCGCTGAGATGCGCATTGTCTGCTTGCCTTGTCATTTTGATTATGTGATATCTCATGTATCATGTGCAAGGGGTACCCCGTTGGCGGTTCTTTATGATACACATGTACTTACAATGACAAGAGCTTACTTGTGACTAAAGTTGAGTAGCATGAGGTTCGGTACTCGTAAGTAAGGGGCATGAGATTTCGGCTTATAACTTGTCTAGCATATCCTCTTAGTTGTGTCACTTTAACCTTAATCACCTAAAGATGCTTATGATAGGGGCAATGAGAGCTGAAAGCTAATAAGTACCATAATTTTTGGAAGCTCTTTATGAGACTTGAATCCCTGCTTCCTTCTAAGAAGGACTTTCTTTTATTTTTATGTTGAGTCTCCATCTTCTATCTTTATGCACCTATTAAGAGAGCATAGTGGTCATTCTTAGTTTAATGTGCATTGTCCAAGACTTGTTGATTGATGCATAACTTTGATATTGCTTGTTCTTAAACTATTTGTATCTAGTCACCCTTATGAACTTTAAAGGTGTCCTATGCATTTATGTTTTGCTACTCTATAAGGGACAGGCTGAATACCATTATCATTATGCTTTCTTTATGTGAAACAAACAAACGTCTTGCAAAGCATTGTTATTCATGAATCTTTTGTTTGTCTATTTTCATGTTACAACATAGTTGCTATGTCTTATTGTTAGAACTCTATCTTTCATGATTCATGTTTAGAGTACCTTAATCCCAGGTATCAATGCTTTTACAATAATGATGATTAAGATTGTGTTGTCTGCATGTCACATAAAAAATTATATTGTTTTGATCATTTACCTACTCGAGGACGAGCAGGAATTAATGTCGTGGTGGTGTCACGGCAGATGCCATGGATAGGCTAAAGGTGGGGACTAAATGCACTAGAGGTATCCAGGGAGGGATAGTGTGGTGATTCCACACACAGATGCTTTGTATTCAATGAGATTCTAAGATTACAAGTGCTCCTGGAGCTGTATTGGAGAGAGGAGGAAGAAGGAGCTCTCTTACTCTCACCACTAGCAAGCTCTTAGGAAACTAGAACTCTACAAGTAAAATCCAACCCACTAGAGATTAACCCCTTCTACAGAGGCCCTAGCCCTCCTTATATAGGGGTGGCTAAGTCTCCAATTAGGGCATACGTGGCGGCATATTCCAAGGAATATGCCTCTTCCCAAAATAGTAAACCGACCGGGTCACTTTTCCCCGTCGTAAGCCATGCAGAGGCTACGTGAGCCTCTGCGGCGTCAGCGTCATCCGACACAGGCAACGTCACCCTTGTCGGCCACGCCTCGGTGGTCCTAGCCTTTGTCCGCTTCGCTCATGCTCTGCGTATAGTGACCTCCTTTTGACCAGCGAGATACCTTCCTTCTCTTGCAAGCCTGATATAACCCGGATCATGCCTGTAATCCGGCCTCACTCGTACCTGCATACAAGTTAGATATATCCTGCCGACATATGATATAAGTCGGCTGGGACTCAGTTAGGCGGACATCCCCTGGTCCGGTCCGTGATTCGGCCTGCCTTGAGGTGACTAGGCCAGCACTTGCTTTGACCTTGCCGTACCTCGGCTAACTCGGCCTTTATACCCTGGCGTGACCCTACCCGGGGGTATCCCCCCAAAATTAGTCCCCGAAGCTGGTGCGGTCTTAGCTGCCTTAGCCGCTAAGGCCACAGCAGGTTCAATTTTACTGAGCCTCTTGCTCCTTTTCCGAATTACCTCCTATCTCGGATTTCTTTTACTCTCTTTTCCCTTGGCACATTCCGAGTTTTTTACTCGCTGGCCGGGTTATCTCATACTTATCCGAGTTATTCTTCCTTCTCATGTAGGCTTTCCCACGTGGAGGGTAATCATTATTTTGCCTCATTTTTAGGGCCTGCGCCAGTAACCGCCGCAGTTATTGTTAGATATTGCTGTTGCTCACGTCACATCGTGTCTGTCTACTCGTTAACTGTATCACCACGTCATGTCGTGGGATCTCCTGCACCCTGTGGCCCTTCCTATGGCTCGTTTCTGATTGGTTGATCCGGGTCATACACGGCCACACCGTGTGGCCCGTCTGCACGGCGTGATCCCACTACCCCTCTGGGGCGTGGTTAAATAGGGGAGGGGCACGCCCCTTGGGTCTTTTCCCCACCTCAGCGCCCCTCTGCCTCTTCTTCTTCCTCTTCAGCGACAGCGCCGCCGCCGCCGCAACACTTGCTTAGCCGCGCCGCCGCTGCACCGGCCCTCGTGTACCAGCGTCGCTGCCCCTCCCGTGCATCTCCTCCGCCACGGGTCCGCGTCGGTCTAGTCCACTGCCCCCACCGCCGTTAAGGCCAGTGAGGACAATGATTTAGAGATGACAGAGGAGGAACTTGCCGTCGCGGAGCAGGAAATGGAGGAGGAAGGGGGGAACGCCGACCGTGGCGCTTGGGCTAGGCCCTGGGTGTGCCAGGACGACCTCGATTGGTTGTAACGCACCTGGCGTATCCCGGAGGGCGTCATCGCCCGCCTCGCTGCCGAGGAACTTGCTCCCTCACCCAATCCGGGTGAGTTTGTAGTATTCCTCTCCCACTTCCAACGCGGGTTTGGTCTCCCTGTCAGCGACTTTTTCCACGACTGGCTCAACACCTACGAGCTTCAGCCGCATCATCTTCTGGCTAACGCCATTACTTCCCTCTCTGCCTTTGCTTCCACCATCGAGGGTTATGCCGGACTATGGCCCACAAAGGAGCTCTGGATCCGGTTTTTTGGTCTCCGCCGGAACGTGATTCCGAATAGAGAGCTTGACCCAGAGGACAAGCAGCTCACGCAGTTCGGCGCAGCTTCTATCTCTCCTTGGAAACAGTCCATCTTCCCCCAAGTCACGGGGCTTGAATCCTGCAAGGGCTGGGCCCAAACCTTCTTCTACATCAAAAATGGCACGGATGAAGATCTGATCCGGTTGCGCCCCTACACTCTGGGTCCTCCTAATCCAGATCTATGGGACAAGGTCCCCAAGAAACCCACTGTCTTGGCGAACCAAGTCAACAAATGGTTCTAGGAGCTGAAGGATCAGGGATTGTGCAACGAGGCCGCAATGATCACCATCGTCTGCAACCGGATCTCCCCCCTCCAGAAACGCACACATAAGCTTTGCCACATGAGCTGAGGCCGTGACCCCAACCGAACCTCCTCATTCGAGTTGAGCAACGCCGAAATCTACCGCCAGGTCAAGGCCCTCTTTACCACCAACAAGAACTTCTCTGCTGAGTGGGTGTGGGGGATCGAGCACTTCTACCGAGATAGGCTTCCTCCCGCGGTAAGTCTCATGCCCCAATCCTTCTCCAAGTTACATCATATGTCGGATTTTGACGTGGGTTTGATCCCTATGCCTTTTCTTTCTCTTAGATGTTTCTTCAGCAAACCCTTGAGGATGGTACCGACCCTTCTCTTAAGTGGGCTCCTGATCGAGATACCTCGGACGAAGAGGAGCCTGATCTGGAGATGTTCCTTTCGTTCCCTGATGCGACCAAGCGACACACCGGTAAATTCTCTTCCATTAGAGATTGGCCTGACGATGAAGATGATTCGGACGTTGAGGTGATGGAGGCATTTGATGCTGTCCCCCTTTCTTAGGATTTTCCGGCATCAGCTAACCCCGGTAGGCAGATCCATGAAGATCCTCCCCTTGCCACGGGTGAGCCTGTCCTGGTCGCACCGAAGAAGAGGCGGGTCGCATCTACTTCTTCCTCCGGACCTTCTAAGCTAGCCAAAAGGTGAAAGAAGTCTATGAACAAAGCTGCCACCAAGCCTATAACCAAGGCCATAACCCAAAGGGCTCGGAAGCCCAAGGAGCCTTTGACCTTGGATGAGTAAGCCACTTCTCCCTTTGCTATTCATTTGTTCTTCCTTTGTTATAGTTTCTCGTCATTCATGATCTGATTCGGCAGGGCCGCGGTGGAGGTTCCTCAGAGTGGATCCGGTATTGCCTTATCGCTCCACCATAGCCCTTCTCCCCCTCGTGGCGACGATTCATGCCCGTTGAGCCCCATTCAGGAGGGCTCAGTGGCTGCTCCGGGTTCTAGCCCACCTCGCCGAGAGGAGGGTAACCTCAGAATAGGGGGAAGCAGCTCTGCCAAGGCAGCGGTTGCTCCAGCCACCGCCGAGGTATCTACCGCGCCTCCGCCAAAACCAAAACCAACACTAGCACCAACATCGGCTCGAGCGCCAACAGCAACAACACAAGTACCAGCGGCAGCACCAAGCCCCTCTGCCTCGTCCGAGTCTTCCAAGCCTCGGCGAGAAGGCATCAGCAGCACCAAGGCTAGCACTAAGGCAGCTCCCAAGGGCAAATCCACCACAGCAACTTCAACCTCTCAGTAGCATCCCAAGGGCAAAAAGGCTCCTGACACTACCAAGGTAACGTCTATCGAGGATGTGCAGCATACACTTGCGTCCATGCTTTCGAAGAAGACCCCACCGACAACGGACACCTCTGCCGGGTCAGCTGATGCGCAACTCGTTTTGCACACCAGCCCTGCTGTTGCCCAGGTTGAAAGGAGGGAAGCCCATGCTAAGGGTCTGGTGGTGCCCCACATGCTTAGAGGGCGAACGATATCCTCCGACCTTGATCGAGTTTATTAACAATTGGAACAAGGCGGAGTTCATCTACAATGACGATCTCCTGGAGAAGTTCGGTCCCGCCGAATTTGCTGCACAAATGAACACCGCTGCTAAGGCAATCAACCTTGCAGGTCGGATGATGGAGGTACGTTACTTCGCCTTTTCCTTAGCATGTACAAGATATTAGTGATATAACCATTAGTCCCTGAGCCTCTGGGGGAGTGACTTGTTACTCGGCCAGATGCTCTTTAGAGAACTAGCGTAGCTACTTAGTAACTTTGAATATGCACACACCTAGAGCCGGGTTAAGTTCCACTTGGCCCGGATTTTGTACACTTCGAATATGCACACACCTAGAGCCGGGTTAAGTTCCACTTGGCCCGGATTTTGTACACTTCGAATATGCACACACCTAGAGCCGGGTTAAGTTCCACTTGGCCCGGATTTTGTACACTTCGAATATGCACACACCTAGAGCCGGGTTAAGTTCCACTTGGCCTGGATTTTGTACACTTCGAATATGCACACACCTAGAGTCGGGTTAAGTTCCACTTGGCCCGGATTTTGTACACTTCGAATATGCACACACCTAGAGCCGGGTTAAGTTCCACTTGGCCCGGATTTTGTACACTTCGAATATGCACACACCTAGAGCCGGGTTAAGTTCCACTTGGCCCGGATTTTGTACACTTCGAATATGCACACACCTAGAGCCGGGTTAAGTTCCACTTGGCCCAGATTTTGTACACTTCAAATATGCACACACCTAGAGCCGGGTTAAGTTCTACTTGGCCCGGATTTTGTACACTTCAAATATGCACACACCTAGAGCCGGGTTAAGTTCCGCTTGGTCCGGATTTTGTACAATTCGAATATGCAAACACCTAGAGCCGGGTTAAGTTCCACTTGGCCCGGATTTTGTACACTTCGAATATGCACACACCTAGAGCTGGGTTAAGTTCCACTTGGCCCGGATTTTGTACACTTCGAATATGCACATGACTAAGCTATCTTTTTGTACTCTTTTCAGGTGACCACTAATCGGCAGAGCACTGAGTTTCAGCGTCTCTTGGATACTCACAAGATGTTGCACGCAAAACATACTACGCTTCTTGCCAAATACGAGAAAAGGGGTAAGTTTTCTCCTTGGCATTTTTCCATTTCTCTTCGTCTTTTTTCGCTGAACTAATCCATCATTCGGATTTCGCAGCTGAAGTGGAGGCTGAGAACATCATTATGAGGAAGAACTTGGAGCAGATAAAGGGTAAGTCATTTTTTCTTAATCTTCCTCCGTGCTCTATCTCCTTTTCTCCTTGGCTCGACAAATATTCATACCTCGGCTCTGCCGGGTTAACAAACTATTTCAGCATCTCTCGAAGATAGTGTGCCCGTGCCTGACATAATGCTGCATTTTCTCGAACAAGCAGGGCAGCACCAGACCGAACTCAAGAAGAAAGATGATGAGCTCGCCCTCCTCCGGTCCATGGATGAAGAAATTGCCAAGCTTAAGGCAGACATGAAAAAACTCAAGGCGCTCCACAAAACCGAACTTGATAAAGCTAGCCAGAATTTTACTGAAGAGCGAGAACGCCTCAACCTCCAGATCGCCAAGGACCAGGAACCGCTTAAGGAGGCCGACATTAAGCTTGAGTAGGGCAAATACTGAACTTGTGCAACTCCGAAAAAGGCGTGACAACTGCACCACGGAGCTGACCCGGATCCACAGCCATATCTCTCGTAAGTTCTTTTTCTTTAGCCGGCATAAATCTCTCCGGGTCAACCTCCGACCTTATTTCACTTGTTTTGTTTTTCCAGACAAATTTCCGGAGGGCAATGCCATTACAACTACTGCTGTTGCCAAGTTCCGCCAGCAGAGGGGTACTCCAATTGTTCCTGGCGCTGAAGAGATTTCTTATGACATGGAGGACTTGCTGGTCAGCTTGTCTTCACGTGTCGAAATTGTGAACAACTATGGTAAGGATATCCTGGACGCAGCAATTCGGATCTTCAGTGCTCTTTGGCCTGGTGAAGATATTCCGGAGGGTTCCGCTCCTCTAATCAGCAAATTAATGGAGTGCGAGACTCAGCTTGACCTCTGGAGGGAATCCGTCAGACGTGCCAGAGCTAAAACCGTTCTCCATTACGTGCTCACATGGTACGAGAAAATTAATCTCGATCTTCTCGAGCGCATGCGCACCGGGTCAAGGTGGTCCACTGATCCAGATTGTGTAGCTCGGTGCAAGGCTTGCGCCCATAACCTCATTCAATATGCCCCATCCATCAATGGAATGAGGGACCAAGCTTTCTCGATGCCGTTGACGATGAATACGTCGAAGATGGTTCGGGCGAAGAAGATGAGAGAGAAGCCTCTTACGCCGAAGAAGACGAAGATAACACTGAAGCCGAGGCTGGAGTTCCACCTGCTGCTCCTTGATAACAAACACTTTGAATATTATCAGATCCCCGGTATGCCGGGTGCAAATGTATTAAGCACAATGATCATATTTTGCTACTAAGTTGCTCGTGCCGAATTAACTTGGGCCTAGTCCCTGAGTTTCATTTTCTTGTTCCCCCAATTTCTTGGCTCGGCTCGTGTCTACCTTGGTTCGGTTTTACGACTTACGAGTCCGAGTTTCAAAAATTGATTTAACAATACTTAGAAACTTTAAGACTAGCTCAAAATAATTCAACATAGCAAAAATGAGGTAAACATAAAGTTAGTCCAAATAACAAATGTCGACTCGATTACGTTCTTCTCCTTAGTCGTTTTTCATGTGCTACGCAATTCCAAACTTGTCTCTTGCTTGCCATGAAGCCAAATCTTGTTGGACAACAGCAAGTCGAAGAGTTAGTTTTTGGTGCTCACACACTACTAATCCGGCTGAGGCAGAAGCGACTTAAACCAGTCGACACAAAAATTATAACAAGTGTAGAAGATAACAAATATTATTAAGGCAGTCCCCGAGCTACTGCTCGAGGTGCCATCATTTCATTGATAAGCTCATTGCCGGCATACATATCGACATATGAGAGGCTCGGATACACACACTTCTCTGCGAAGCGTAGAAAGGACGGAGTAGAGCTACATTCCATGGGCGCTTAGATTCCTCACCGGACATGTACGCCGTGTTCTTCTCCTGCGGCTTTACATCGATAAGATAATAAGAGTCATTGTGCAATGCTTTGCTCACAATAAATGGCCCTTCCCATGGGGGGATAACTTGTGCAAGCCAGCAGTACGTTGTACCAACCGGAGTACCAGATCACCTTCCCGGAAAATTCGGGGGTTTACTTTCTAGCTATGATAGCGTCGGAGATTTTGCTGATATGTGGCGGATCTGGACAATGCCAATTCTCTCGCTTCTTCCAGCAGATCAACATCATTTTGCTGGGCTTCTTGCACTTCGGCTTCTGTGTATTGGGTGACTCTAGGCGAATCATGCTCTATGTCGGCTGGTAATACAGCTTCTGCCCCATATACCAGAAAGAATGGCGTATAGACTATTGATCGATTCAGAGTTGTTCTTAAACTCCACAGTACCGCTAGTAGTTCTTCTATCCAGCACCCCGCTGATCTTTGCAGCGGCTCAATGAGCCGGGGTTTTATTCCAGATAACACTAATCCATTGGATCTCTCCACTTGCCCGTTCGATGTGGGGTGGGCTACCGAGGCAACGTCCAGCCGGATCTTCTTATCTCAGCAGAAACGTGCAAATGCTCCTTCAGCAAAATTTGTGCCATATCTGTTATGATATTGTGAGGATAACCGTATCTCAAGATGATATCTTTGAGGAATGTCACGGTAGTAGCTCCATCACATTTTGTTATTGGCTTCACCTCAATCCATTTCGTAAATTTGTCAACCATGACCAAGATGTCGGTCATGTTCCCTCTTGCTGGTTTAAATGGGTGAACCATATCCAAACACCATACGGCAAATGGCCAGGTAATTGGTATGGTCTTGAGTTCTGACATTGGCATATGTGTCTTGGTAGCATATCTTTGACAACCATTGCACTTTCTTACCAGATCCTCTGCTTGTTCCAAGGCACTTGCCCAGTAAAACCCATGACGAAAAGCTTTTGCTACCAAGGCTCTGGATGAGGCGTGGTGCCCACATTCCCCTTGATGTATATCCTGGAGGATGTCAAGCCCTTCTTCCGGGTCAACACATCGTTGGAGGACACTTGTCACACTTCTCTTGTATAGCTCGGAATTGATGATCGTATATGCTTTTTCCCTCCTCTGAGTTTGCCTGGAAAGCACCTCCTCACTGGGCAAAGTTCCATATTTCAGGAATTGAAATATGGGTAGTGCCCAAGCTGCTATGGCTCGTACTGGGAACACATCCTCATCAATTTCCATCTGATCCACCGGCATAACTTCAACCGGATCATGCTGCGCAGTCCCCGGGTCTTGCGAAGCAGTCCCCGGGTCTTGCGAAGCAGTCCCCGGGTCTTGTGAAGCAGTCCCCGGGTTTGCCAAGGCAGTCCCCGGGTTTCGCGAACTACTCTCCACATCAATGTCTATGGGTACAGCTCCAGGCTCTGGATCAACCGGGATAAAAAATTGAGTCGGATTCTGGGGATGGCCTGATAGATGGTTTTTTGAGGTGCTCTAGTGCTACCCCTGGCGGGATTGCTTGTCGCGTTGATCCGAGCTTTGACAATACGTCGGCAGCCTCATTTTCCACCCGAGGTATATGATGAAATTCGCATCCCTCGAAGTATCCCGATATCTTCTGCACATGAAATCTGTACAATGCCATGTTTGCATCCAAAGCATCCCATTGTCTGGAGACCTGCTGGACTACGAGATCCGAGACAACAAAGCATTGGATCCGACGTATTCCAACCTCTTTTGCCACTTTGAGCCCATGCACAAGTGCCTCATATTCTGCAACATTGTTAGATGTTGCGAAGTGGATCTATAGCACGTATTTCAGCTGGTCCCTCTTGGGCGAGGTAAGCACAACTCCGGCGCCTAACCCGGTTTTCGTTTTTGATCCGTCAAAGTGTATTCTCCAATAGTTCGGATCTGGAAATGGTGTCTCGTATTGTACCTCGGCCCAATCCACAAAAAAGTCAGCCACAGCCTGAGACTTGATTGCTTCTCTCCTGTCATATTGTGGCGCATAAGGGGCTAGCTCAATTGACCATTTTGCAATCCGGCCACTTGCATCCTTATTGCTCATTATCTCGGATATGGGGGCTTCACATATTACTTTGATGGGGTGCTCTTCAAAATAGTGCTTTAGCTTCTTAGCTGCCATGTACACACCATATACCACCTTTTGATAGTGGGGATAATTTTGTTTCGAAGCTGACAATACCTCGCTCAGATAGTACACTGGCCTTTGCACTGACTTACCCTCTTCGTCGCGCTCTACCACAATTACTGCACTTACAACTCGGTTGGTTGCGGCTATATAGAGCAACATTGGCTCCTTTGATAGTGGAGAGGCTAACCTGGTGCAGTGGCTAACATCTTTTCAACTGGATAAAGGCTTCATTGGCCTACGGCGTCCAAATGAACTTGTCCGACTTTTTCATGAGTTGATAGAGAGGCAGTGCCTTTTCTCCCAACCGACATACAAACCGACTTAAGGATGCCAGGCAACCAGTGAACTTATGGACATTGTTAAGGCACTTAGGCAGTTCCATTCGCTCTATGGCCCGGATTTTAGTTGGATTAACTTTGATTCCTCGGCTGGAGACAAGAAATCCAAGTAATTTTCCAGCCGGGACACCGAAGGTACATTTCTCCGGGTTAAGCTTCATTCGGAACCTCCTTAGGTTCGTGAATGTCTGCCTGATATCGTCAAGGAGCGTTTTGCTTTCCTTGGTCTTTATAACAACATCATCCACATATACCTGCACATTTTGACCAATTTGGTCATGTAAACATTTCTGCATACATCTTTGGTACGTTGCCCCTGCATTACGTAAACCAAATGGCATGATGCGATAGCAATAAGCCCCATACGGGGTGATAAACGCAGTCTTTATTTGATCACTTGGGTTCAGAGGTATCTAGTGGAAACTAGAGTATGCGTCAGTGAACGACAACAACTCACACCCAGCAGTAGAATCTATGACTTGGTCTATCCTGGGCAGTGGGAATGGATCTTTTGGACACGCCTTATTCAGGTTCGTGTAATTGATACACATACACCAAACTACTGCCACGTTCGGATCATCCTTCTTCTTCTCCACCATCACCGGATTAGACAGCCAATCCGGGTAAAGTACTTCCATGATAAATCCAGCAGCCAACAAGCGAGCTATCTCATCTCCTATGACCTTTCTCTTGTCTTCGGCGAAGCGGCGGAGAGGTTGCTCCACCAGCTTTGCTCCGGGTCTCACATTCAAAGAGTGCTCGGCCAACTCCCTCGGAACACCTTGCAAGTCCTGTGTGGACCAAGCAAAAATATCCCGATTCTCACGGAGGAAGTTGACGAGCTCGCTTTCCTATTTGTCATTTAACCCGGCACCAATTGTTACGGTGCATTCTGGGAACATATCATCAACAGGCACTTTCTTGGTATCTTTTGTTGCTTGCAACGAAACACTACCATGCGGGTTACTCAGTGCCGGCATATATTGCTGCATGGATTGAGCCAATGCTGCCACCTCCTAGATTTTTCTCTTCTCTTGCGTGATCACGAGTGACTCGGCCGGGTTAGACCCGGCTGACACGCACTCAATGGAATGTCGGAAATCACCAGTTATGGTAATCACACCATTTGGCCTGGGCAGTTTCATCTTTAAGTAACTAATGTGAGTACTTGTCATGAACTTGTTCAGGGCTGGCCTGCCGAGCAACGCGTGATATGCGCTCTCCAAATTGACAACTTCAAACTCCAAATTCTCAGTCCTACAGTTATCACTCGTACCGAACAACACGTCAACCCGGACCTTGCCAATGGGTTCACAAGAAATGCCTGGCACAATGCCATGGAAAGTTGTCCTTGTAGCTTGGAGCATGTTCTCTGAGATACCCAACTTGCGCATCGTGTCCACATACATGATGTTGATGCTACTGCCATTGTCAATTAGCACCTTTGAGAACCTCACATTGATGTTAGGCCCAATGAATGTTGGGTCCAACACCAGCGCATATGAACCAGGACTTGGCATAAGCTTCGGATGATCTTTGATGCTCCAGGTAATCTCCTGATCCGACCAAGGCATATACCTCGTCACGGTCGGCATTACTGCATTGACTTCCATATGTCGGCGCCGCAAGCTCTTTCCATCTGTTTCTTCTGTGGTGAACACGCAGTAACTCTGCTCTCTGTACTCATTTCTCCCCTCATTCCCGGGGTACCTTTGATCCGGTTGATTCTGGTTTTCCACCTGATGCACTGCATCCCTTCTCTCATGGTTGTCATACCTCAGCAAAGGGGGTGGCAACATTAACTGTTGCGTGTTCGCTTCGGAGAGCAATTGCTGCCGGGGTAACTCCTGCTGAGGTTGATCATTCCGAGGTGCCTGAGCATTCCCCGAACCACTTTGTTCTATTTTCCTCATCCATTCACACTGACGGGTTGTGTGACCCGCTGGGTTACTCGGATTCGGCGTATGGAATTTACACGGCTGATCCAGCATTGCCTCACAGGTATACCTCGAACGGTCCTTCTTTACCTGCCACTGTTTCTTCTGTTCTGGCGTCCAAGTTTTCTTGCCATCATTTCTTGGTGTCCATTGCTGCCCTCCAGTTTTTTGGCGTTGACTGCTTCCTGCTCTGGGTTGGTCCTGATTCACAGCTGCAACTTGTTGTGAACTGTACCGGTAATCTGGTCTGTCATCTCTTATTTTACCCTGGTAATCACTTCTTCGGGATGACCCGGCCCCATCTCGCTGATAGTACTCCTCGCTTGACTCGTTTGACATGAGCCTAGGCTGCGTCGGATCACCCAAGGCATATGAATCAGCAATCCGGATTGTTTCTGCCAATGTGGTTCGCATATCTCTTTGCAACCTTTGACATAGCATGCTTGCATATCTACACCCTTGCGCAAACCAAGCTATGGCCTGTGACTCAATCACACCCTCAGATGAGTTTCGCACTGTGCACCAGCGGGTCAGGAATTCCCGGTCTGTCTCATTTGGTCTCTATTTGCACATTGCTAGGGTCTGCGGTCTGTTGGGCCTCTGATACGTGCTTGAGAAATTGCTAACGAACATTTCCTCAAAATCGATCCAACAGTTAATACTTCCGGGTGGCAAATTGTTTAGCCATACCCTTGCTGGCCCTCCAGCATCTGAGGTACATACCTCATAGCCCATCTCAAGTTGCCTGTAGCAATTTTCACCGCTATTTCATAGTTAATCAACCAATCCTCCAGCTTTGTGCTGCCGTCATATGTCTTAGTGCCTCTAGGTAACTAGAAGTTAGGTACTGGAGGCTCCTTCATGATCCGGGGCCCAAAACATGCTGGACCTGGAGGACCTTGACACTCAATCTGCTCCGACCTATACATCCGATCCAATTTTAGCCTGGCATCATCAGGCATCAAGTTCCTGCTTCCCTATCTTGACCCTATCACGTGATAGTCCGGCCTGGGATACCCTATGTTCACTATCTCCGAATCACCACCATTATATCTATATTGCTCCTACGGAGCTGCTCTCTGTGGCATACCTTGGCCGGCACTGTGCTCTTGCCGTGGTATATTCCGCTGCTGTGGTTGTCCTGCATCCGCCGGGTTACGCTGTCCGGCATTGCCGTTCACAGTGTTCCTCTGACCGGCATTGCCTTGGTCATGGTTACCTCGGCCAGCTTCACCTCGGCTCACACTTCGTCGATCCTCATTTCCTTGCACTTCTTTTCCTTTCCCTGCCCTTGCTGGGTCATATGAGACTATCTGTTTGTTTCTCCTAGCTGAAGTTACTACCTCTTCTCTCCTAGGACCACCATGAGGAGATGATGCAGCTCCAGCTGATTTCTCTGGGTTTCCCACGGCCGAATAAATGATCTTGGAGGCCCCAGCTCTATCCGGGTTTGCCCTGAGCAACTCCTCATTCTGTCTATTTGTGATCCGAACTAACTCATTAACCCTTTCCTGATTTCTCTGTCAGGCTTCACCCGTCAAACCCTCTAACTCGGATGCAGCTGCATCTGCCGCCCTGAGGTTCTTTGCCGGGGTACTGTACTTCGGCAGCCCCACGGACAAACAGTTCTCTGATTCCTCAATTCTAGTATCACCCTCTTTGTTCATTTCACTCATGAGGTTTCTCCCCTTCACTTTTACAGCATCTACCTTATTTGCCTTTGCGTACTCACGCAGCGTCATGTTCAACGACTGCTGAGCCGCGGCTATCTTTTTTGCGCCCTCTAGGATTTTCTGCCTAGTCTCCTCTAACTCGGCCCGTGCCTGAGCCGGATCTACCACTGCTGCTACGGGGCTTGCCAAGCTATCTATTGCCTGCTGCGGCACATTCTCTGGCCTCTCTAGCGGAGGACCTCTACTTTTCCACGGTGCCTTAGGCGTTACCTCCGGATCTGGTGCCGGATCCTTGCTTGCGCCAGCGCTAGGCGCGGTCATCATCACCTCAGCGTGGTCCGGGGAGCGAGTGATGCACGCCCCGCGAGCCGCACTAAGGGGTGGCTCGCCTCCTTCGATGACGTGCCGCGGATGAATGCACGACACATCGAAAGCAACGTAGATCTTGTGCGTGCCAAGCTTGACGAAGAGGCCATTGCGCGGGAGAGGTCGCTTGCCGAAGCAGCCAGCGTTATCGCTGATGAAGTCCAGCGCTCCAAAGCGCTGAACAAGCCCGGAGACGATGCGTTCGCCGGTGCCGATGAGGTTTCTTGTCTGTATCTTCACTCCTGCTAGCGCCGCTAGCCCCACGGTGGGCGCCAACTGTCGTGGTGGTGTCACGGCAGATGCCATGGATAGGCTAAAGGTGGGGACTAAATGCACTAGAGGTATCCAGGGAGGGATAGTGTGGCGATTCCACACACAGTTGCTTTGTATTCAATGAGATTCCAAGATTACAAGTGCTCCTTGAGCTGTATTGGAGAGAGGAGGAAGAAGGAGCTCTCTTACTCTCACCACTAGCAAGCTCTTAGGAAACTAGAACTCTACAAGTAAAATCCAACCCACTCAAGATCAACCCCTTCTACAGAGGCCCTAGCCCTCCTTATATAGGGGTGGCTAGGTCTCCAATTAGGGCATACGTGGCGGCATATTCCAAGGAATATGCCTCTTCCCAAAATAGTAAACCGACCGGGTCACTTTTCCCCGTCGTAAGCCATGCAGAGGCTACGTGAGCCTCTGCGGCGCCAGCGTCATTCGACACAGGCAACGTCACCCTTGTCGGCCACGCCTCTGTGGTCCTAGCCTCTGTCCGCTTCGCTCACACTTTGTGTATAGTGACCTCCTTTTGACCAGCGAGATACCTTCCTTCTCTTGCAAGCCTGATATAATCCAGATCATGCCTGGTTAATCCGGCCTCACTCGTACCTGCATACAAGTTAGATATATCCTGCCGACATATGATATAAGTCGGCTAGGACTCAGTTAGGTGGACATCCCATGGTCCGGGTTACTCCGTGATCCGGCCTGCCTTGAGGTGACTCGGCCATCACTTGCTTTGACCTTGCCGTACCTCGGCTAACTCGGCCTTTATACCCCGGCGTGACCCTACCCGAGGGTATCCCCCCAACAATTAAGCTTGGGGATGTTGATATGTCCATAACGTATCTATAATTTTTGATGTTGTATGCTAATAATATGCTTTTGACACTCCTTTTTGTATAAAGTTTATGATTTATTTGGACTAACCTACTAATAGTTGCAAAAGTGCACAATATTCTTGTTTTACACTTTGATGTATAAGAATTACCAAGAATACAAGTGGAAACCTTGTTGGAGTCAAATTGGGATTTTTCCAGAAATCTGTCTCAGAACTCGTTTTGAAGCTGGTCACGTTTCAGGTCGAAGCCGGCGTCAAATGGAAAACTCTTCAACTACAAAGTTGTTGGAAATTTTGCGCCAAACATTCTAGACATAAAATTTAGCTGATTCCAAGTCAGGACGGGTCTTTTAGGCCCGATTTACTGCAACCCAAGATGGGGTGACGGAAATCCGAGAAGCTATATAAAGGGAGGAAACCTAATTCGCCCAGGGCATCTCCACCCACGAATTTGCAGCCACCAAAGCCATGTTTTTCCTCCCCATAGATCCCATCTCCATGGGGGAGGGCTCCCAAGAAGCCATGAAGGAAGGGGGCTAAGGGGCGGTGCTCCCCCATGATAACGGCGGCGGGGAAGGAGTCCCTCGCACCACCGCCACCCTCTTCACCATCTTCACCGCCATCTCCATCACCTAATCCTCCTAGTATGTAGTGGTTCATCCTCCCACACACCTCTGTACCGTCCTATGTAAACATGGTGTTTGATGCTATAAGTTATAATCCTATGATATATGTCATGTTTGCGTAGTTTCTTTGTTCTTAGATTGAATGGTTAAACGTCTTTGGTTCATTAGAGTTGTATGTTGATATGGTACAGTCCTTTGGTGTCCATTATATTTGTGCATGCATGGATTAAACATCATAGGGTCTGTAGTATGTGTAAAAGGAAGGGGGGATTCTGCCGGAGTGACAGAAACCTGAGGACGCGAACCGGAACGTTGCACGTATGGGAGTAAGAGGATCATTAAACTTAAGGCTATGGTTAGGGAAACCTTAATGCATTGATTAGTACTTACGCATGTTTGCTAACAATCCAATCATATAGTACATGTAATTCCAAGTAGTGAAGTGCATGTATATTTAGCCTCTCCCACATAGAAAACTGCATCGAAGACAATGAACCTGATCTATTCGCTATTTAAACTTGGACAAATCCACCACAATCACCACCACTATTCCACACTCATGGTTCTATTAGTTTAGTGTATTTTATTGCTGCAGCAATGTCGTGGTGGTGTCACGGCAGATGCCATGGATAGGCTAATGGTGGGGACTAATATGCACTAGGGGAATCCAGGGAGGGATAGTGAGGTGATTCCTCACACAGAAGTTATATTTGATTCACTTCCAAGGTTTACAAGTGCTCCTAGAGCTGTCTTGGGGAGAGGAGGAAGAAGGGACTCTCTTACTCTCGCTACTAGCTAACACGTACAAGACCAACCCATAGAACCTAACCTCTCTATAGAGGCCCTAGCCCTCCTTATATTGGGGTGGCTAGGTCTCCACTTAGGGCATACGTGGAGGCATATTCCAGGGAATATGCCTCCTCCCAAGATAGTAAACCGACCGGGTTACTTTTCCCCTGCGTCATCCATGCAGAGGCTACGTGAGCCTCTGCGGCGCCTGCGTCACCCGACATTGGCTTCATCACCTTTGTCGGCCACGCCTCGCTGGTCCTCCCTCTGTCCGCTTCGCTCATGCCGTGCGTACCGGGGCTAATTTTGACCAGCGAGATTCCTTCCTTCTCCTAGAAGCTTGACATGACCCGGATCGTAGTTGATCCGGCCACATCCGTTCCTACATGAAAGTTAGACACATCGTTCCGACATACGGCTTAAGTCGGTTGAGACCTAGTTAGGTGGACGCCCCCTGGTCCGGGTTACTCCGTGATTCGACCTGCCTTGAGGTGGCCCGGCCAGCATCCTCTTTGACCTTGCCGAACCTCGGCTAACTCGGCCTTTATACATCGGCATGACCCTACCCGAGGGTATCCCCCCAACATTAGTCCCCGAAGCTGGTGCGGTCTTAGCTGCCTTGGGCGCTAAGGCCACATCAGGTTCCATTTCACTGAGCTTAGGATCTTATTTCCGAGTTACCTCCTTATCTCGGATTCTATGGATTTACTTTCCCTTGGCACATTCCAAGTTTTCCCTTGCTGGCCGGGTTACCACCTTATCTCGGATTCTATGGATTTACTTTCCCTTGGCACATTCCAAGTTTTCACTTGCTGGCCGGGTTACCACATTCTCATCCGGGTTGTTCTTCCTTCTCTCATACGCTTCCCCACGTGGAGGCTAATCATCACATCGCCTCATTTTAAGGGCCAGCCACAGTAACCGCCGCAGTGATTGTCAGGAGTTACTGTGCGTGTGTCACGTCACGCCTGCCTCCTCGTTAACCGCATCAACGCGTTGTGTCATGGGATCTGCTGCGCCCTATGATCTTCCGTGTGGCCTAATTCTGATTGGCCAATCCGGTGTGTACACGGCCACACCGTATGGCGTAACCGTAAAACATGATCCCACTTCCCCCACGAGGGAGTGGTTAAATAGGGGAGGGGCGCGCCCCTTAGGTCTTTTCCTCCTTCCGCGCCCCTCTGCCTCCAGTTCTTCTTCTTCGTCTTCTCCCGCGACAGCGCCGCCGCCACCTCTTCTAAGTAGCAGCGCCGCCACCGCACTGCTTCCACGCATCTCTGCGTCGCCGCCGCTGCCGCGCACCTCCTCCGCCATGGGTCGCTGTCAGTCTAGGCCGCTGCCCCCCACCGCCACTAGCGCCAGCGAGGGCAGCGAACTTGAGATGACAGAGGAGGAGCTCGCCGTCGCCGATCAAGAGATGGAGGAAGACGCCGCCATGGCGGACCGTGGTGCGTGGGCTGGATCCTGGGTCTGCCAGGATGACCTGGACTGGCTCTACCGCACCAGGCGCATCCCCGCCGGAGTCACCGCGCGCCTCGCCTCTGCCGAACTCGCCCCCTCACCCAATCCGGGTGAGTATGTGGTGTTTTTGTAACATTTCCAGCGGGGTTTCGGTTTGCCGGTCAGCGATTGTTTCCACGACTGGTTGAGCACCTACGAACTCCACACGCACCACCTTCCTGCCAACGCAATCACCTCTCTCTGCTTTCGCCTCCACAATCGAAGGCTATGCCGGATTATGGCCCACGAAGGAGCTATGGATCCGGTTCTTTGGCCTCCGTCGCAACGTCATTCCAAACATTCAGCTTGACCCAGAGGACAAGCAGCTTACGCAGTTCAGGGCTGCGTCCATCTCTCCCCGGAGGCTATCCGTCTTCCCCCGAGTCACCGGACTGGAGTCCTGCAAGGGAAGGGCCCGGACTTTCTTTTATGTCCGGAACGCCGGCACCGAAGACTTGATCCGGCTGCTCCCCTATGCTCCGGGTCCTCCTAACCCCGAGTTGTGGGACGTTGTCCCCAAGAAGCCCACGGCCTTGGCCAACCAGGTCAATAAAAGGTTCGCAGAACTGAAGAAGCTTGGGTTGCGCAACGAGGACGCCATGACCACATTCGTCCGCAACCGGATCTCCCCCCTCCAGAAGCGCACTCACAAAGTGTGTCACATGAGCTGGGGCCGCGACCCTAACCGGAGCTCGTCCTTCGAGTTGAGCAACACGGAGATCTATCCCCGGGTCAAGGCTCTCTTCACCACCCACAAGAACTTCTCCTCTGAGTGGACGTGGGGAATTGAGCACTTTTGCCATGATAGGCTTCCTCCCGTGGTAAGTTTTGTGCCGCCAACTTTCTCCGAATTATTACGTCGGTTGCTGTTGTATTTTAACTCTGTTGTCTGTTCTTTTCCTTAGCTATTCCTTCAGCAAACCCTCGAAGATGGCATCGATCCCACCCTTAATTGGGCGCCTGACCAGGAGACCTCGGACGAGGAAGAGCTGGATCAGGAGATGTTCCTTCCAATGACCGACGCTACGAAGCGACCCACCAGTAAACCCTCTTCCATTAGAGATTGGCTCGATGATGAAGATGACTCGGATGTCAAGGTGATGGAAGCTCTTGACGTTGTCCCCCTTTCTTATGCTTTTCCGGCATCAGCTAACCCCGGTGGGCAGATTCATGAGGACCCTCCCCTTGCCGTGGGTGACCCTGTTCTGGTTGCACCGAAGAAGAAGCGGGGAGCTACATCAACTTCTTCCTCCGGACCTTCTCAGCCTACCAAAAGGCGAAAGAAGTCCGGGGACAAAACTGCCTCCAAGCCTGCAACCAAGGCCCTGGCACGAAGGGCTCGGAAGCCTAAGGATCCCCTGACCTCGGATGCGTAAGCCTCTTTTCCCTCAGCCCTTACTTGTTCTTGTACTGTCTTAGTTTCTCATCCGACATTGTTTGATTCGGCAGGGCCACGGTGGAGGTCCCCCAGAGTGGGTCTAGCATTGCTTCGCTGCTCCGACCTAGCCCTTCTCCCCCTCGTGGCGACGAGCCACCCCCGCTGAGCCCTATTCCAGAGGGTTCT
Source organism: Avena eriantha (assembly GCA_910589775.1). Taxonomy (NCBI): domain Eukaryota; kingdom Viridiplantae; phylum Streptophyta; class Magnoliopsida; order Poales; family Poaceae; genus Avena; species Avena eriantha. The sequence continues at coordinate 185,865,591 of OU342743.1, forward strand.
ACGGCTGCTCCGAGTTCTGCTCCACCTCGTCAAGAGGGGGGCAACCTTGAAGCGGGGGAGACTGGCCCAGCCGAGGCGGCAGCATCCACAACTTCGGCTCCGCCGCAACCAGCTACCACCGAGACTACCTCAGCACCAGTACCAGCACCAACTCCAGCAGCAAGATCGCCAGCACCAGCACCAAGCCCAGCAGCAAGAGCACCAGTGCCAAGCTCCTCCGCCTCGTCCGAGACTTCTCAGTCTCGGCGAGAAAGTACCCAAACAGCTCCCAAGGGAAAATCTGCTTCAAGCACTTCCTCCTCCCAGCAGCCCAAGGGCAAAAAGGCCCCTGACGCCACCAGGACAGCATTCGTCGAGGCTGGACAGCGCACTCTCGCATCCATGCTTTCCAAGAAGCCTCCAGCACCGAAGGGCGCCCCTACCGAGCCAGCTGATGCGCAACAGATGGTTTTGCACACCAGCCCGGCCCTTGCCTTGGTTGAGAGGAGGGAGGCGCATGCGAAGGGCTTAGTGGCGCCCCATATGCCCACCGGCGAGCGATACCCTCCGAGCCTGATCGAATTCGTCATGAATTGGAACAAGGCGGAGTTCGTCGACAACAACGATCTTCCGGAGAAGTTCGGCCGCGCTGAATTTTCTGCTCAAATGAACACAACCGCTAAGGCAATCAACCTCGCGGGTCAGATGACGGAGGTACGTTACTTCCTTAGCATTTTGTAGATATTGACGACATAACCATTAGTCCCCAAGCCTCCGGGGGAGTAACTTGTTACTCGGCCGGATTCTCCTTAGAAAACTAACGTAGCTCCGTGATAACTTCGAATATGCACACACCTAGAGCCGGGTTAAGTTCCACTTGGCCCGGATTTTGATAACTTTGAATATGCACACACCTAGAGCCGGGTTAAGTTCCACTTGGCCCGGATTTTGATAACTTCGAATATGCACACACCTAGAGCCGGGTTAAGTTCCACTTGGCCCGGATTTTGATAACTTCGAATATGCACACACCTAGAGCCGGGTTAAGTTCCACTTGGCCCGAATTTTGATAACTTCAAATATGCACACACCTAGAGTCGGGTTAAGTCCCACTTGGCCCGGATTTTGTACACTTCGAATATGCACGAAGCTAAGTTGTATTTTTGTATTCTTTCTAGGTGACCACCAACCACTGGAGCGCTGAGTTTCAGCGTCTCCTGGACACTCATAAGATGCTGCGCGCCAAGCATAACGCACTCCTCGCTGAACACAAGAAACGGGGTAGGTTTCTTCCTTGGCACTTCTCCATTTTCCTTCATCTTCTTCTCCCGAACTAATCCCTCATTCGGTTTTCGCAGCTGGGGTGGAGGCTAAGAACAAGCTTATGATGAACAATTTGGATCAGATCAAGGGTAAGTTATATCTACTCAACCTTGCTTATGATTTTCATCTTCTTTCCTCCTTGGCTCGGCAAACATTTATATCCTAGCTTTGCGGGGTTGACAAACTATTTTAGTATCGCTGGAAGATAGTGTGCCCGTGCCTGATATGATGCTGCATTTTCTCGAACAAGCAGGGCAGCATCAGGCCAAGCTTAAAAAGAAAGACGGTGAGCTTGCCCTCCTCCGGACCAAGGATGATGAGATCGCCAAGCTTAAAGCCGAGATGAAAAAATTGAAGGCACACCATCAATCCGAGCTCCAAAAGGCTGGCCAAGACTATACCGAGGAGCGCGAACGCCTCAACCTCCAAATTGCCAAGGACCGAGAACTTCTCTAGGAGTCCGACGTCAAGCTTGAGTCGGCGAATGTTGAACTTGCGCAGCTTCGCAAAAGACGTGATGACTGTACCAGGGAGTTGACTCGGGTCCTCAGCCATATTTCACGTGAGTTCCTTTCCCTTATCTGGCATATTTCTCCGGGTTACTTCACATGTCTTATCTTTATCTGTTTCTCTTATCTCGTTTTCAGGCAAATTTCCAGTGGGCACTGCCATCGCGAGCGCTGCTGTTGTTGATTTCCACCGAGAGAGGGGTACTCCCGTCGGGCCTGACGCTGAAGAGATTCCCTATGACATGGAGGACCTGCTAGTCAGCCTGTCATCTCGCATGGAAATCATCAAGAACTATGGCAAGGATATCCTTGACGCTGCAGTCCGAGTCTTCAACACGTTTTGGCCTGCGGAAGACACTCCGGAAAACCGCACTTCTTGTTGAAAAATTGATGGAGTGCGAGACCCAGCTCGACCTTTGGAGGGAATCCGTTGGACGTGCCGTAGCTGAGACCGTTCTCCACTACATACTCACGTGGTACGAGAATATCGACCTCAACCTCTTAACGCGCATGCGCACTAGATTCAAATGGACCAGTGACCCGGAGTGGGTAGCTCGGCGCAAGGCTTGCGCCCACAGCCTCATCGAATATGCTCCCATTCACGAATGGGCTGAGGGACCGAGCTTCCTGGAAGTCGCCGGTGACGAAAACGCTGAGAACGTTGAAGATGGGTCGGATGAGGACGAAGAGGGCGATGCCTTAGACATTGAAGATATCGAAGATGACGCCGAACTTCCTCCTCCTGCTGCTCCGTCAGTGAAAAAACTTTAAAGTTTATCAGATCCCCGGTATGCCGGGTGGAATTGTATCTAGTACACATGTGATATTTTGCTACTAAGTTTTTATGCCAGATTAACTTGGGCGTAGTCCCCGAGTTTCCTTTTCTTGTTTGTCCAATCTTTTGGCTTGGCTCGTGTCTACCTTGATTCGGTTTTACGACTTACAAATCTGAGCTTCAAAAATTGTCTTAACAATACTAGGAAACTTTTAGGCTTAGCTCAAAATAAATCAGCATAATAAACTAAAAACCTACAAGGTTAGTTCGAAAAACAAACGTTGGCTCGATTAAGTTCTTTTCCTTAGTCGTTTTTCATGTGCTACGCAATTCCAAACTTGTTCTCTTGCTTGCCATGAAGCCAATTCTTGTTGGACAGCAGCAAGTCGAAGAGTTGGGTTTTTGGTGCTCACACACTACTAATCCGAGTTAAGTAGAACAACTTACTCCAGCTGACACACAAATAATAAAAGACAACAAATATTATTAAGGCAGTCCCCGAGTTACCGCTCGAGGTGCCAACATCTCATTGATAAGCTCATTGCCGGCATACATAACGATATATGAGAAGACTCGGATACATACACTTCTTTGCTAAGTGTAGAAAGGACGAAGTAGAGCTACATTCCACGGACGCTTAGATTCCTCGCCAGACCTGTCCGCCTTGTTCTTTTCCTATGGCTTTGCATCTATAAAATAATAAGAATCATTGTGCAATGCTTTGCTCACAATGAATGGCCCTTCCCATGGAGGAGATAATTTATGCATGCCAGTAGTACGTTGTACCAACCGGAGCACCAGATCGCCTTCCCGGAAAACTCGGGGGCTTACTTTCCGGCTACGATAGCGTCGGAGATTTTGCTGATATATGGCGGATCTGGACAATGCCAATTCTCTCGCTTCTTCCAGCATATCAACATCATTTTGCCGGGCTTCTTGCACTTCGGCTTCTGTGTATTGGGTGACCCTAGGCGAATCATGCTCTATGTCGGCTGGTAATACAGCTTCTGCCCCATATACCAGAAAAAATGGCGTATAGCCCGTTGATCGATTCGGAGTTATTCTTAAACTCCACAGTACCGCTGGTAGTTCTTCTATCCAGCACCCTGTTGATCTTTGCAGCAGCTCAATGAGCCGGGGTTTTATCCTGGATAATACCAATCCGTTGGATCTTTCCACTTGTTCATTCGAAGCGGGGTGGGCTACCGAGGCAACGTCCAACCGGATCTTCTTATCCCAGCAGAAACACGCAAATGCTCCTTCCGCAAAGTGTGTGCCATTATCAGTTATGATACTGTGAGGATAACTGTATCTCAAGATGATGTCTTTGAGAAATGTTACGGCCGTAGCTCCATCACATTTTCTTATTGTCTTCACCTCGATCCACTTTGTAAATTTGTCTACCATGACCAAAATGTGAGTCATATTTCCCCTTGCTGGTTTAAACGGGCCCACCATGTCCAAACACCACATGGCAAATGGTCAGGTGATTGGTATGGTCTTGAGCTCCGACATTGGCATATGTGTTTTGGTAGCATACCTCTGACAACCATTGCACTTTCTCACCAGATCTTCTGCTTGTTCTAAGGCATTTGGCCAGTAGAACCCATGCCGGAAAGCTTTTGCCACCAAGGCTCGGGACGAGGCATGATGCCCGCACTCCCCTTGATGTATATCTCGGAGGATGTCAAGCCCTTCTTTCGGGTCAACGCATCGCTGGAGGACGTTGGTTACACTCCTTTTGTATAGCTCGGAATTGATGATTGTGTACGCCTTTGCTCTCCTCTGAGTTTGCCTGGATAGCACTTCCTCAGTGGGTAACGTTCCGTCTTTCAGGAATTGAAATATAGGTAGTGCCCAAGCCGGTATGGCTCGCACAGGGAACACGTCCTCATCAATTTCCATCTGATCCACCGGCATAACTTCAACCGGATCACGCTGAGCAGTCCCCGGGTCTTGCGAAGCAGTCCCCAGGTCTCACGAAGCAGTCCCTGGGTTTCGCGCACCACCTCTTGTGTCAATGTCCATGGGCACGGCTCCGGATTCTGCATCCTCCGGGACGTAAATTGAGTCGGTTTCTGGGGACGGCCTGATAGACGGTTTTCTGAGGTGTTCCAATGCTACCCCCGGTGGAATTGCTTGTCGGGTTGATCCGAGCTTCGACAATACGTCGGAAGCTTCATTTTCCACCCGGGGTACATGGTGAAATTCACATCCCTCAAAGTAACCAGATATCTTCTGTACATGGAATCTGTACAGCGCCATGTTTGGATCAAGGGCGTCCCACGGTCTTGACACTTGCTGTGTTACCAAATCTGAGTCGCCAAAGCATAGTATGCGACGTATCCCAATTTCTTTTGCCACTTTGAGCCCATGCACAAGTGCTTCATACTCAGCGACATTGTTTGATGCCGTGAAATGGATCTGCAGCACATATTTCAGCCGGTCCTTCTTTGGCGAGGTAAGTACAATTCCGGCGCCTAGCCCGGTTTTTGTTTTAGACCCATCAAAGTGCATCCTCCAGTAATTCGGATCTGGTAGCGGTGGTTCGTATTGTACCTCGGCCTAGTCCACAAAAAAGTCGGCCACAGCCTAAGACTTGATTGCTTCTCTCCTGTCATATTGTGGTGCATAGGGAGCTAGTTCAATTGCCCATTTTGCAATTCTACCACTTGCATCCTTGTTACTCATTATCTCGGATATGGGAGCCTCACATATTACTTTGATGGGATGCTCCTCAAAGTAATGCTTCAACTTCTTAGCTGCCATATAGACACCATATGCCACTTTCTGATAGTGTGGGTAGTTCTGCTTTGAGGCAGACAACACCTCGCTCAGATAATACACTGGCCTCTGCACTAACTTACCCCCTTCGTCACGCTCTACCACAATTACTGCACTTACAACTCGGTTGGTTGCGGCTATATAGAGCAACATTGGCTCTTTTGATAGTGGAGAGGCTAACACTGGTGCAGTGGCTAACATCTTCTTTAAGTGAGCAAAGGCTTCATTGGCCTGTGGTGTCCAAACAAACTTATCCGACTTTTTCATGAGTTGATAGAGAGGCAATGCCTTTTCTCCCAACCGACATATAAACCGACTTAACGATGCCAGGCAACCAGTGAACTTCTGAACATTGTTAAGACACTTCGGCAGTTCCATTCGCTCAATGGCCCGGATTTTAGTTGGATTAACTTCGATACCTCAGCTGGAAACAAGAAATCCGAGTAATTTTCCAGCCGGGACACCGAAGGTACATTTTTCCGGGTTAAGCTTCATCCGGAACCTTCTTCAGTTTGCAAACGTCTTCCTGATATCGTCAAGGAGCATTTTGCTTTCCTTGGTCTTGATAACCACATCATCCACATACACTTGTACATTTTGACCTATTTGGTCGTGCAAACATTTCTGCATACATCTTTGGTACGTTGCTCCTGCATTACGTAAACCAAGCGGCATGGTGCGATAGCAATAAGCCCCATACGGGGTGATAAACGCAGTCTTTATTTGATCGTCCGGATTCAGAGGTATCTGGTGGAAACCAGAATATGCATCAATGAATGACAGCAGTTCACATCCAGCAGTTGAGTCTATGACCTGATCTATCCTTGGCAGTGGAAATGGATCTTTTGGACACGCCTTGTTCAGGTTCGTGTAATCGATACACATATGCCAAACCACTGCCACATTCAGATCATCATTCTTCTTCTCCACTAGCACCGGATTAGATAACCAATCTGGATAAAGAACTTCCATGATAAATCCTGCAGCCAACAATCGAGCTATCTCATCTCCGATGACTTTCCTCCTATCTTCGGCGAAGCGGCGGAGAGGTTGCTTCACCGGCTTTGCTCCGGGTCTCACATTCAAAGAGTGCTCGGCCAACTCCCTCGGAACACCTTGCAAGTCCTGTGTGGACCAAGCAAAAATGTCCCGATTCTCACGGAGGAAGTTGACGAGCACGCTTTCCTATTTGTCATATAACCCGGCACAATTGTTACGGTGCGCTCTGGGAACATATCATCAACAGGCACCTTCTTGGTATCTTTCGTGGTTTGGAATGAGACACTCACATGCGGGTTACTCAGCGCCGGCATATACTGCTGCGCGGACTGAGCCAATGCCGCCACCTCTTGAATTTTTCTTTTCTCTTGCATGATCATGAGTGACTCGGCTAGATTAGACCCGGCCGACGCACACTCAATGGAACGTCGAAAATCTCCAGCAATAGTAATCACTCCGTTTGCCCCGGGCTACTTCATCTTTAAGTAACTGATGTGACAACTTGCCATGAACTTGTTCGGTGCTGGTCTTCCGAGTAACGCGTGATACGCACTTTCCAAGTTCACCACTTCAAACTCCAAATTCTCAGTTTGGCAGTTATCTCTCGTTCTGAACAATACGTCAACCCGGACCTTGCCTATGGGCTCACAAGAAATGTCGGGCACAATACCATGGAAAGTTGTCCTTGTAGCCTGGAGCATGTTCTCCGAGATACCCAACTTGCGCATTGTATCCGCATACATGATGTTAATGATACTGCCATTGTCAATCAGTACCTTGGAGAACCTTACATTGATGTTAGGCCCAATGAATGTCGGATCCAGCACTAACGCATACGAACCAAGACTTGGCATAAGCTTGGGATGATCTTTAATGCTCCATGTGATTTCTTGGTCCGACCAAGGCATATACCTCGTCACTGCTGGCATTACCACATTCACCTCCATATGTCGGTGATGCAAGCTCTTTCTGTCTGTTTCCTTAGTGGTAAACACACAGTAACTCTGATGATGTTCTATGTACTCATTCCTCCCCTCATTTCCAAGGTACCACTGATCCGGCTGATGCTGGTTTTCTACCTGATGCACTGCATCCCTTCTCTCATGGTTATCATACCTCGGCGGAGGGGGAGGCAACATTAGTTGTTGCGTGTTCGCTCCGGAGAGCAATTGCTGCCGGGGTAACTCCTGTCGAGGTTGATCATTCCGGGGTGCCTAAGCATTCCCCGAACCACCTTGTTCTTTTTTACGCATCCACTCACATTGCCTCGTCGTATGACCCGTTGGGTTACTCGGATTTGGCGTGTGAAATTTACACGGCTGATCCAACATCGACTCATAAGTGTACCTCAGACGGTCCTTCTTTTCTTGCCAGTGTTTCTTCTGCTCTGGCGTCCAAGTTTTCTTGCCATCATTTCTCGGTGTCCATTGTCCCCCTCTAGTTTTCTAACGTTGATTGCCTCCTGCTCCGGGTTGATCTTGATTCACAGCTGCAACTTGTTACGAACTGTACCGGTGATCCGGTCTGTCATCTCTTCTTTTTCCTCTGTAATCATTCCTCTGGGATGATCCGGCTCCATCTCTCTGGTAATATTCCTCATTTGACTCGTTTGACACGAGCCTGGGTTGAGTCGGATCACCCAAAGCATACGAATCAGCAATCCGGATCATCTCTGCCAATGTGGTTGGCATTTTCCTTTGCAACTTCTGCCACAGCTCACTTGCATATCTGCACCCTTGCGCAAACCATGCTATGGCCTGTGATTCTATCACACCCTCACACGAGTTTCTCACGGTACACCACCGGGTTAAAAACTCCCGGTCCGTCTCATTCGGTCTTTGCTTACACATAGCTAGGGTATGTGGCCTATTTGGCCTCTGATACGTACTTGAGAAATTGCTGATAAAAATTTCCTCAAAATCGATCCAGCAGTTAATACTTTCAGGCGGCAAATTGTTTAGCCATACCCTGGCTGGCCCCTCCAACATCTGGGGTACGTATCTCACAGCCCATATCAAGTTGCCTGTAGCAATTTTCATAGCTGTAGCATAGTTTATCAACCAATCCTCCGGCTTAGTACTGTCGTCATACGTCTTTGTGCCTCTGGGTAACTGGAAGTTAGGTACTGGCGGCTCCTTCATGATCCGGGGACCAAAACACACAGGACCTGGTGGACCTTGACATTCGATCTGTTCCGACCTATACAGTCGATCCAATTTCAACCTGGCATCATCAGGCATCAAATCCCTGCTTCCCAATCTTGACCCTATCACATGATAGTCTGGCCTTGGGTATCCTGCGTTCACCATTTCCGAATCTCCATTGTTATACCGGTCTTGCTCTCGTGGAGCAGCTCTCTGTTGCATACCTCAGCCGGCACTTTGCTCTTGCCTTGGTATATTCCGTTGTTGTGGTTGTCCTGCTCCTGCCGAGTTTCGCTGTCCGGCATTGCCGTTTACAACATTTCCTTGACCGGCATTGCCTTGGTCATGGTTACCTCGGCCAACTTCACCTCGGCTCACACTTCGTCGATCATCATTTTTCTGTACTTCTTTTCCTTTCCCTGCCTGTGTTGGGTCATACGGAACGATCTGTTTGTTCCTTCTGGCCGAGGTTACTACCTCTTCTCTCCTAGGACCCCCATGAGCAGACGATGCGGCTCCAGCGGATTTCTCCGGGTTACCCACTGCCGAATGAACAATCTTGGAGGCCCCAGCTCTCTCCGGGTTAGCCCTGAGCAATTCCTCATTTTGCATGTTCGCGATCCGAACCAACTCATTGACCATATCTTGCTGTCTTTGACGGGCCTCACCCATTAGACCCTCTAACTCGGATGCAGCAGCGTCTGCTGCCCTAAGGTTCTTAGCCGGGGTGCTATACCTCGGCAGCCCCACGGACAAACAGTTCTCTGACTCCTCAATCCTAGTGTCTCCCTCTTTGTTCATTTCGCTTATGAGGTTTCCCCCCTTTACTTTTATAGCATCAACTTTGTTTGCCTTTGCGTACTCACGCAGCGTCATGTTTAACGACTGCTGAGCCACGGCTATCTTTTTCGCACCCTCTAGTATTTTTTACCTAGTTTCCTCTAACTCGACCTGTGCCTGAGCCGGATCTACTGCTGCTACTACAGGGTTTGCTAAGCTATCCATCGCTTCCTGCAGCACATTCTCAGGCCTCTCTAGTGGAGGACCTCTACCTTTCCTCGGTGCCTTAGGCATTAGCTCCGGATCTGGTATCGGATCCTTGCTTGCGCCAGTACCGGGCACAGTCATCATCACCTCAGCACGGTCCGGGGAGCGAGTGATACGCTCCCCGTGAACCACGCTAAGGGGTGGCTCCCCTGCCTCGACGACGTGCCACGGATGAACGCACGACACATCGACTGCAACGTAGACCTTGTGCGCGCCGAGCTTGACAAAGAGGCCGTTGCGCGGAAGCGGGCGCGTGCCGAAGGAGTCAGCGTTGTCGCTGACAAAGTCCAGCGCTCCAAAGCGTTGAACGAGCCCAGAGACGATGCGTTCGCCGGTGCTGATGAGGTTTCCTGTCCGGATCTTGACCCCTGCTAGCGCCGCTAGCCCCACGGTGGGCGCCAACTGTCGTGGTGGTGTCACGGCAGATGCCATGGATAGGATAATGGTGGGGAATAATATGCACTAGGGGAATCCAGGGAGGGATAGTGAGGTGATTCCTCACACAGAAGTTATATTTGATTCACTTCCAAGGTTTACAAGTGCTCTTAGAGCTGTCTTGGGGAGAGGAGGAAGAAGGGACTCTCTTACTCTCGCTACTAGCTAACCCGTACAAGACCAACCCGTAGAACCTAACCTCTCTACAGAGGCCCTAGCCCTCCTTATATAGGGGTGGCTAGGTCTCCACTTAGGGCATACGTGGAGGCATATTCCAGGGGATATGCCTACTCCCAAGATAGTAAACCGACCGGGTTAATTTTCCCCCGCGTCATCCATGCAGAGGCTATGTGAGCCTCTGCGGCGCCTGCGTCACCCGACATTGGCTTCGTCACCTTTGTCGGCCACGCCTCGCTGGTCCTCCCTCTGTCCGCTTCGCTCATGCCGTGTGTACCGGGGCTACTTTTGACCAGCGAGATTCCTTCCTTCTCCTAGAAGCTTGACATGACCCGGATCGTAGTTGATCCGGCCACACCCGTTCCTGCATGAAAGTTAGACACATCATTCCGACATACGGCTTAAGTCGGTTGAGACCTAGTTAGGTGGACGCCCCCTGGTCCGGGTTACTCCGTGATTCGGCCTGCCTTGAGGTGGCCCGGCCAGCATCCGCTTTGACCTTGCCGAACCTCGGCTAACTCGGCCTTTATACCCCGGCGTGACCCTACCGGGGGGTATCCCCCAACAAGCAACTAGCTTTACTTTCTTGTTATTTATTATCATGCAAAGCTTCTCTATTACTCGTATTGTTGCTCTAGTTTTATTTCCTAGATAATGCAAACGTTTAGTGTGCGTAGAGTTGTATCGGTGGTTGATAGAACTTGAGAGAATATTTATCCTACCTTTAGCTCATCGTTGGGTTAGACACTCTTACTTATCGAAAAGGCTACACACGATCTCCTATACTTGTGGGTTATCAAGACCTTTTCTAGCGCCGTTGCCAGGGAGCAATAGCGTGTGGGTGAATATTCTTGTGTGCACTTGTTTGCTTTATCTCTAAATAGGTTTTACTTTCAGTTTTAAGTTGTTCTCTATCTTAGTATTGCACTAGCTTGGTGAAGACTTGCAAATTGCTCTCCCATACTCCACTATGGTAGAGCTTCTCTCTTGGGCATATCATCTTCCCATATACATAATAACCATAGGATGGCAAGCTTCAAGCAAATGATCTCTTCGAGATGGCTCATCTTGTACTTGCACATCATTTCTTGTTTCTTCATTATGTTGGTGTCTTGAAGGTACATAAGATATATCACTCCAACTTTAGTCTTCAAGACACATAGGCTCAGCTCTCACTTGACCAATCGCCGGATCACTCATTGAAACCTTGGTCAACACTTAATCTTCTTCACTTTCTTCTTCTCCCAACCATGAAGCCAACATATGGTTCAAGCATTACATATGGACAAATCCTACAGTTAAAACTCAATGCAAACATAAGTCCATAAAGATTGTCATTAATTACCAAAGCCACACATGGGGCACCCATGCACTTTCAATCTCTCCAATTTTGGTAATTGATGACAATCCCTTTGAGAGGGTTTATATAAGGAATTAACCAAACAAAGCGTTGTGCTAACATCAAATACAACACAAGTATGTGATGTTAGTACAACCATAATATAGAGCAAACTCCCCCACAATCTATGCACGTGTGGATGAACTTGAATTTCATTGCATATATTGCTAACCATTACCGGTAGTAGAGTTTTCTCTATATATTCAAGATGCCATGCAACACACTAAGATGCAAAGCACACGAGGCAAGTGTTTAAGTACAAAACTCACAACACACAATAAAATTCATAGTTTTTGGAAGCTATAAGTACCATAATTTTTGGAAGCTCTTTATGAGACTTGAATCCCTACTTCCTTCTATGAAGTCCTTTCTTCCACCATTATATTGAGTCTCCACCTTCTACCTTTATGCACCTACTTTGAGAGCTTAGTGGCCATTCTTAGTTCTATGTGCATTGTCCCAAGACTAGTTGATTGATGCATAACTTGATATTGCTTGTTTTAAACTATTTGTATCTAGTCACTCTTATGAACTTTGAAGGTATCCTATGCATTTATATTTGCTACTCTATGAGGGACAAGCTGAATGCTAGTATGCTATGTTTTCTTTATGTGAAACAAACAAACGTCTTGCAAAGCATTGTTATCCATGAATCTTTTGTTTGTGCCTTTTCATGTTGTATCATAGTTTCTTTGTCTTATTGCTAGAACTTTGTCTTTCATGCTATGATTGAAGTACTATGATCCCAGCTTTGAATCTTTTACAAATACTTTGATCAAGTCTTTGATGGTGCATGTCACCTCAAAAATTATTCTTTCTTTTTATCACTTACCTGCTCGAGGACGAGCAGGAGTTAAGCTTGGGGACGTTGATACCTTGCAAATGTATCTATAATTTTTGATGTTCCATGCTTGGTTGTATCCACTTTCTTGTCTTTTGTCCACACTTTGGAGTACTTTTCATATGATTTCTTGGACTAACCTATCAACAAGAGCCATAGTGCCAGCTGCCTATTTTTTGCTGTTTTTGGTTCAAGTCAGAAAATGAATATTCTCAGAATTGGATGGGACAAAAGCCAAAGCGCCTACTTTTCCGGAAGTCATCAGAGCCAGAATACGAGACGGAGAAGGGCCAGAGGGCGGCCACACTAACTGGTCGCGCGGCCAGGCTTGGCCCGCGCCAAGGGGTGGTGTGGCCAGCCCTGGCACCCCTCGGCTTCTCCTTCCGCCTATATATTGCCCTCGGGACGAAAACCCTAAGTACCCGATCAAAAATCCACGAAAGAGTCCCTAGCCGCCGTCATCTCCATCCCTAGATCGGGAGGGATCTGAAGCTCTTCCCGGCACCCTGCCGGAGAGGGGAATTCACCCTAGAGGCCTTCTTCATCATCATGTAATCCTCCGATGTGATTCATAAGTAGTTCATCCTTGGACTACGGATCCATGTAGTAGCTAGATCGATGGTTCTCCTCCTTTGTGCTTTCATGTCTAGATATTATGAGCTCCGTTCATGATCAAGATCATCTATTTGTAATTCTGCATGTTGTGTTTGCTGGGATCCGATGGATATTGAGATGCTATTTCAGATTGATTATTGATTCTATCATGTCTTTGTTATTTGTGATCTTGCATGCTTTCCGTTGTTAGTAGCTATCTTGGCCAAGTAGATGCTAGCAACTCCAAGAGTTAGTATTTATGCTCGATAGTGGGTTCATGCCTCTGGTAATCTAGGGAAGTGACATAAATCTCTAAGGTACTAGATGTGATGTTGCTACTAGGGAGAAAACAACAATCCTTTGTTCATAGAACAATCGTATTGTCTACTTTAACGCAATTCGTAAAGCAATATTTTGTTGCTTGCAACTTAATACTAGAGGGGGTTCGGATGATAACCTGAAGGTGGATTATTAGTCATAGATGCAATTGGATGGCGGTCTATGTATAATGTTGTAATGCCCAATCAAGTCTCAAAGGAGTCAAGATGATTATTATATGCATGAATTGCTTTCTCGATGTTTGTCAATTGCCCCGCTGTAATTTGTTCACCCAGCATGTTATCTATCTTAATGAGAGCCACCTCTAGTGAACTATGGATCCCGGTCCTTTTCTTTACATACAATCTATAAACTGTTTACTGCTTTGTGTTTACTTTCTACAAACTATTACTTCTTTCCATTCGATATGTTTAATCCTTTGTTTTCAGCAAAACACGGTGAGATTGACAACCTCATCGCAAGTTGGGGACAGAGTTATGTGGTTGTGTTGTGTAGGTCTCCACGTTGCTACTAGCACCGGTAGTGCGCCCTGCCAAGGCTCAGCTAGCAACACCTTTGGGGTGTTTCCTTGCTCCTACTGGTTCGATTACACCTTGGTTTCATAACTGAGGGAAACTTGTTGTTGTGCTCATCATACCTTCCTCTTGGGGTTCCCAACGAGCTCTACATCAAAACTGAGCCATCAGATGCCGTACGCCAGCTTCTAGTAGTGCGGGTACCGCTGTTTTGTCGGTGTGAGCACCTCGCTGAGGTAGTAGACTGGATGATGTACCCCGTGGACCTTGTTTTCTTCAGCTCGTTCTACTACGAGCACTATGCTGACCACCTGGTTGGTGGCGGAGATGTAGAGCAATAGTGGCTCCTTTTCGCGTGGAGTCACCAGTACTGGCGAGATGGATAGTAGACGCTTAAGGTCTTCGAATGCTGCTTGCGCTTCATCTGTCCACTCGAACTTGTCAGTTTTGCGGAGAAGTTGGTAGAAGGGCAGTGCCTTTTCGCCCATTCGACTTATGAATCAACTGAGTGCTGTGATTCGCCCAGCCAGCTGCTGCACGCCTCTTACGTTCTTTGGCTTCTCCATGGCCAGTATGGCCTTTATCTTCTTCGGGTTTGCTTTGATCCCCCTCGCGGGGATGAGATACCCGAGTAATTTCCCAGAGGGCACGCCGAAGGCGCATTTATCCGGGTTGAGCTTGATCCGGTAGTGGTCGAGGTTGGCGATGGTGTCACGGAGATTGTCGATTAGCGAGGCTTCTTCCTTGGTCTTGATGACGATGTCGTCAACGTAGACTTGGATATTGCGACCAAGTTGGCTCTTGAGGCAGGCCTGCATGCACCGCTAATAGGTGGCTCCAGCATTTTTTAGCCCGAAGGGCATGGTGTTGTAGCAAAATACGCCAAAGGGCGTTGTAAACGCCGTCTTCTCTTGATCTTCCTCCTTCATTCGAATATGATTGTAGCCTGAGTAGGCATCGAGGAAGCAGAGGCGTTCACATCCCGCGGTGGAGTCAATGATTTGGTCGATTCGTGGCAGTGGGAAGTGATCCTTTGGGCAGTGCTTATTCAGGGAGGGGAAGTCCACTCACATCCACAGGATATCCGTGTATTTTTTGGGCACTAGCACTGGGTTAGCGAGCCAAGTACTTTCCTTGATCTTGTGTATAAAGTTTGCGTCGAGGAGTCTGTTGATCTCCATTCTAATCGCTTTTGCTCATGGTTCAGACAGTCGCCGTATTGTCTGCTTGACTGGCCTGGCGTCTGGATTCACGTTGAGTGCATGCTCGGCGATTTCCCTGGGAACCCCTGGCACGTAGGACACCAGGCGAAGATCTCCCAGTGCTCACATAGGAATTCGACGAGCGCGAGTTCCTATGCGGAACTCAAGTTGTTGGCGATGAGGGTCGTCTTGGTCGGGTCCGTTGGGTGGACCTGGACTTTCTTCGTGTGCACCGACGAGTCGAAGGACAGGTCGGGTAAGCTTGGCCTGCTTAGGGGAGGCAGACTGTTGTCTGACGACTCCTTCAATCTTGCGAGCTCCTCCTACATGCCGAAGGACTGGGAGATTCTGTTGAATTCCCTGTCGCAGCTGTCGGACCTCTCGAAGCTCCCGTTGATTTTGATGACACCGTTTGGACCTAGCATTTTCATCTGCAAGTAAGCGTAGTGCGGCACTGGCAATAACCTAGCGAACGTGACACGTCCGAGGATGCAGTGGTACTGTGAAGGCCAGTCGACGACTTCAAAGTTGATCCGTTCGCTTCGAAAGTTTTTCGGCGTGCCAAAGATGACGTCGAGGTTGATTTTTCCCAAGGGATATATGCCCTTGCCTGGGACGATGCCGTGGAACATCGTGTCCGAGACCTCCAGACATATCAGAGGGATCCTCATTGCACACAAGGTACTTGCGAACATGAGGTTCGTGCCGCTTCCACCATCCATGAATACGCGACTCGTGTCGAAGCCTCCGATCTGCGCCTCGAGTACGAGGGGACAGTGGACTAGACAAGGGACTTGGCGTAGGTGGTCACGCTTGTCGAAGGTGATACAGGAGTCGCTTCCACTGAGGTACTCAGTGGTGGAGGGCGGGGAGTTTGTCGCCAAGTTGACTTGGCAAATGATGGCCTTCTACACCCGATTTGAGGGGCGTCCCTTTTGGATGATCATATTGCCTATGACCCGTGTGTACCGCTCGCCTCCGTGATGCTGGACTGGCGCAGCCGCGGGCAGTGGTGGTCCGGGCAGTGGTGGAGGAGCTCCATGTGCCACAACGCCTGGGGCGGTTCCATAGCCCCTGTTGATCGCATCGTGATTCATCCGAGCCAGGCCCTCATGGAGTTTGAGGAACTCGCGGCAGTCTTTGAGGAGGTGGCTGGATTTCTTCTTGCCGTCGTGCTTGTCGATATAGAAGTGCACGTTGCACGGCCCGAACAGTTTGTCCTCGATAGATGTTACGGGCGCCTCTTCGCGAGTGCGGCGCTGCCATACTTGTGTGGTTTTCCCGGAGTCGTGGTATCCACCGATGCGATAGCCACTGTTGAGGTTGTCATCGCGTTTGTTGGCGTAGCCTGCTGCGACCATATTGACGTCGTCGCGGTCATCGTAGATGCGCATTCGACGATTGCTTTGGCGATCGCGTCTGTGTTCGAGTTCTGCTTCGTCGTCGGAGTGAACGCGGTTTTTCACCGAGTCTTCTCCATCTGCCCACCGATTCCCGATTTCCATCAGGTGGTCAATCGTTTTGGGCTTCGAGCGGCCCAGCTCCTCCCTGAGCTCTATGCGGCGAACACTGCTGTTGAACACGTCGATCACGCGGTCCTCCAAGATGTTTTCCGTGGAGTTCTTGATGATGGACAACCTCTGGATGTACGAGCGCAGCGACTCGCCAGATCTTTGTTGGCAACCTCTTAATTCTTCGATTGATGCGGGCCTTTTGTAAGTGCCCTTACAATTGCGGACGAAGCTGTAGACCAGCTCTTCCCAGCTACGAATGGATCCGCACGGGAGGTTGTTGAGCCATGCGCGAGCGGCCCCCTGTAGCTGTAGCTACAGGCATTGCATGGCCGTGCTTTGACTCCCGCCATGGAGCCCGACGGAGGAGATGTGGTCCTCCAACCAGATTTTTGGGCCATCCGATGGGAGTTTGAACCCCTTAGGCATTCGCTTCTGCCTGATAGCTCTGCTGAAGCATCTGGCGCCGCAAAGCTCCACATCTTCGTCCTCTGAGTCAGTCAAACGGGCACGTCATGTGCGCATCTTGTCGACTTTGCGCTGTGTGATGTCATCACGCGCGTCGTAGTCGTGGTCGTGCCATCGTGAACGGCGACGTCGAGATAGGTCATGGCTATCATCGCTGGACGAGGGCGAGGAGTACCGTTTTGCTAGAGCCTCGCCCTTCTTCGGCTCTAGCATTGGCTCCTTGTCGAGAGCGGCCTCTATTATCCCCAAACCCATCATCGTAGATCGATGCATGACGGCTCGTGGATCCCTAGCTGGCGGCTAGTTGTTGAGGAGGTACATGGTGGCCGCCGTTACCGCGGCTTGGGACGTCTTCGGGAGCACATTGCCACGTATATCCACCGTCATGGAGACGAAGTCGAGGACCTTTGCGGATTCACGCGCTCTTGCTCGGTGAGGTGGCCTAGTCGAGATCGTCTCTTGTTAGCGATGTACTTGTTGCGTGGGAGGAGAGCCCGGCTCGTCGGAGGCTCGACTCGTCTACCGCCTTTTTACATGCTTCGAGTTGTGTGATTGTATGTAGATGGCGTTCGTATTCCTCCTTCAGGAGAGAATGGTAGCCCATCAACAGTTCTTGCGGGAAGCCGAAGGGCACAGGGTTGCCTCGTAGGGCTTCTCGACAGCGAGCCCACTCGTTGTCGTTGAGCCTGATCACTATGCGCTCCCTAGTGTTTTCATTCACAATGGTTGGCGGCTCCGCTCCATTTTTGACAGGCACGCCGTTGCCACCATTGGTGGGGCCTCCATTAGGTATGCCGCCGTTGGGTATGCCACCATTTGGCGGGCCGGTACCAGATCTGTTACCCGCGTTGTCGCGATTGGTGGAGGTGTCGCTAGCGTCGATGACGGTGCAGATAAAGTGGTTGGGGAAGCTGCTGCTCCCGCAAATTTCAGATCGGGAGCCGTAGGCTCCATCTTCAGTGGCTAGGTCACCCAAATCGGATCCGCGACTACTGTCGCTATACGTGCTTTCGGCTGTTGCCGAGGTGTTGAGCTCGCTGAGGGTGCCAATTGGCAGAGGGAACCATGATGCTGGAGCAATCAATGGCGTTGTCGGCTGGTCAGGCATGCGAAGCGTGCCTAACTGGACCACTTGGAAGCGGAGGCTCCCGATCGCCAGGTTGATCCCGTTGCCCATGGACTCGAAAACCGGGAAGGTGGCCCGCGTGTGGACGATGAAGTCGAACGTGCCGAAGAGCTAGCGAATCTCCGCTGTTGCGGAGTTGAAGATCGCGGTTGATGGGGCCGAAGAAGCCGCAACATCAGCACTCCCAATTCCCACAAACGGCGCCAATTGACCAGGGTTTAACTCGTCAATGCCCATTGTTATGGACTTGGGTTTTGGAGAAGGAGGGAGCGCTGGAGGCATCAGTCGGCTAGCAAACAAGCACACAGGGACGCAAGGTTTACCCAGGTCCAGGCCTCGTAGAGGTCCCTACTCCTGCTTGTCTGCTCTTGGAATTAACGAAGGAATCAAAGATTATAATGGTGCGCAGATGCAATCTAGCGAAGGTTGTGGAAACTAGGGTTGCGTGTGTCCTTCTTGCCGCCCCTCCTAGCCTTTATATAGATAGGCTAGGTCTCGGTTAGCAGGTCAAGGCGGTTACAGATTAGGGTTTTCCCTTTAAACTTTCTATCTTGAGTTTCTTCTTGTCTCGCAAGCAGTCGAGAGTCCGTGGGCCACTCAAATTCTCCACTAGGTCTTGGCAACGTTGTGGGCTTCTGCCGTATCTGGACCGTATATGCCAAGTTCGAGTACCTGTAGGGTATACCCATGTCATTAGGTCTCTTTCTTCTATGGATGAGACTAGTAGGTTATTGCTATAAGCGGTTGTGGAGGCAATAAAAATTATGGATGCATTGCCCACATATAATTTATCTTGCTCTAACAAGTACACGCATACTTTATTTCTATATTTTATTTCCATCAGATGTTTTGCACAGCTATAGGTGAAACCGAACGCCCTAGGCCCTCTCTCTCCATCATCAACAACAACAAAAATACGCAAGCTATTAGTCCGGTAAAAACACAAAAGGAATTCTAAAACTCCCAAAGGTCTGTTAAAGTAACTTCACTACGCATTCGCTTCTCGAGGATTCGATAACCTAGGTCTACTAGGGAAAAAGAAGCTATACTACATCCATAATCTGGATCGAAGGTATCACCAACCAAGCTCACCGCCCACTAGCACACGCCACCACGATCTTTCAGTCACACACCATTGTCTCATCGTGACCATGTTGCAAGACCGGTAGAAACGAAAAGGAGAAACTTCGCAGAGGGTCGATGTGTTGAGGTTTAGTGCCTGAAAACAATAATCTTTCCTACCCAAACAACCCTAATGCCAAGATCTATCTATTAGTAATGCGGTAACGGGAGGAGCTTTTCGCAAACTCACCAAGTTGAAGATTGAAAAGCTTTGTTAATGTTCGGAAGAAAATGGATGATGTAGTCGTACCAACCCCGACATCAAGGTCATTCTAAACTCAGACGGCTCCACCAGATCCAGGTCCACCGGCTCTAATGAATCTGATGGCTCGAACGACTCGAGCGCCACAAGTGCAGCGCCTCGTAGGGGGGCGTACACATACAATGCTTGACGACGACTCTCGGACTCTGATCTAGCAGAGGTTGCGGAAGTAGATCTCCTAGATCCAGAATTCCCGCAACACAACGGCGCTCCGCAATGAACAACACTCTCATTCACACAGCCCTTATAGTGGGGTTGCGCTCACAAGAGAGAGAGGGAGAAAGGAGGGCACTTGGAGGGGAATCCTGAAAGCTTGGGATTTATTGGTGTGTCGAAATTCCTCCCTATGCCCTCCTTTACATAGGGTGACAGGAGCCCCCCGAGTCCCTTGCCTTAGCAATATGGGACTAAACCAAGAGGAGGAGTGGGGATGGCATGGCTCGCCACCTTGGTGGGTATTGCCGGCCACTCCCTGCTTTTCCTTTGGGAGGGTTCCCTCATGGGCCCTTTTCCCTTTAGGGAGTATGCCCATTAGCCATGGGTTGTTCATTAAATCATATTTAAATAATTTACTAAATATAAATAAATGTACAATTCAATAATTAACATATATTTACATATTATTTAACTCATGTTGCACTGGAACTCCGTCCGCACAACTCTGGACACCCGGCTGACTTTCCCAGAACCCTTTCGGTTTCCCCTTCTCTTTTCTTCGGTGATTCCTATGATACAAAAATGATCTCCGAGCATTTTCAAACCCTTAAGTATGTCGCCCAAACGGTTCAGGAACACTCTAGACATGGTGGAGACCCCTCTCAGACCAATGATCATCAGCGGGATCTGGATGCCCATAATGACCCGTGTGCATTCCACGAGAATCTTCGTTGTTGAACCATTAAACATAGAGTACTTTTGCCTTTATTAATTTGATACTTTACTTGTACGAGACTTGATCAAAGACATTGGCATGCCTGGTTCAATCTCGTTACCGACAAGTATAACTTTACTCGTTCCGAGCTATGCCATCCCTGTGACCTAGTCACACGCTGCAACTTTATGGATGTCATGTCTTCGAGTAGGCACAGAGTATCTCTTCGTCATGCGGAATAACAAATCCCACACTTAACACATACGCCTCTACATGCCCCCACTGAATACCCGAATTCACCTTTATGATCACCATTTTACCGAGTGACGTTTGATGCAAACAAGACACTCTCTGGTGACAATGATTAAATATGATCTCATAGTCTAAGGAATTGGTTACTATGTTTCCTAGTCATTGTAACGGTGAACTTTGTGACTTGATTGTGTTACAATTCCTGTATTGGGTATGTCCATCACGTTCATTCATCTAATGAAATGACGCCATTGTGAATTGACATAAATGTCCATGATCGGCAAACGTTGATCATCGATTGACCAATGAACTAGTGTCTAGAGGATCACTAGGGACTCTGAAAGGGTAATTTCCCCTATGTGTGGTTTTGGTGATTAATGACAATCCCTATGGACTAATGTTTTCATTGAGTTTTATATGAAGGAATATTCCATAGGTCATGCTTGTAGTCCATAAGTTGGATTCAAGTATGGATGCCATGAAGATAAAGATAACCTTAAGTTTTGGCATCAAGATCATCGAATTGAAGATAAGAATATGATATGTTCAAGATCTTGAGAGTTTGATCTCAATAGAAGAATTCAAGATATGGCTCTAAGTCGGTGTCATGATAGCCTCATTAGTTGAGCTATGGTTGATTAAGATTTAGAGCATGTAATCAAATGAAGAGTTCCTTATGTACCTCAAGATATTGATATGGAGCATGAGAAGACACTTGGTTGACCAATGCAAAGAGTGGAGAGTGATTTCAAGTTGGTCAACATATGAAGCATAAAGAATGTACCACATGGATCTTGTGGTGTGGTAAGCCTTGTCATTTATGCATCATGAACTAACCCATTATATATGTTCCTTTGTGTTTTATATATGGGATGGGTATCTTTCCATAGGCATGCTTCAAAAGTGAAGATCTCAATAGCCCATGAGAGGATGGCATCAAGTGGTGATCGCCATCAAGGTTGAGAAGGGCAAGTTCAAGATAAGCATCTCGAGAAGATCATTTGCTTGAAGCTTGCCGCCCATATTGGTGATAATTGACATGTGAAGACGTGTCTTAATGAAGCTATCCCATAGTGGTGTATGGGGGAGCAAATTATGAGTCTTCACGAAGCAACAATGCTCAAGTGGTGCATTCTGGCTTGGATGGAGCTTGAAGCGTTGTCATCAAGATCAAGCGGGATGCGCAAGGCAAAGGTATGTCCCTGCTAGGTTTTCCTTTTACCGGTCTCAAGGTGGTTGTTGGGAGACCGGGTTATAGGATAGATACCCGCACTATCAAGAGGGGCTTTCGGTTGGGTAACTTGATCATATCGTCGTAGAGAGCTCAATCCTTTGCATACTTTGCATCTTCCCATTTTTTTGCTTCTTGGTGTTTCTCCATGTGAGGTTCTTTAGCTTGTTGCTAGATCTTCAACAAGCCCAAGTTCATAGAAAACAGAATTCGTATGCTTCTTCTATGGTGTTTTCGACTTTGAAGGTTTTACATGTTCTTATAGGGAGGCTTCATACTTTTCCTAATTTGGTTCTATCCTCCTTTGATGGTCTATGATGTTTTCCTGCACCATATTGTATATCTTGTTGTCCTCGTCAAAACAAGCCCAAGATCATCAAAATCGGAGTCCGGATGCAAAAGTTATTGCGTTTTTCGTGAAGTCTGTTTCATCCCAGTTGTGGATCCGGTTCAACCGAGTCCCACACCGGACGGTCCGGTTCTAGCTCCGGTAGACCGGATCTCAAACCGGATTTTCCGGTTTTCGCGATCGAGTCTATTCCGGGTTGGCAAACAGAGGTATTTCGGTTTGTAGGTCGGTCCTCCGGCCTGGGGACCGAGTTTCTCAGTTCTGGGGCCGGTCCAACCGACTTTGGAACCGAGTTTTCGATGTTTTCTCTCCAACGGCCATATTTGCTTTTCCCTATAAAAGGGGGTTCTTCCCCCAACGTTTTTGGGAGTTCTTGAGCCCGAAATTGACCTCCATTGTTGACCCTCTTGAGCTTGCTTCCTCTCCCTTCCCTCCTATGATTCTTGCATCTTTTTGAGGGCTTTGGAAGAGGAGATCTAGATCTACAATCCCCGACAATCAATTACTCCTCTAAGTGAGGGGAACCCTTTGGATCTAGATCTTGAAGTCATTGGTTGACTTCCACCATTGTTCTTCCTCTCTAATTCCTCCCTAGCACTTGTTGCTTTGGTGGTATTTGAGAGTGAGGGATTTGAATGCCCTTGGTGTTCTTGCTTTGCATTCTTGCATAAGTGTTGAGCTCTCCACTACGATTTGTTCGAGTGAGAGACCGTGAGCTTGTTGCTCTTGGAGGGTGACCTCCTAGTTGGCTTGGCGGTTGGTGCCGCGGTGTCCTCTTCGTGGAAGATTGTGAAGAGACTCGGGCTTCTCCTTCGTGGAGCTTGTGAAGTGGTTGTGGAGCTTGCCATCTCCGGAGTGGAGGAAAAGCTAGCCATAAGGAAAGGGCATATTCCTTCGTGGGATAGACTCGGAGAAGAAGGTGAGCCTTCGTGGCGTTGGGAAATCCTTCGTGGAATCCCACACCTCCCCAATGTGACGTACCTTACTTGTAAGGGAACACGGGAATACATATTCGTCTCCGCATGCCTCGGTTATCTCTATACCCGAGCTTACTTTCCTTGTGATAGCCATCGAGCTTGAAGTACTTATATCTTGCTTATCACTTGTGGTATATTTATCTTGTGCTATCTTGCTTAGCTTATCTTGTTGTTGGTGCACTTAGTTGAGCCTAGTGTATTTAGGTTTTGTTCTTGTAAAATAAACGTTAGTTTAATTCCACATTCTATCAAGCCAAAACCGTAATAGTTTTGAAATTGCCTATTCACCCCCCCCCCCCTCTAGGGGACATGTCTATCCTTTCAATTGGTATCAGACCAAGGTCTCTCCTTGTTTAGGCTTCACCGCCTAGAGTGTAAAGATGTCGGCTAGTATTATAGTGCACAATGACACAATTATCTTTGATGGCACAAATTATATTTTGTGGAGAAATTGCTTGCTTTGTAATCTTCGGACCTTGTGTCCAAATATTGAGCGATTTCTAGATGTAGGCTTTTCTCCCCCGATGGATCCTCAAAATCTATCTTTAGAGGATGAGAAAAATTTACATCTCGAAGCTCAAGTATCTAATGAGCTTATTTTCTCTTTGAGCCCCATAGTTAATTTGTTATTGACAAATGTAAAGCGCAAGTCATCTCATGAGATGTGGACCAAGCTTAAAGAAATATTTGGTGGGTCCATTTCTCATAGGGTCGGTGCTATCTCCGAGGAGCTCTCTTCTCCTTCACATCATGAAGAGCTCCATGTGGCTTCCACCTCCATCCGCGATGAGATTTCAATTCCCTCCACTTCACCTACATGTGACAAGTCACAAGGTAATGGCATGGTGAGTGGAGAAATCATATGTAATGATGGTAGTGGTTCTCTTTACACCAATGATTCATGTTCTATAAATGCTAATGGTGTAGAGAGTTTGGACTTAAGCACTTCTTGCAATGATAATTATATATCCCCGTGTGTTGCTAGTCCTTGCATATTGTCTAGAAATTATTTGAGTACTAGTGTACATGATATGCTTGATTTGTCTTGTTCCAATAAACAAAATGCTTCTATTTCCTCTAGTTGTGTATCTAACAATGTAGAGGAAATCAAACACCCTATGGAGCAAGACACGATCATGAATGAAGATTCAAGAATATCCTCATATTCATCCTCCCGTTCTCACATGTGCCTTATGGAAAGAGGATCAAAGGTGTCTCCTACTTTGGATCCCAACATATCTTCTCTAGATAATAGCAATGATAATGATGATAGTGATGATGACCTTGATGAGGATACTAGAGCTCTTGTGCTTGAGCTGACCTTTTTGTGTACCTCACTTCGTGGTAATAATAAGGCCGTTGCTTGTATCAAACACGTTATGGACACCATAACTAAACAAACGGAAACCATAGAGGAGTTGGATTTCCAACTTGATGATGGGAGTCGGAGATTCGATCTCCTTAAGAAAGAGATTGCCAAGGAGAAGCACATTAATTGTCTCCTCATACAAAAAATTGAATCTCATGAGCTTGAAAAGGAAAAATCTATTAATGATGCTAGTGCTACTAACTCTACTTCTTTTGAAGCATCTACCCTAAAGGAGAATGTTGAGCTAAGGGCTCAACTTGAGTTTCTAACTAGCAATTATGGGAAATTGGAAGAAATTCATGAAAATCTCTTGGCCTCTCATAATGATCTTCTAATCTCCTATGATGGGCTAAAATTAGCTTATGAGGCAAGTATCACTAAGGTAACATCTTGTGAGCCTCTTTTGGACATTAGCACAACTTCTACTCAAAATGCTATTTTGCCATGTGCTAGTCCTAGTGATCCTTCTAGTCATACTAGTGATAAACCTTGTGTTGGATTACTTGCTTTGCCTTGTTGCTCTAACAATGAAGCTTATACTTCCTCTAGTACCTCTATTTCTACTAACCATGTAGAGGAAATCAAAGAGCTCAAGGCCCAAGTCACTTATTTGAAGAAAGACTTGAAAAAGAGTCATGAAGGCAAATCCACACTCGATAATATTTTGAGTGTGTAAAAATACCCCAATGATAAGAGTGTAATAGGATTCAACTCCAATAACAAGAACAAGTCCAAGAGCAACAAGAAGAACGGCCAAGACCAAGTCAAGGATTCGGCCAAAATTATTTGCTTCAAGTGCAAGGTTGTAGGACATCATGTAAGATCTTGTCCATTGAAGAAAAAGCACTTGAATGAGAAGCAACAAGGGAAGCAGCCACAAGTTCAAGGCCAATCCCAATATCAACCTCAAGTTGAAGCTAGGCCACTTCCCAAGAAGAATCAAGATAAGGCTCCCCAAGACAAGAAATCAATAAAGAAGAGAAAGGGGAGCACTTGTTTCTACATATGTCGTGACAAGGGACACTTGGCCTCTTCATGTTCAAACGGTACCTTATCTAACCCTATCATTGTTGATGATAATTATTCTCTTGGGAAGGATAAGGATGGCAATGTGTTTGCCAAGTTTGTTGGAACTCAAAGTGGTGTCAAGAAACGAACCATTTGGGTTGCCAAGCCTATTGTGACTAACCTCTTAGGACCCAACTTGGTTGGGGACCAACAAGCTCAAACTTGATCAATAGGTGTTTTTGGAGGGCATTGGAGACTTGGCTAACTCATGAAGAATTAAGGGATCTTCATATATTATATTTTATAAAGCCAAGTTATAAGGATTATCATCTCCCTACCATATACCCAATGTGCCTCTTTGCGGTAACTCGAACTCAACTCTTTTATATTGTAAGTTACTTGCCCCTTTACATGTTTTGGTTTTGTACCAAGTATGTGTTTGTACTTGTTGTGCCTCATGCTTGCTTATTTTATGTATTCAAGTATGTCTATGTTTTTGGCACATCATTTACTTGTGTGTTTTGCTTTGAGCCTCTAATGCATCTTGATGATATCTTTTTTGGCTCTTTTCGAGTGATTAATGGAACATCCCATTTTGGGAGAATGATATGCCTTGCGCATCCCTCAAACATTAAAATGTGTGTACATGAGTACTACCACTTAGTATTGATATTGCAAGCTTATCTAGTCACTATGTGGTGTGTCATACTCATGATAAATTCAAATTCTAAATGTCCATTAATTATCTCTAGTTGAGATTGTTTTTCCTCTTATTAAGAAAAAAATAGAATACCACATTATGGGGGAGTAATATGCTTCTTTTGCATATCACAATCCTAGGAAATGTGAACATATGAGGTGGTGCCACTTAGAGTTGACATTGTTGATTATCTTGTATCTAGGTGGCATGTTAGCTCAAACAAGGTCTTAATTTTTGTTAGAAGCTTTTATTGCTCATATTTTTGGTCTTTGCTTGAGTAAGAAATTCTTGGTGTGGCCCTTCCTAAAATGCATATCTCTATATCTTATTTGGGAGACCATTTGCTTCAAGTTATTATAATCATTGCTTTGCATGATTGTGTGACTAGTTAAAGCTATCAAGAATCTCTATCTTTGCATAGTGCTTAATATTTTTATTCCTATCCTATGCTTTTTATTGTGAAGATTTATCTTTAATATCCGTGCAATATACCACCGGAAATAAATTCCAATACACTCATTGTCTTCGACAATTGATATACTTGGGTGTGGTAGCATTTGTGGATCATCTTCACCTTGGATTTCACCTACTATTGCCTTTTTCCTTTCCAAAAATTGTTGTGGCTCCCATTCTCTTCCTTGGCTTTTGAACATCTCTTTGATGGTGTTTTTGATTATTATCAAATGTTCTTTTAGTGGAAGACAAACCTTTTCTTCTCGAAACCTTGTGCCATTGTGAAGAGTGTTAAGGGTTTGGTTTATTTGTTGAAACCTTGCTCTTTTCGGAGTTTGTTATCTCATTCTTTCTTCTCTATGTTATTTGCTTGAATGAGATAAATCTTTGAGTAATTGTGTTTTTATCTCATCTTTTATGCTCAATAGTTTTTGCTTGGTTCATTTGTTGAACTTTGTTGAACAAATCTTGTGTTGATTTGATTCTTTGATATAGTTTGGACAACAAATGTGTTTCGTCACACCTTGTATGCCTTCTTGAATATTTTGGTGTTTGTCCAAATTATATCTTCGTTGGTTCTTGAAAGTCTTGTGCATGCATGTTTACTAAATGTATATCTTATATCATGTTTTGCTTTCTTTGATCCAATATATAGGGTATACTCCATCAAATCCTTAAACGGCTATGATGTGCATGAAATTCAAATTTCATCTCTAAATATGCACATATTTTTATGGAGTATGTCCTATGTGCTATGGTTAGTCTAACCACTTTGGACCCAATAAGTTTGGGGACAAAGATGTACTTGAATGTTGTTTTAGGTACATTGGAGATGCATTTGATGCGTGTCTTATCTATAAGGAAGGTGTTGTCACCACATGATAATTGGAGCCAAGCTAGGATGATTGAAGAATTCTTATCTACTACATCATACCATTGCTATCTCGGTAACAAGTATCTTATTCATGCATACTATTCTTCCTTCCAATCTCTTGTAGGTTACATCTTGGCATGGATTTATTTGTTTGTAGATGTTGTGGTTCTTGCAAGGATATTTTAAGGACTTCTCTATCCTTATTGCTTATGTGAGTAATTTGAGATGATGCATATTTTGGGGAGTATATAAAATCATGTTCATGATTCACCAATTCCAAATATGCCTTCTAGCAATTTATTGCATATCAATTCCTCATGGTACTCTCATGTGCAATATTGTTAAAATTGCATTGAATCCTTCCTTTTCATACTTGTTGCCTTTCTCAAAATATCCCAACTAGCATTAGTTCCCTTAGTGTTAGTTGTGATGTTTTTGAGGTTTTTCTTTTTCTTTGGTGAAGTTCATTGATATACCATGAGAGAAAATAGAGCCATGGGCTATATATGCACTTAAGCAAAATATCATTTTTTGGTATATCTTATGACTTCCTCTTGGATATCATGTTTTCTTATCTTTATTAACCTCTTATGTGTGGATGTTTCTTTGTGGATTATTCCCATGATTTCCCAATTAGAAACTTATATACACAAGAGTGTTAATCTGTCGCCTTGATATCCTCGCCTTTTGCTAACCATCTCACTTATCCGCTTAGTTTTTAATGGTTTTGGTAAGGTCTTGATTTATGAGTGCTCGGTTTACTTTCATTGCATCTTCATACACTCATATCTCATATTTGGTTTCTTTTGGACTTAAGCTTGTCTTGACAAGTGTATTGATTTATATCACTACTCATTGTATCTTGGTTGTGTTCTAAATGATATAGAGGGAGTGAGGATTCCATGTTTGTGCATATTGTATTCAAATGAAACAACTAATTTATGCACAAACCTTGGGGAGCTTCCTTATTTCATTTAGAGTACTATTTGTCCACTTGATTATTTGGATCTTTTGATTGCTTGCTTCATCCGTTGAAGTTTCTTCACCTTGTTATCCTTTTATCAATATTTGATCCACAATATAGTTGATTCTCTCCAAGTATTCGTCATTGGATATGTGCATATGATTGCACTCATATTATGAGAAATGCACAACTTGGGAGGAACTTGAACTATATGGGCCTTCTAACTTCGTCATCCATTTTGGCACTTGTTGTCAATGGGGGAGAAGTTTAGAGGGTTTTAAGGGAAATGGTTTTCTACTTAAGATTGGTTTGTTCTTAAGTGTTTGCCTTTCATGCATTTCATCTTTATTATGTATTGCATGGTTGAATATATAGTGGAAACTCTCCCAAAGGTTATGCTTGACAATGTATGCAATGAAATTCAAGTTCATCACACGTGCATATATTCTGGGGGAGTTTTCTCTATATATGTTGGTTCTACTCACATCTCTTGCATTAGTTATAGTTTGTGTGAGTAGAATTGGTTTTGATATGGGCTAGTATCTTTGTGTTAGTTAACCATATCAAATACAACCTCTTGTATACAACTTATTCTCGGATAAGTTGCGTACTAGTTTCTAATATTCATTATATAAACCCTCTTGTTGTGATTGTCATCAATTACCAAAATGGGTGAGATTGAAAGGGTAATTTCCCCTATGTGTGGTTTTGGTGATTAATGACAATCCCTATGGACTAATGTTTTCATTGAGTTTTATATGAAGGAATATTCCATAGGTCATGCTTGTAGTCCATAAGTTGGATTCAAGTATGGATGCCATGAAGATAAAGATAACCTTAAGTTTTGGCATCAAGATCATCGAATTGAAGATAAGAATATGATATGTTCAAGATCTTGAGAGTGTGATCTCAATAGAAGAATTCAAGATATGGCTCTAAGTCGGTGTCATGATAGCCTCATTAGTTGAGCTATGGTTGATTAAGATTTAGAGCATGTAATCAAATGAAGAGTTCCTTATGTACCTCAAGATATTGATATGGAGCATGAGAAGACACTTGGCTGACCAATGCAAAGAGTGGAGAGTGATTTCAAGTTGGTCAACACATGAAGCATAAAGAATGTACCACATGGATCTTGTGGTGTGGTAAGCCTTGTCATTTATGCATCATGAACTAACCCATTATATATGTTCCTTTGTGTTTTATATATGGGATAGGTATCTTTCCATGGGCATGCTTCAAAAGTGAAGATCTCAATAGCCCATGAGAGGATGGCATCAAGTGGTGATCGCCATCAAGGTTGAGAAGGGCAAGTTCAAGATAAGAATCTCGAGAAGATCATTTGATTGAATCTTGCCGTCCATATTGGTGATAATTGACATGTGAAGACGTATCTTAATGAAGTTATCCCATAGTGGTGTATGGGGGAGCAAATTATGAGTCTTCACGAAGCAACAATGCTCAAGTGGTACATTCCGGCTTGGATGGAGCTTGAAGCATTGTCATCAAGATCAAGCGGGATGCGCAAGTCAAAGGTATGTCCTTGCTAGGTTTTCCTTTTACCGGTCTCAAGGTGGTTGTTGGGAGACCAGGTTATAGGATAGATAGCCGCACTATCAAGAGGGACTTTCGGTTGGGTAACTTGATCACATCGTCGTAGAGAGCTCAATCCTTTGCATACTTTGCCTCTTCCTATTTTGCTGCTTCTTGGTGTTTCTCCATGTGAGGTTCTTTAGCTTGTTGCTAGATCTTCAACAAGCCCAAGTTCATCGAAAACAGAATTCGTATGCATCTTCTATGGCATTTTCGAGTTTGAAGGTTTCACCTGTTCTTCTTATAGGGAGGCTTCATACTTTTCCTAATTTGGTTCTATCCTCATTTGTTTTAATATGATTTTTTCATGCACCATATTGTATATCTTGTTTTCCTCGTCAAAACAAGCCCAAGATCATCGAAATCGGAGTCCGGATGCAAAAGTTATTGCGTTTTTCGTGAAGTCTGTTTCATCCCGGTTGTGGATCCGGTTCAACCGAGTCCCACACTGGACGGTCCGGTTCCAGATCCGGTAGACCGGATCTCGGACCGGATTTTCCGATTTTCGCGATCGATTCTATTCCAGGTTGGCAAACAGAGGTATTTCGGTTTGTAGGTTGGTCCTCCGGCCTGGGGACCGAGTTTCCCGGTTCTGGGGCCGGTCCAACCGACTTTGGAATCGGGTTTTCGCTGTTTTCTCTCCAACGGCTATATTTGCTTTTCCCTATAAAAGGGGGTTCTTCCCCTAACGTTTTTGGGAGTTCTTGAGCCCGAAATTGACCTCCATTGTTGACCCTCTTGAGCTTGCTTCCTCTCTCTGCCCTCCTATGATTCTTGCATCTTTTTGAGGGCTTTGGAAGAGGAGATCTAGATATACAATCCCCACCAATCAATTCCTCCTCTAAGTGAGGGGAACCCTTTGGATCTAGATCTTGAAGTCATTGGTTGACTTTCACCATTGTTCTTCCTCTCTAATTCCTCCCTAGCACTTGTTGCTTTGGTGGGATTTGAGAGTGAGGGATTTGAATGCCCTTGGTGTTCTTGCTTTGCATTCTTGCATAAGTGTTGAGCTCTCCACTATGATTTGTTCGAGTGAGAGACCGTGAGCTTGTTACTCTTGGAGGGTGACCTCCTAGTTGGCTTGGCGGTTGGTGCCGCGGTGTCCTCTTCGTGGAAGATTGTGAAGAGACCCGGGCTTCTCCTTCGTGGAGCTTGTGAAGTGGTTGTGGAGCTTGCCATCTCCGGAGTGGAGGAAAAGCTAGCCATAAGGAAAGGGCCTATTCCTTCGTGGGATAGACTCGGAGAAGAAGGTGAGCCTTCGTGGCGTTGGGAAATCCTTCGTGGAATCCCACACCTCTCCAACGTGACGTACCTTACTTGTAAGGGAACACGGGAATACATCTTTGTCTCCGCGTGCCTCGGTTATCTCTATATCCGAGCTTACTTTCCTTGTGATAGCCATCGAGCTTGAAGTACTTATATCTTGCTTATCACTTGTGGTATATTTATCTTGTGCTATCTTGTTTAGCTTATCTTGTTGTTGGTGCACTTAGTTGAGCCTAGTGTATTTAGGTTTTGTGCTTGTAAAATAAATTTTAGTTTAATTCCGCATTCTATCAAGCCAAAACCATAATAGTTTTGAAATTGCCTATTCACCCCCCCCCTCTAGGCGACATCTCTATCCTTTCAGACTCTGGTAGTTTACATATCACACGTCTATTGACGTTCCTATCAATACAGTTATAGGATAATATAAAACCTATTATGAACTTATTGAAATATGTCAATAATCTATATTATTATTTGCCTCTAGGGCATATTTCCAATAGTCTCCTACTTGCACTAGAGTACAAATAAACTAGCTGTATTTGATAGAATCATTATACCATAACACTTTTTGGTGTTTTGATCGTGCTTGCTCATGGAAGATGTTTTCTCTATGGAGTGTACTATACATATCCTTATGTCTTTGCGAATTGTTAATGTCACCTAATTTGACATTCTTATTATCATCAAATGATAACCTTGTGGTGTAAATATTTATGTTTTAGCGATAGAGTGTTGTTTTTGTTCCTTCTGTCATGACGTCCAATTAATCAATCAAAAGATGATGTTTTCATTGCCATGAGCATTAGGAACACACTCTATGGGAAGATGGACTTCCTGAGCTGTAACATTGTATATTTTACCTTTGAAGTAATCATATAATTCTTATGTCAATGCAAATCTTATCGATAGTGCAATAAATGCCACTTCAATGTCAACCATGGTTTTCTTATTCTAAGGCACTCAATGTTGTAAGAATTCCAACCATCTAGGTTGGGTGGAACTTCCTAGCGTAGCCCTTTTACAATCAAGTTCACCATCCTTTACAGATTAGATGTATACCTTCAGTTTTCTCTAGACACTGAAGACTATACTTAACCTTTTGTTCAGCGATTCACTCAGATATCACTTTAGAACCTGTTCTTTTGATTGAGAACTTGTATCATATTATGTCGAGTATACAACATGGTTTTATAAGATGGAACCTATGAATGAGGCATAGTAGATGTTACACATCTTTTCCTTCTTTTAACCATCATCGTACTGAGACCATCTCAATGCTTCACCTAGTTAGACAAGTAACAACTTCCTTCTTAACTTGTTCCATTCTAAACTTCTTCAAAGGCTAACCATGGAAAACATTTTGTATTAATGCTTATTAAACATATCAATCTATCTTGATAGATTTCAATGTTCAATATTCGTTCAACTTCATCTGCTTAATATTCTCTAATAATTACTAATACCAAAAATATCGTTCACAATATGTAAATCACATATGAGAATGTTTCATCAAGATCCCACTAAAATATTTCAGCTAGATATAAGAGCATGGAACTCTCTTAGCTCCCACTCAGTTTATTGTAAATGCAGTCTTCTCATTATTTTGGGCACAATCCCAAAATCATTTGACCATTCATCAAATTGAGAATTCCATCTACGAGATTCCATTTGTCTGACTTAAGCATTCCTACATATTTTAGTCAGCCATTTGAATTTGTTCAAAACATTTCTTGACACAAATCGAGCTTTATGTCTTTCTTTAAGTTTCATTTCCTCCTTGAGATTCACCCAAAGAGTCTAGGAACTTGGGCACCGTGGCATGGATACTTTTGACCTTGCCCCATGATCACTTACTATGGCAGTCCCTTTGGAAGATCAAGTAACATCTTTACTTTGATAATATCAAGTAACATTTTACTTTACCATCTTAAATGTAACTTAATGTACATGATTTCATGACTCTAAGTCATTTCTCGTACTTGCTTTCACCATCGCTTCTTTGTAGTTCGTAGGTATGTCATTGTTCGGATAACATGACAAGTGAATCATGAATTCAATCCTGCAATGAGGTAGAACTTATTCATGAATCATACTTTCTTTTAGTAAAATCTCCCACTAAACTTTTGATCATTATCATTAGTTTCTCCTCTATTTGTAGAGTTTTGTTCCAAAATAAATTCCATTGCGCTACTCTGACATCTAGGGACAAGGTTCTTAACCTTATTTGATCTTTCACCTTTTGTTCACTAACTCTTTTATTCGAGAAACTCTTCTCGATAAACACCATGTTTGAGCAATACAAATTTTGCCCGTTTGGTTGCAGTTGTGGAATGCATATTCTTAGTTGCCTAAGAATACACTACAAAGTTTTATTCGTTCTAATTCTGAATTATCACATAACTCGAGAATTTTTGGAAACCACATTGTGCCATACTTATGGTGTTGTTTCCACAAATCCTTGATGATTCTTTATACAATAAGTAAGTTTTTTCTATTCTAATTTATCTTCTCTAAATGCTAACGCTAACACGATAAGAGATTACTTTAGACCATACATTATCTAATATGGTATGATTACAATTCTTTATACATGTCAACACATTGACGTATTCTTCATATTGTAATTTGTGAAACACTTTTCACAAGTCTTGTATGCCTGAATAACAACTCAAATACTTGTCATTTCGATCAAATCGCAAAGGCTTATATTTTTGTTAATTCAATATTCTTCTTTACTCTAAAATTCTTTGTTCATAACAAATAGTTTCAAACTTGTGTCTCATTCAGCGAATACATTTATTTTCTTAGATTCACAATGAAGTTTTATCAAATAATGATATCCACCATTTGTTGAACAATACAACATATCATCATGTATGATATCTAATTATTCAACACACACTCTATCTTACCAAAACATGGAGCTTTAGCCATTTTGCCTAACAGGGGCATGGTTTGTATGTGTCAAAAGATCAAGTATCTTTAAGACCTTGGTTTCATCACTTATGAAACCTTTCATATGTACCATTATGACTTAACACATTAGTGGCATTCAAAATGATGTCATTATTCAGTTTGAATATATTTCTGCATTTTCACAATCTTATAAACATTTAAATTTCTATTATCAAGATCAAAATATGAATAACCCATTCATAATCAAAACCGTGAACATAAAATATATTATTCATAGGAATAAAACAACTATTTTGTCTAAAATTCGTATGAATAACTGTCTTACAAATGCAAGACACACACTAATGTAGTTCACTCTCATCGATTACAAATTTATTCAAATATTATAATCCAAATGATAACTTCAGAAGGAGAGCATCGTTGGCATTTTGTTTGCCATCAACACGTGTTGTCACACCCACTCCTTCGATCACTTCTTAAGCAGCGGGTCCTATTTTCAGAAAATAGTACAAGTATCAAATACTTCGTAAACTACCATAAGTGTTTGAAAATTAAACATTTATAACTTTGTATATCAAATATAAATACCTTCCCTATTGATGATAGCTCCTAGAGCAAGCACTATATTCCGGGTTCTCATATGAGCGATGAACTCAAGGAAGGTAAAATCTTTCCCTTCCATGAGGTAGTTCAAGAAGACATCTTTGTAGCTGTGGGGTAGCGAGCGCAACACCACATCTATTGCAAATTTCTCGTTCACCTAGTGGTCCATGATGTCCACAAGGCGCTCATGAATTATTTCCATGATATCCAAGTGGTCTTCCAGGATGGTGTCTTCCCTCATCTTGGTTGAGAGGAATTCATCCATGTATTCAAACACCATGATTCTGCCTTGAGATGGAAAGAGCATCTTAAGTCCTTCGACCAGGCTGAAGGCCTCAATCTCATGGAATGGTGCTCCCAGAGCAGGCTCCATGACATGAACCATAGTGTATTTGACGGTCATGAAGGCATCACATCGGGCACGATAATCATGATCATCGGGCAATCTGGTGAAGCCCATGGGAAAATCTCCAAGCGGTTCTCGCAGCACATAGAACAGATCATGGAAGATGAGGAAGTTTCTTAGGCGTTGGTACCAGTTTATGAAGTTGGACCCATCTACTTTGAGTTTCTCACTCTCCATGAATCACTCAAAACTAAACAGAGACTTGGATTTTGACATGATCTACAAAAGTTTTGCAAAAACATTTAGACTAAGTTCATAATGTGAGTTCAAATTATAAGAACATTATATTAGATGAGCTCCCCTAAAACAAACATCCCTAAAGAAGTTTTAGTGATTACACAATCCCCATTCACTATGTCACCCTCGATCGTCACGACCGGCAACATAGCTACAAAGGTAGAAATTCTCCAATGTCAATCACATCATTCATGTGACTCGTGCTCGATCTTTCGATCATCTGTGTTCCGAGGTCATGCCTGTACATGCTAATCTTGACAATCCAACCTATAGTGTATTTGTTGTGCAGCATGTCTTACACCCACCTATGCGAACGCAAATATGTCTGACACCGATCATCACAACGTGCCTCATAACAGAGAACTTTCTTGGTGGTTCACACTAAGGGAGAACACAATATTGGTATTATATTAAGAGATCATCCTATTAATGGTACCATCGAGTATCTAATACTAGCACAAACAAGATGCACACAATTAAACATCAAATGTAAATAAGTGTGACATGACATGGTCGTAGATCGTCGCGCCATGATATCCATCATGCACTACGGTGTGTGGCGCCAAGCTCTTGATGTCACCATCCTATTACTACAACATATCAACAGGAAGGTAAACAACTTTACCTTTTACTTTGACCATATCATATCACAAGCCCCTACAAAATAAAGTTAGACGCCTCTACTTTATATTTTTCTTATTTTACATGGCTGCTAGGGATTTCGCACAAGAACCATTTCTTACCTATGAACATGAACCACAATGTTGATTAAATAATTGTCCCTATTACACCACTTTCGGGGCCCTTCGTTGTAAATGGTTTACCAACTACTGTGAGAGAAACTGACACCCCCAAGCCACTTATACGGTGCAAGTCGTATGTCAAGTGTGGACCAGTCTCGTGAATGAACACGTAATGCCGGTTGGGGCCCGCTGCGATCGAGCAGTCTTGCGTTATACGCAAGTACACATGAGAGGGTAACAATTATATGATCAACACCCACACAATCAATATGTGTTCTACCTGTACCAGCACAACTACGCATAGATCGTCTCTAATACCACCGTTAGGGTTTAGCGCCTAAAACCAAATAATTTTTCCTACGCAAACAACCCTAATGCCAGGATCTATCTATTAGTAATGCGGTAACAGGTGGAGTTTTTCGCAAACTCACCAAGTTGAAGACTAAAAAGCTTTATTAACATTCGGGAGAATGTGGATGATGTAGTTGTACCAATGCCGACCTCAAGGTCATTCTAAACTCGGACGGCGCCACCAGCTCCAGCTCCACTGACTCCAATGACTCCAATAGATCGAGCACCACAAGTGCAGCGCATCGTAGGGGGCCACACACATACGGTGCTTGACGAAGACTCCCGGACTCTGATCCAGCAGAGGTTGTAGAAGTAGATCTCCTGGATCTAGAATCCCCGCAGCGCGATGACACTCTGTGATGAAGAACACTCTCGTTCACACAACCCTTACAGTGGGCCGTGCTCACAAGATAGAGAGAGAGAGGAGGGAACTTGGAGGGGAGGCCTAAAAGCTTGGGATGTATTGGTGTGTCTCAATCCCTCCACATGCCCTCCTTTATATAGGGGGAGGGGAGCGACCAAGTCCCTAGCCTTAGCAATATGGGACTAAACCAAGGGGAGGAGTAGGGATGGCATGGCCGGCCACCTTGGGGGGCTTGGCTAGCCACCATGTGGCCCAGTTGACCACTCCCTCCTTTTCCCTAGGGTTTTTTCCCTCGTGGACCCTTTTCCCTTTAGAGAGTTGGCCCATTAGCCATGGATTATCCATTAAATCATATTTAAATTATTAAATAAATATAAATAAATGTATAATTCAATAATTAACATATATTGACATATTATTTAATTCCCCTTGCACCGGAACTCCTTCCGGACAACTCCGGACACCTGGTGGACTTTTCTAGAACCCTTCTGGTTTCCCCTTCTCTTTTCTTCGGTGATTCCTATGATACGAAAACGATCTCTGAGCATTGTCAAACCCTTAAGTGTCGCGTCCTAATGGTTCAGGAACACTCTAGACATGGTTGAGACCCCTCTCGGACCAATGATCATCAGCGGAACCTGGATGCCCATAATGAACCCTGTGCATTCCACACGAATCTTTGTTGTTGAACCATTAAACATAGAGTCTTTTTCCCTTCGTTACTTTGATAATTTACTTGTCTGAGACTTGATCAAAGACATTGCCATGCCTGGTTCAATCTTGTTATCGACAAGTATAACTTTACTTGTTCCAAGCTATGCCGTCCCCGTGACCTAGTCACACGCTGCAGCTTTATGGATGTCATGTGTCTGAGTGGGGCCAGAGTATCTCTCCGTCACGTGAAAGAGCAAATCCCACTCTTGACACATACGCCTCTACATGCCCCACTGAATACCTGAAGACACCTTTATGATCACAGTTTTACCGAGTGATGTTTGATGCAAACAAGGCACTCTCGGGTGACAGTGATTAAATATGGTCTCATAGTCTAAGAAATTGGTTACTACATTTTCTAGTCATTGTAACGGTGAACTTTATGACTTGATCGTGTTATAATTCCCATGTTGGGTATGTCCATCACTTTCATTCACCTAATGAAATGACCCCATTGTCAATTGACATAAATGTCCATGATCGGGAAATGTCGATCATCGATTGACGAATGAACTAGGGAAGGGGGAGGAGAGGGAGCTGAAGGCGATGGGCTAGGGTTTCTCCCTCCGACGCTCGCGGGGAGCATCACATGAGTGTTTTCTTTGTTTCAGCTCTTGCTTTGCTTACAGAGAGGTTGTCTTCTACTCCTTTCAATGGAGATTCCATTATGGAGAATATAAACAGTTCTATCACACTAAACTGTTGCGTTGGCTAACGTCACAAGCTGACAACAATTCAAAATAAGCATACCATATCACTCTAAGGGGACAAGAACAAGATAGATGGAGAGGGTACCCACCCCCTAACCGAGGGATGTGGTGACACAGTAAGCACGGCATGAGCCTAAAGCTGTGCGTGCTCAACATGTCCTAATCTTCTAAAACCGATAAATCTGGCGAAGTGCACCATAAGCCTCTAAACTATTCGAAAGATGCCACATAAAGCGTGAAACGTCGGGGTTCTAAGAGCTAGAGGACTTAGTTACTCACTTTGCTCCACATATCAAATCCAGTCAAAGTTAAACTTCGTAAAGTATGAAAAGGTATCTAACATACAACATGAACATCTATAGTAGCAAATGTATATAACATGAAAGTGTGTTTCATTTTTGTCGACATTGTAGAGGGGTATACTTTTCTTTTCTTTATAGTTGATCGAACTTTGCAAAGTTTCATTTTGGCTAAACTTTTTGCAAATAATATGAAAGATAATTGAACTACTAGGAGTTGGACGATGATTTCTAAAGTTATGCAACCTACTTGACACCTTGGGATTATTAGTATTTAGAGTATCTATTTACCGGAAAGTTCTTCCGGCAAATACTCTCTCTGTTCCATTATATAAGCCTTTATAGGAAGCTATATAAGCTTAGTAAGCTCTAGTTATCTCTATATGTTAAAAATGTAAAAAAAAACGTATTGGTAAGTTTTTTAAAATTAAAAACAATTGTGGGTTGTTTCAATGATATATCCTACAAGGATGTGAAATCGTAATATGAAATTCTTTTTATTATGGGCTACACAAAAATGGCAAAATATGATCTACACTTTTGTTATTATTTGTAGCTCAAAAACGCATTATTTTCAATTGATTGTTTGAATTTTTGTGGTATACACCACTTGCTA
Source organism: Avena eriantha (assembly GCA_910589775.1). Taxonomy (NCBI): domain Eukaryota; kingdom Viridiplantae; phylum Streptophyta; class Magnoliopsida; order Poales; family Poaceae; genus Avena; species Avena eriantha. Next base: position 185,905,011 of record OU342743.1, read on the forward strand.
TTTCCTGATTTGTTTTTAGAATCTTTTGAAATCCAGAAATATGATTTTTTTTATTATTTTTTTAAAGAAATCACTGTTGACCAGGTGCAGCAAATCTCCACTCAACTATTTACACGTCGCAGCATGTGCATGTCCAGTCAGCAGCTACCAATACCACTCCACACTCCTCGGCCGAGCCAACGAAGTCTTCGTCAAGGTCGTCGCCTCCGTTCGTACGGTCGATGCGCTCGCTGCTCTCTGTCGGTAGAGCCGCACACCTCGGTCCCGGAGAGTAGTATTCCTTCCTCGAGCACGAGTATTCTCGCGACGACGTCACCGCGGTGACGTCGAGGAAGCCGGTCACCTCCCCGACGCTCGCGGCCTCACCTCAGCTCACGCCCAGCACCACCCGAACTCGCACGTTCTCCTTCCTTTCCTTTCCTCTCCTTTCTTTTCTTTCACCTCGCAAGAAGCAGCCAAGAGGGGAATAGAAAATATACCCGCGGATAACCTTTTTTCTTTCGAGCAACGACGAAGTTTCCCGATAAGAGCAAGCGCCGCTGGCGCTTCCGCGTCTGGTTCCTGTACCTTCCTTTGCCGATTGTGGTTAGCTGCAGCGAGCCAGCGCTTCTCCTTCTTCTCGCAAGATCCGGGCGTGTTAGGCTAGTTCTTGTGCCGGCCAATCGATCGCTGCAGTAAATCTGCGGAGTTTAAAGCTGTTTATCTGGAGATTTTTTCGAGCGCTGGTTCCCTGGCCTTTTCTTTTCCCTCCCAGCCGGCTGCTCTCTTCTCCGTTGGGTTTCTTGCAGGAGATCCATCCATGATTCCTTGGTGACCTGAAGCCTTCTTCCGGTTTTCTATATTTGCATGTTTGTTTTGTTTCTTCTTGGAGCTTTTAGGCTCTGATTCCTCGGGAAAGATCCACTCCTCCAATCATTTGATCCCAGAAAGTCATAAACTACCTCGTGCGGAGTGGAAGCCTTCGTTCGATCTTTGCAGCATGTGGCGACAGCATCGATCTTTGACTCTGGGGCCTCCCTGAGCGGAGCTCGGATTTTGTGTGTGCACCTTGCCTGCAGAGAATCATGAACCAGGCCTGAGCTTCTAGAACCTTCCAGTAGTTTCCCCTCTTCCCGCTCCATGGAGACGTCGACCATTACCTTCTCCTCCTCCTCCTCGCCGCCGCCGTCCCCGTCCCCGTCGCCGCCGCGGCCGCAGGCTGCGCCGGCCGACCTCGACGCCGTCAGCCTCGGCCGCCTCAGCGCTAACCTCGAGCGCCTCCTCGACCCCGCCTTCTTCAACTGCACGGACGCCGACGTCGTCCTCGCGGCTGGAGGCGACGACGCCGTCGTCGGCGTCCACCGCTGCATCCTCGCCGCCAGGAGCAACTTCTTCCTCGACCACTTCTCCTCGCTCGCCGCCGACCCCGCTGGCAAGAAGCCGCGACTGGAGCTCGCTGAGCTGGTCCCAGGTGGGCGCCACATCGGCCGCGACGCCATCGTGCCCGTTCTCGGGTACCTCTACACCGGCCTCCTCAAGCCGCCCCCGCAGGGCGCCGCCGTCTGCGTCGACGACCGGTGCTCGCACCAGGCGTGCCGCCCGGCCATAGACTTCGTCGTTGAGTCCACCTACGCCGCCTCCGGCTTCAAGATCCCCGAGCTCGTCTCGCTCTTCCAGGTAAGCAGAGATGCTTCAGTTCAGATTCTGCACAATGAAGCATTCCTACGGTGCTGAAATGAGTTGCTGAGACATGTACGTACCTGAATGTGAAAATTGCAGTCCCGAGTTCCTGATCACTCGATCCTAATTTTGCAGCGTCGCCTGTCTGACTTTGTGAACATAGCTCTGGTTGAGGACATAGTGCCCATTGTTCTTGTTGCTTCCACCTGCCAGCTTCCAGACCTGCTCAGCCAATGTATTCAAAGGGTTGCAGACTCGAGTGTTGACAGCCGTTACCTCGAGAAGGAGCTTCCAGCTGAAACCTTTGCCAAGGTCAAGGAGCTTCGTCGGCATTTGTCGCCCCACGAATCGGACGAGTTCATTCTGGACCCCGAGCATGCCAAGAGGGTTAGGAACATTCACAAGGCCTTGGATAATGATGATGTTGACCTCGTTGGTCTGCTCCTGACAGAGTCTAGAATCACCTTGGATGATGCACTTGCCATACACTATGCTGCTGCCTATTGTGAACCCAAGGTGTTAGCTGGAATGTTGAAATTGGAGTCAGCCAGCGACTCCGCTAACGTGAATCTGAAGAATGAGAGCGGATGCACACCGCTGCATCTGGCTTGCATGAGGCGAGAACCGCAGATCATCCTTTCGCTTATAGAGAAGGGAGCATCCGTGCAGGAGAAGACCCGAGATGGGCGCGACGCTCTTACCATCTGCAAGAGATTAACAAGGGAGAAAGACTGCAACAACAAGCTGGAGAAGTGTAAGGAGAGAAGCAAGGCTTACTTGTGTATTGACATCTTGGAGCAAGAGATCAAGAGGAACTCCTTCGTCTTGGAGAGGCAACTCTCTGACGAGGTTTCAGTTGCCATGCCTTTGCTGGCAGATAATTTTCACATGAGGCTCCTAAACCTGGAAAATAGAGGTTTGCATTTATTACTTTGATTTAGTATATTTTGCAGTTAACCTTGTCAGCATGAAGATAGTAAGGTGTATGTGTGCTATGATGTTTTATTATGTGATGGCATGGTAGAGGTTTTGAGAAGTTGGTACTTTTTTCCTTCTCTTGAATTTAGAAGCAAGTTCTGACAGGCTTCAGTTTACACTGTTAGCAGAAATTTTATGTGTTATATTCTTCAAGTATCATCTATTTCAGATACCATTAATTATATCATTCTTATTTCATTAAGTTCTGACAGGAGTATGTGATAGGATTACTTGATATGGTAGTATGTAGCACAAAAGGAGTGAATCTAATGCCACAAGGCATTGTTGCCTTTTCTTTTCCAGGTTGAAACAAGCATGAATTGCTTAAATTTGTTGCTAAAGTAATATTTATGTGTCTATGCAGTTGCCTTTGCAAGAATATTCTTCCCTTCTGAAGCCAAGCTTGTCATGCGCATAGCACAAGCTGACTCAACTGAAGAGTTTGCTGGTCTCACCTCGGCTAATTTCAGTAAACTGAAGGAGGTTAACCTAAATGAGACCCCCACAATGCAGAGCAAAAGGTTGCGTGAACGTCTTGATGCCTTGACAAAGACAGGTATTTCACATAATCATTCATGTATTGCTTCAGTATTTGTCATCGCGAGAAGGTTTGCGGTTTAAGACAAATTGTTAGTCTAAATACATTTTTTTAGGAAACAGCAGGACTCTGCTGTGAATTTTATTGATTTTTAATGAAAGTACTACATGGTAGTAAAAAAATCTAATACAAGCCTCAGGTCTCTAAAACTAGCTACCAAAAAAAACACAAAATTGCATGAAAGATTCACCGAATCTGCAAGACCAGAATATGCCTTCCTTTTGGCTTTATATAAACCAGCAAAGGCATTTCTTCCATATTTTTTTTCCTGCATCTATAAATGCTTGGAGGAATTCCTTCGAAAATGAAACCATTTCTTGTAGTCCAAATGGCCCAGGAAACAAGGATCATAATGTCCATAGAGAAGTGTTTAGCAATTTCTGTCTTGAGACCGGCAATGACATCCTGAATTGAGAAAACAGTAGAAGTTGGAGCACTTTAAGCAGGGCAGCGATATTTCCAGCACATAACAGCAAAAAGGAAGTCATGAATTAAGCATTAACTGCCCAAAGTATGATAGACAGAGAGAGGGTTGGCTTTATGCAAAAATAAAATAAAATTAACACACACATTTTGTTCATGCCAAGATATCGTCATGACGTCATGTAAAACTTAGAGGATAGTTCGATCTAGTGGGATGGGAACTAATTAAAGGAAAATTCGGATTCGATTGTTGTGGTATGCACTAATGTTTTCTGAAACCTACTATTGAAGATTTTAGGATTTAGGTTATGTGCAACAAAAGCTTACATTGTCTGTTTTTCTTTTATTACATTTTTCTCTATCATATTTCCCCTAAACTTTTGCTTTAAGATTCGAAAACTATTTGCAAATAGGAGTCTGATGTAAACCCCTTCAAAACGCTTCCAGAACCCTTTATGGATACATCATACATATAAGTCACTGGTCTTTAACTAATTAAGCATACACAAGTAAATGATGCCATGTACTCTGTATTACTTACTAAACAAACTCCTGCTTATGTTTCAGTTGAGCTAGGGCGAAAGTACTTCCCGCATTGTTCAGACGTTCTTGATAAGTTCCTGAACGAAGAATCCACGGATTTGTTCTTCCTTGAGAGTGGCACTCCCGAGGACCAGCACACCAAGAGGATGCGCTTTTCTGAACTCAAAGACGATGTGAACAAGGCGTTCAACAAAGATAAGGCAGCTGTTGCGGCCATAGTTTCTTCATCGACGTCTGCATCTTCGTCACCAAGGGGTGACGGAAAGGTTAGACATGGCAGCAAGAAAGCACGGCTATTGCGGTAGTATCACAAGGGGTGATGGAAAGGTTAGACATGGCAGCAAGAAAGCGCGGCTATCGCGGTAGATTCAGTAAGTTAAGTCCAACCTGTAGAGCGCACGTGATTTTGGATGTTGTTGGCAATTTGTAGTTCAGTGCAGTGACACCATGTAGCCCAGCAAGCTTATATCAGTTATAGTGTGCTTACCTGGGGGAGCATTTCTTGTACGGAGTAGTAGATTATTGTGCTTTGACATACCACACGCTTTAGTAGATACTAGTAAGTACGGCACTTAGTACGAAGTAATTTTGAACCGCTATTGGCCCGTTTTACAGCGACTCTAGCTGTCTTGCATGCTCTGGTGCGTCGTTTTTTCTCTCTCGGAAGCAGTAGTGCATCAGTTCTAGCATTTTGGCATTACAAAACTTCCAGAATGCATGCAATTATTAGGTGTACGGAAGATGGATCTTTTAAATTCCACGGGCTTTCAGATTATCATAGTTTGTAAATTTGAAGATTTTCTACATTAATATTCTCGCATTTAACTCGTCATGAAGATCACCCTGGCTAAGTGTTCAGTTAGACTGTAAATGAGAAACACAACATGACACAAAGGATGTGTTATAGTTTGCTTACCGGGGGCAAACTACAAGTGCCCCCGGTAAGCAAACTAGTAGTAGAGTATTTGATTGGCAGCTGTCAGTTTCACAATGATGTTGCAGTCTTGCATTGCATGATCTACTGGCAGTTACTAAACGTTAGTGACTTCCATCATGTGTGGAAGTGCTGATGCAAAACTAACTTTCTTGGGAAGGAGAGGAGAGGATGTATGTATCGCGTTGTGGTGTGCAGATCGGTGCACAGTTCCATCTTCCTTGGCAGTGATGCATTCAGTATTGCACTTTCTGCTGTGTTGCAGTGACGGGAAAGCAAGCAATGTTTGCACGGCATCGAGGTGATGAGGTGATGCAACTACCACAATAGAAAAGAGCTCAGTTCCCGGTCTATGCGTCTGGTAAGATGCACACATCTGAGTAATTGCAGAGCTACCAAAACAAGGACGAGCCCGCTTTGTAGCGCATGGTACCTCTGCGAGAAAGAGGGGCAGAAAATGGAACTCCGGAACAAACACGACTCAGGAAAATCCGGAAAGAACTACTCGTACGTACTGTATCTGGTACTACTACTAATGTTTCTATGGGGTTATCTTGAAATGATAATCCGCGCCAAGACTTAAAGCTTCTAAACCTGTATACGGCGCATCGTTTAGTTTGTGCAGAGGCCCTGTTGTTTGCACTGTGACAAATTTGTGCAGACTGTGCGTATGCTTCAGCACATACATTGTTCATCAAAAACAGGCGAGCGTTTGGAGTTCTTCCTGGTAGTTAGCTTCGTGTCTCCCGACAGCAATATATAGCTCCTCGCGGCCGGCGAGGTTTCGGTCGATTGCCCCGAGATACTAGTAACATAATAGTGCTGTTAATCTACGCGCATCCGTAAGAGCATTTTGCGCGGTTCAGGAAAGGAAGAGAGATACTGCCGGTGGCTGCTGGTGCTTGTGCGGCGCCCTGTTTTCTGTCTGCAGTTGGTGTCCAGCCAAGTACGTACAACTTCTACAACCTGCCTCGTGGCCTCGTGCTGGAGCTGGAGTCGTTGGGCGTCACATGCTCGCGCCTACCGATAACGGTGGCCTCAAAAAGGGATGGACTATGGAGCTGGTGGCAGTGTTAGTTTGCGTGCCATGGTCGCCGAAACGGGAGGCCCGAGTCAACCATCTACTGTAGGTTTTCTAGGAGAGATCTTCTTTTCGTACGTGTAGTGTTCTAGGGAGAGATCTATGCTCGGGAGTACGTAGGATGACAGGAAGTAGACCGATCGATACACAGGGGTCAAAGTGTCCATTTTAGACGCTTCTATCTATAACGGCGTTCACTCGCCTCGCCTTGGCCATCCACCGCCACATCGCCAAGATCTATCCTTCTCCCTCTTCCGGCTGCTCGTGACCTCCGGCGTCGTGCCGCGTGAACGCGTTTGCCTACAATCCAAGCAACATATGAGGATCCCTTTAGCATGTCTGTGACTAAAGTGGAGCAGAATGCTAGGGATAATGTACGTGACTTGCTCCGCATGAATTCAAATTTCCTATTTTTGTCTAGATAACAAGTGATCATATTCTTTACAAAAATTACAAGCACAAGCTTATGCCCATTCTCATCGTGTATGAATCTACCCCAAATCTTCTTAAGGTGGCGGAATAAGATTTTACTCGATAAAACAACAGGTTTGTATGTACACATATTTCCAATTGTCTTGTTTTCCCTCGAAAGGATGATGCCTAATATCCGCGAATGCCCGACTTAGGGACACATTGTCACTTTATATTGACCCTTAGGATTGGTTCATATGTATCGCATCCCATGCATGGAGGCAATGGAGCGTCGCCGCTATCACCAATGCTTTCGCAAAATTCCTTCCATACTTTGATCGCATTTGTCCATGCACATACATTCCTATTTGGATCAATTCGTGAGAATAAAGATCCAATCTTACCTTAGGGGTCCAGACACAAACAATGCATCCAACTGCTCCTACTCCCTCTGATTCAAAAATAAGCATAGTGGATTTTGAATAGCACATAATTTTCAACAGACCTTCCCCTTCCCTCCCGGATCGCACACACAGACGACCCCTAGGGACGAAACCCTAGCGAGCAGACCCCGATCATGCTCCCATGGCTCCCGCCGCCGGCGGTGGTGGCGGCACCCGGTCGTCAAAGGGTGGCGAGGAGGAGGTGCGGTGACCCAACATACTACTGCATAATATAGTACACTATAGTATTGCAACAGAAATACTATAGATTACGCCAATGAAACACCGTTCCATTAGTATTGCATCCCTCAAAGTGGTACAACAGAAACATCACGGGTTCAAGACATGACTATAGATTACAACTCAACTTTTTACAAAAGATCCAAAAAAAACTTCCTCTAAACAGTGAGGACAACAATACACAGAAGAATCCATAAATAGTACGTCGAAGTCTATTCTTGAAATAGTACTACTATTAACTTATGACTATTGCTTGCGATTGCTGCTATAGTGATTCTCTACATAAGTAGGTTCTGTATCTAGGGATTTATCTATACTCTACTCTTCATATTCTCTTCTATTGTCCTTGATGTAGTCGTCGACTTCATTGATCCATACTGGATATTCTTAAGTCTTCAAAGTAGTTCTCCCCTTGAGTTCGTCGTTGATTGCTCCGAGATCTAGCAAGGGTTAAGAAGGTACAGTTGAGTACGAGCGTACTCAACAAGTTCACTAAAAAGAACTATTTGATGCACTATCTACAGCCACAGACCATAGGTCGTAGGCTATGTAGGTTTTCATAAATATTTCTTCAAGGTTGCTTTTATTCTAAAAACTATGTCCGCTAGTCTTCACGGGTTTACCAGAACTTCATGGAGCTCCTTTCCTACTGCGTTCATAGCTCCTTCCCGGAACAAGGAGTAACATGTTACAATTCTTACACTTCGTAGAGGTGTGTTACTTTACCCATAAGAGATCTTAGCCTTGTTGCACATCCGGGCTGCGAATCCAGTTCACACTTCCTTGGTATGAGGCCTAGTCTAAGACCCAAGTCGATCATTGCCCTTCTCCGTGATCCCGCATGCCAACACGATCCTTCAGGCCGCCACATCTCTGTTAAGCCCTCTTACATGCCGCTACAACTCTGATAGGCCCCTGAATACTCTGTGAGTCGGTTGTGCCTCTGGCAAGACCCTTTAAAAGGGCCGACCAACCTCCGGCAGCCTCACACAGATAATCTAGACACCAAAACCGTGGGGCCTAAGGGTTCCCACCCATATGCTGGATCAACGCAAAGAATCTTAGTGTCATGTTAAGGTCGTTGATGTCTACGCACTTCTATTCTTGTAGACAGTTGTTGGGCCTCCAACTGCAGAGGTTTGTAGAGCAGCAGCAAGTTTTCCCTTAAGTGGATTACCCAAGGTTTATCGAACTCAGGGAGGAAGTGGTCAAAGGTATCCCCTCTCAAGCAACCCTTACCCTTTAATCAAGATATAAGAAGTCTCTTGTGTCCCCAACATACCAAATACACTTGTCAGGTGTATAGGTGCACTAGTTCGGCGAAGAGATAGTGAAATACAAGTGGTATGGATATAAGACAACGGTGCCAGAAAATAGCTTGATGGCGTGTGGAAAAGACTAAATGCAATCTGAAATAAAGATGGAAGCAAGCAAACATGTAACAGATCTAATTGCAAACGGTGTTTCAATATTTAGAAACAAGGCCTAGGGATCATAATTTCACTAGTGAATACTCTCATATAAATATCTTCTCTTTATGATACTACTCTTAACTACTCTCCGGTTGAACACTCTAATCGATGGTAGGGCTATAACAACACACCTCAAAGTTCGCTTTCGGCATCTAGATAACCCCACACTGTCACCTTGAGCACTAGATGGTTCCAACAAACACCACAATTTCATAAAGACATCCAACTCCAAATATAACTCATAACAAGTATTTGTAATCTCTAGCCTAAGTGCCACCATGGTGTGCACACTGTCAACTTCACGCACATGGGGAGAGCAGAGATCTATTAAAGCACTTGAGTAGCAAGATAGATCTACTTGATTACAAAGCTCATGATCACAATATGATCATGCATAGAGAGAGATATGAACACATAGCTACCGGTAGAACCCTTAGCCTCAAGGAAGAACTACTCCCTCATCATCATGGGAATCAGCAACGGCGATGGAGATGGTGGTGGAGATCGATGGAGATGGCTCCGAGGGCACTTACCCATCCCGGCAGGGTGCCAGAATAGAGACTTTCTATCCCCCGAATCTCCCCTTCAGTGGCGGCGGCGCTGCGGAACTTTTCATGGCTGGAGGCTTGACTATTTAGGGTTTTTGCATCGGGGGGCATCTTATAGGCGAAGAGGCAAGGTCAGTGGGCGGCCAGGGGGCCCACACCACCTGGTGGCGCGGCCAGGCTAGCCCGCGCCACCACATGGTGTGGCCGCCCTGTGGCCCCTCTCCGTCTCGTCTTCTGGCTCCGTGAGTCTTCCGGTAAAATATCGACTTTGGCTTTTGTCCCGTCCAATTTCGAGAATATTCATTTTCTGGCTTTCTGGAACCAAAAACAGCAGAAAACAGGCAACTGACACTGTGGCATCTTGTTAATAGGTTAGTTCCAGAAAATGCATAAAAGTATCTCCAAATGTAGACAAAACATAAGAAAGTAGATATAAAACCAACATGGAACATTAAAAATTATGGATACGTTAGCAACGTATCAACATCCCCAAGCTTAACGCCTGCTCATCCTTGAGTAGGTAAGTGATAAAAAGAAAGAATAATTTTTGAGGTGACATGCACCATCATAAACTTGATCATCATTATTTGTAAAACATTGATAGCTGGAATCATAGTACTTCAATCATAACATGAAAGACAAAGTTCTAACAATAAGACAAAGCAACTATTGTTGCAACATGAAAAGGCACAAACAAAAGATTCATGAATAACAATGTTTTGCAAGACGTTTGTTTGTTTCCCATAAAGAAAACATAGCATAGTGGCATTCATCTTGTCCCTCATAGAGTAGCAAACATAAATGCATAGGACACCTTCAAAGTTCATAAGAGTGACTAGATACAAATAGTTTAAAACAAGTAATATCAAAGCTATGCATCAATCAACAAGTCTTGGGACAATGCACATTAAACTAAGAATGGCCACTATGCTCTCAAAGTAGGTGCATAAAGATAGAAGTGCGTAGACATCAAGCTATTTTCTGGCGCCGTTGCCGAGGAGTGAAGCGCTATTGGAGAGTGGAACCGGTAAAGGAAACCTCTACTATGAGTATTGTTTATTTTTGTTAGTTGCTTTATTTTCAATATAGATAATTCGATGAGTTTCTTATTTCGTAATGCTACTACCACTGCTAAGGTAGTAGATGAACCACCACCTGCTGAGAATGGTACTTTTAAAATACCTACAAGAATTATTGATCGTGTTATGGATAACTACTATGTTGGAGATGGAACTGTCCATCCCGGTGATCATTTACTCTTTATACACGAATTATGCGGGTTGTTCAAGTGTGCAGGTACTACTACAGATCAAGTTAAGAAGAAGTTATTCTCATTATCACTGAAAGGAAGAGTTGAGGAATGGTATAAGCTGCTGAAGAATGGCCAATCTCTTGAATGGGAGGAAATAGTGCCTCTCTTGTATTCAAAGTTTTATCCTCCTAGTGAGATTCATAAAGATCGGAATCAAATATATAACTTTTGGCCTCTTGATGGAGAGAGTACAGCTCAAGCTTGGGGGAGATTGAAGTTACTAATGCTCAAATGTCCCATTCATGTGCTCCCCAACAATATTATTATCAATAACTTTTATGCAAGGCTTCCTCTTCATGATAAGGATTTATTGGATGCTTCTTGTGTTGGATCATTCACTCGCATGGAAGAAGAAGCTAAATGGGATCTTGTAGACCGTATTCAAGATAATGCTGAAGCATGTAAGAATGGCAAAGAAAGAAAGTCAGGTATAAACTATGATTATGAATGCATTGACTCTTTTATGGGAACTGATGACTTTCAAAATATTAAAAATGCTTATGGTCTAGACTCTCAAGCTATTGCAACTTATTTTAAGGCTTTTGCTTCCTATATTGAAGTTCCTAAAAAGAAGTGGAATAAGTATCATGAACCATATAAAGATGTTGCTAAGTGTGTTCTTGCAAGAAATACTGAAGTTTATACTGCTAATCATGTTTTACCCGAACCTTACATTGAGAAAATGCCTTTCCCGGTTAACATAAAGGAACACTCTATGATAGCTCGTATGGTTAATGAAAGTACTAATAAAGCTGTTGAACCTAATAAACAAATGGATGATGAACCTATAATGGCAAATGTGAAAGACTTTGTCACAAAATATGTAGAAGAGGGACACACTATCCTTTGTAAGGATATCCCTAATATTGTTTCACTGAGTAGTGTTATGAGAGCTAGTGTTCATGTGTTTTCTGTTAGAATAAGTGATCATTGTTACGATGGTCCTTGTGATAGTTATATTGTTAAATTTATGCATGATACTGAAAGTTACTATGAGAGAGGGAAGATTGTTCTCATGCATCTCAATAATATCAAGTTTCCTCGTTTTATGCTAAAAGTTTTATGTTGCACTTCTTTTGCCTTCCTATGCTAGTAGCCTCTGGTTTCAACAACTTGTTTGTTTACAAAATTCCCTTGCATAGGAAGTGGGTTAGACTTAAACGTGTGTATTTTTGCTTCTTAATGCTCTCTTTCACTTCAATTCATATTGCTAAGTGAGCATCATCAAAATTATCATGCCCATCTTAATGGCTATAAAGAAAGAGCTTTTTGGGAGACAACCCAATTTATTTTTGCTTGCAGTTTGTTTTTGTTTCTTTGAGTCTTGGAAGTTATTACTTCGGTAATAACTTCTCCTTATCCGTTTTGTTTGGTTTTTATGGCAAGATTAACCTCTAATGAGAGAGAAGTAATATTTGGGGAGGTTGCTGCCCCAAAACAGATTTTTGTGCTTCACCGTACAAATTCGTGGGAGATCTCTGTACTTCGGATTGAGCTGTAATTTTTTATGCTTCTGCCCCAGGTTGTTATTTAACTTTAGTTAGTTTGGCACTTTTTGATTTGAGTAACAGAAGTTTTTCGAAAAAATTGATCTTTACCCGGCTGTTCTGTTTTGACAGATTTTGCCACTCTTGCATTTGCTTCTTTAATTGATTTCCTTGTTGAATTTTTTTTTGGGTTTTCGGAAGGAGTTGCTACAATAGCTTATGTTTTGATGGTTTTCAGTTGAATTTGGACTCAAAAGGTTTTGTCACTTCACTTATACTAATGTTGCTAATGAGAACTGTGTGAAGTTTTGTGTGAAATAAATTTTCAGGTTAGTGGAGATAATGGTGTAATAAGGAAGTGAAAGGTTTCATGACTCAAGAAATATGTGTATGAAGATGAAGATATTGATGTTATTCAAGTGGTGACTCTGGAAGAATCTACTAAATACCAAATTCAGAGACCTGCAAAGTCCGTTTTCGAATAGGTAATAGTTCTAGTAAGAAAAGTTTCACGAAAGATCTGTCCAGTTATATTTTTGCAGTTTTTAGCCAACAAGGAAAGCTACGAAGCGAAAGAGGGATGGAAACGGAGCCAGGGTGGCTCACACCACCCCCTGGCACGGGCCCACCCCTGGCCACGCCACCAGGTGGTGTGGCCACCCCGAACTCCGTCTTCGACCCGTTTTCTCCTAGTACCTTCCTTTTGTTGTGAAACTTCATAATATATAATCCCCCGGATTCCCTGAGGTTCGGATATTGTGTTCTCGTCGTGTTTTTGTTTCGATTTGTTTCTGCCAGGAACTATTCTTGAAAGCTTAGAAGCACAATGGTGTCCGCCAAGGATAAGGGAAAGGAGCCTATGGAGGAAGATCTCCAAGACCCCGGGCAGGAGAAAGAGATCAAGAGTGAAGGTGAAGAGGAGACAAAGCAAGGCCAACATCCTCACATCGGCACTACCATTGCAAGCATTGGAGTGGTGGCAAACCTTGCCAAGACTATGTCAATTGGGGGGAAGCCTCCTCGTTACTGTTCAGATCCATGGTTACTTCCTCCACGCGCCAAGAATCCTTTCCATACCCTTATCCATGAGCATCAATACCAGAATATGCCCAAGGATAAGTTACCCTCCAATTGGGATTTGCCTCGTTCTAGCCATGCAGGAAAAGAAGATTTCAAGGAGGAATAATGGGGAAAGAATCGCAAGAGCTAGAATTCACAACTCGACATGATCATGAGCCGTATTGAGCAAAACTCACAACTGATTCGTAATCTCACCTTTGAGATCAAGGATTTGGGGAAATTGATCAAAAAGCTCCTTGAGAGGATACCACCACCACCGAAGGAGTAATTAGTCATCAGGTGTGGCATCCCCTTGGTTTGTTCCAATCTTGGGGGAGTCCCACGGTATCACCTCACTATCTTCTATCTTTTTACCTTTTTAGTAGAGTCATATCATTAATAGAGAAGTTATCGTGTAGGATGGTTTGCATTATGGAAGTGTCCCATCTCTCGTTAGATATCTATGTATCACTTGGTGTGAGTTGCCGTTATGGAATATTAATGAGAAGTTCTATCATTTACTCTTTTGCATATCTTATATTAGTTTTCAATTCGTGGTTATATGATTGATCTTGTTGTTACTTTTGGTATCACTTTGAGATCATTGAGTTAATTTAGTTGGTTTTGGCAAACCTGGCTCGGTCAGTAGCAACACTATTTTGAGAATTGAATGAAAAAGATAGAAGTACTCTTAAAGAAATATAATTTCATCATCTTTCTTTCTTGATTTGCTCATAAGTTTAGTATTCTCTTATTAAGATATTTTGTGCTTCCAAGGAAGATTGCATGTTTGTTTATATCGCTTGTATGTTTATTTGTTTCCTTCAACTCCTATACTTGCTACCCCAGCCTTGCTAGCCAAAAACCTGTACTGAGAGGGAATACTTCTCGTGCATCCAATCCTTTAAACCAAAACCTATGCCATTTGTGTCCACCATACCTACCTATTAGCATTATTGCTATTCCAAGTAAATTCTTGTTTTTATCTACCTTCCAAATTAAACTTGTTATGTGAAAATTAGTTATTAAAGCTCTCACGAACTTGATGGCACACCTTATTTCCTTGCACTTAATAAACTTGAACCATTGTATCCATCTCTGTTGCGTATATGCTTGCGCTTTATAAGTTGGAGTTAGCAGAACCATGCATCATGGGGAACGCTTTCAACATTGCAATGGTACTTTGTACCTCGTTGATATCATGATTCTTTTGCCTATGGATCCCGAGGGTGTGAAATAAAAGGGGAACTTGTAAGATCATGGAGTTTATATGTGTGTTAGAGAAATGCCTGGGCCGCTAGCCTAAGCCATGCCTAATCATGGTGGAAACTTGCAGCATAACCATAATGAGCACTTTATTAAGCATATTCAATAAAAACCTATGCAAATAGGAAATAAAATGATCGCTGAGATGCTCATTGTCTGCTTGCCTTGTCATTTTGATTATGGGATAGCTCTTGTATCATGTGCAAGGGGTACCCCGTTGGCGGTTCTCTATGATACATATGTATTTACAATGACAAGAGCTTACTTGTGACTGAAGTTGAGTAGCATGAGGTTTGGTACTCGTAAGTGAGGGACATGATATTTCAACTTATAACTTGTCAAGCATATCCTCTTAGTTGTGTCGCTTTAACCTTAATCACCTAAAGATGCCTATGATAGGGGCAATGAGAGCTGAAAGCTAATAAGTATCATAATTTTTGGGAGGTCTTCATGAAACTTGAAATCCCTGCTTCCCTCTGCGAAGGGCCTTTCTTTTACTTTTTAGTTGAGTCAGTAAACCTATTCCCTTCTATATCAGCAAGTATTTTGAGTTGTTGTGTTTCATTCATTCATATGATGATTTATTCAATCATGTTTCTTATGTTCCTTGTTTTGCACTTTGCTCTTATCTTAGTGTTTACTACTTTGAAAGCTATCATTGAAAACCAGTTATTTGTGAACTCCTGCAAATTGTCAACTATTCTTCAACCAAGAGCTAAGTTTGCCATTACCAATTATGATTTACTTTATGCATCTTTATTGTGTTTCCTTTACTTATTGCAAGTTAAGTTATATAATAGTGACTTGTCTTCTATTATGATCTATGCATTAATGAATGTGATGCTTCTTGTTCGTATTCTTTTATCGACTCTTCACTCCATAAACCTGAGGTCATGTTTATTGAGCTCAGTTTTCGCTTGGGGACAAGTGAAGTCTAAGCTTGGGGGGAGTTGATACGTCCATTTTGCATCACTATCATAATTTATTGTTATTCATTGATATATTTCATATTAAGAGATGATACTTATGTTATTTCACCTGTTTTTGCATGGTTGATGACTTTTGGAGCATGGACCGTTGAAGTCAGGATTCTGATGGAAAAGGTGTTGTTTGGAGGCAAAATTCGCGAAGATCAGAAAATCCGGGAAAATACATGGAAAATCCTATTTTTTCAGAAGACGAAGGAAGCCAGAAGGGGAAGCAGAGATGTGCCACAGGGGGGCCACACCACCCCCTGGCACGGGCCAGCCTAGGCCGCGCCACCAGGTGGTGTGGCCGCCCTGGTTCACCCCTGGCTCTCCCCTCTGGCGTATATTATCCTCCCGGAACCCTAAGACTCGGGGAGCGACCACAAAAAGATTCCGCCGCCTCTGTGGGGTGGAAAACACGGAGAGAGAAAGATCTCTCCAGCAGACAGAATTCTACCGGGGGAATTTCTTCCTGGAGAGGGGAGATCGTCGCCATCAACACCACCATTAAGCTGGACTTCATCGGGATCATCATCATCACCACCATCATCATCATCAGCACCTTCTTAACCATCTCCATATCACTGTAACAATTGGGTTGAATCTTGCATAGTTCTTAGGGGAAACTTTCTAGGTGTTATTACTCTTTGTAGTTGATGCTATTGAGTGAACCATTGAATTATTGTTTATGTTCAGATTGTTATACATCATTATTCCATCTCTGATCATGATCCATATGATGTCTTGTGAGTAGTTCGTTTTGTTCTTGAGGACATGGCAGAAGTCAGGTTGTTAGTAGTGGAATTGTGTTGAGAAAGATTCAATAGTTTGATATTTAAGTTGTGGTGTCCTTCTTCTAGTGGTGTCATGTGAACGTCGACTACATGACACTTCACCTATATGGGCCTAGGGGAATGCATTGTGTATTTGGCTACTAATCGTAGGGGTTGCCAGAGTGACAGAAACCTGAACCCCTATTAGGAAACCATTGCACATGGGACATCAGGGTCTTAGAGTTTAAAGTTGTGGTTAGGTTTCTACCTTAATTACTTTCTTGTACTTACGGATGTTTGCAAGGGGTATAATCACAAGTATGTATTAGTCCTAGGAAGTCAATACATTAGCACATGTTCACCCACACAACACTTAGCAAACTAAAGAAGATTAATCAACTATATGAAGCGAAAGCACTTGACGATATTCACGTGTGTCCTCAAGAACGTTTGGTCATCTTAAGTAATACAACTGTCTTGTCCTTTGCTGAATAAAGGATTGGGCGATTTGCTGCATTTATTGTTATTACCTTTTATTTACTCGTACTTTATTTACATGCATTATCAAAAAACCCTAAAAATCTGTTTGTTAAGTATTTACAGAGAATTCCTGCTCCAAGCCACTAGCCAGCACCTTCTGCTCCTCGTTGGGTTCGACACTCTTACTTATCGAAAATACTGCGATACACATAGCTTGATGTCTACGCACTTCTATTCTTGTAGACAGTTATTGGGCCTCCAAGTGTAGAGGTTTGTAGAATAGCAGCAAGTTTTCCCTTAATTTGATTACCCAAGGTTTATCGAACTCGGGGAGGAAGTGGTCAAAGGTATCCCCTCTCAAGCAACCCTGCAATCAAGATACAAGAAGTCTCTTATATCCCCAACACCCAATACACTTGTCAGGTGTATAGGTGCACTAGTTCGGCGAAGCGATAGTGAAATACAAGTGGTATGGATATAAGACAACGGTGCCAGAAAATAGCTTGATGGCATGTGGAAAAGACTAAATGCAATCTGAAATAAAGATGGAAGCAAGCAAACATGTAACATGTCTAATTGCAAACGGTGTTTCAATATTTAGAAACAAGGCCTAGGGATCATACTTTCACTAGTGAACACTCTCATATAAATACCTTCTCTTTATGATACTACTCTTAACTACTCTCCGGTTGGACACTCTAATCGATGGTAGGGATATAACAAAAAACCTCAAAGTTCGCTTTCCGCATCTAGATAACCCCACACTATCACCTTGAGCACTAGATGGTTCCAACAAACACCACAATTTCATAAAGACATCCAACTCCAAATATAACTCATAACAAGTATTTGTAATCTCTAGCCTAAGTGCCACCATGGTGTGCACACTGTCAACTTCACACGCATGGGGAGAGCAGAGATCTATTAAAGCACTTGAGTAGCAAGGTAGATCTCCTTGATTACAAAGCTCATGATCACAATATGATCATGCATAGAGAGAGATGAACACATAGCTACCGGTAGAACCCTTAGCCTCGAGGAAGAACTACTCCCTCATCATCATGGGAATCAGCAACGGCGATGGAGATGGTGGTGGAGATCGATGGAGATGGCTCGGGGCACTTCCCTGTCAACACCCAGATTTTTAATCCCAGATGCCTGTTATGCCATACATCGCAATCCCAGGATTACCATTTTTGCGAGACATAACAGATTGGATATCACAGTACATCATCCATTACAAACCATAATAAGGTCTTACATAAATAAAGGATCTCAGGATCCAGTCTTAGTACAATCAAGCAGCGGAATAAATAGCGTAGCGGTGGGGTCCATCTTCAGAGTCACAGGCAATGCTGACGATGGGAGATGATCCTAGTTGTCGTAGCCGTCCTGTTGTCCTCCTTCAGGGTAGTCCTCCTCATAGTCTGGCCACGGGAATAGCCAGGGACAAAAGCCATGAGTACTCTTTAAGTACTCGGAAACTATCACTAACAAGTAAGGTAGTTCTAGTAGGATTGCTAACTCTAAGTTTACTTGTAAAATTAAGTTTGAAACCTAAGCTGAGTTCAAAAACAAAGAAAGATAAAATAAAGTTTGAAAACACCTAAGTGGGAACTTAATTGTCATAGTCATAACCATTTTGTGGTCAAGTCATGTCGCAATTCATTTCATAAGTCATTTTGAAAACATCTGACAACAGAACAGTATGGCCACTTCAACTGTCCATAACCGCGGACGTGGCTATTCGAATAGTTTGACACTCTGCAGAGGTGGTACACTTTCACCACAAGATTCGATACATCTGTCAAGGATAACCCTGAATCATCATACTTAGTATGCAGATAATCACACATAACCTTTCCTTTACACACTCTAGTATCAGCACCTCTCCTATGAGCATGGCCTCCCAGCCATGACCATCTGTCATCCTGGGCACTGCATAGGTGGACAACATTGAGAGGTAGCCTCAGCTCAAACCTCTCCCGCGAGGGAACTAATACTAATGCATATAAACTTCCGGCTAAGCCTTACCCGATTAAGGTATTGTGGTTGTACGGTAAAATTGGAATGGTATGGCATCCGAACCCAACCATCAGTTTCGTAAAAGGGCTAAGGCTCATGCCTCAACACTTTCATCATCATAAACCATTTGTGTTTCTCAACACATGTCAAAACATCTCAATAGAATGACTCATCATTCCAAGGTTTTCACAAGTCAGTTTCACCAAGTATTCCCATCTAAAGTGAATCAAGTTTTGGTTTAGCTCTAAACTACTAAGTTAAGAGTGTTCACTAATATGGGATGCTAATCTCAATCTCATGCCATAGAATGACATCTAAGTCTAATTAGATAGGTCAAGTTTTATACTCTTTATGCTACCTATAAACAAGGTAAAAGACTTTGGTAAAGTAAAGAAGGTAAACCTTGTAAATAAGACTTGGAGTAGGTATAAGTCAAAAGGTATAACCAAAGCATGCCTAATGCATACACTTAGGTTATCTAGCTTGCAAGGGTTTGCTTGCATTGCTAATGATGTCTTGTAAGATTTAGCTTGCCAGTAATAGCTTGCTCGGTTTACTTGAAGTGCTAGGCTTGTCTTGTGTAGTGCAGTGGTTGAAGTTTTGTTCCTCCTCCTCTTGGTAGAACTACACCTCCTCGAAAGTTTGGTCGGTACTATCGTCTATAAATACATATGGGATACACAATCACCAAACAAAACTAACTAGTCTACTTAGCACACTAAGGCACACATTTGATGACCTATTATCATCACAAGCATCACAAGGTTTAATGAACTAGCTTCATTCTTTTTATCTCAGAAAAGTAATTTCTACTCATTGAAATTAACTAAGATTTAATATTCTCCAATTAAAATATGGGATCATGTGGACACATGTCATCACCACATATTCTAATATATGGGAATGTGATTTAAAGGTTGGATCACATTTTAATAAGTTTAAGTTTAATAATTAATGATTTAAAGTGACTAGAAATGCCTATATAGCATTATTTTGTTATTAATCCAAAGTCAATGCATGCAAACCTTGATATTATTACATATTAAGATAGGTATGGTTAAATTTGATTTTTGAGAGTCGGAATCAACTCAAAAGCTATTTTGGTTGATTATAGAAAAATGTTTGAATGTGCAAAAGCTTCTGTCTTGTTATTTTTACTAGGAGAGATCTCTAACTCTAAATGATTTAAATCCAACGGTCTTGGATAGAGATTTTTATTACCTTTCCAACAAAATTGGAATCACTCAATTTGGATTTGTAGAACTCCCTGAATTGATTTTTGAACTAAGGGACGAAACTAAGTCTAAGTCTAAAAAGAAAAAGATTTATTTGAATCACAGGGTCAGCGCGCAAAACTAATTGGGCCGGCCCAGATTCACTCCGCGGCGCTAAGGACTGCTGACAGGGGGTCCCGCCTGTCAGTGACTCATTAAACACGAAGCGGTATGGGGCGATAAGGACCACACGATTAGATCCTGGATCAACGGCTCACGGTCGTCGTCGACGACGGACACGTCGCCGGTGAGACTGAACCCTAGCGTGGTCGGTAGGGGTGCAGTGGGGACGTACCAGGGCACCAGCTAGTGCGGCAATGGGGGCGATCGAACGAGACGATGATGGCGGACTCAGGCGAGGTCGTGGCAGGGGCTGAGGTGGACAGAATCGAAGGGAGCTTCTCCTCCTCTACTGCGGCTGTCTCCGGCGGAATTCCGGCGATGGGCTGCTCGAGCGATTCCGGCGAGAGATGGGGAAGGACTGGTGGAGGGAGGGGATTGGAATGGTGTGGCGATTGAGGCTCGGGGAGGCCTCCTTATATAGGCTCGAGGAGGGGACCGAAGGGTGTGGGCGGAGCTCGTCGGTGACGACGGCACAGGGGGATACCGGGATGGGCGAGGTAGGCGGACAGTTCCTTGGCGATCATCTAGAGCTTAATGGCGACTCTGGGGGCGGTGGCAATCAGTCGGGAGCATCGCACGCTCTAGGGAACAGAGGTCGTGCTCCACGCTGTTCCCGGCGATCGTGGGTCGCGCGGCGGTGCACGGCCGTGTCTGGCGGGGTGAGGTGGTCAAGGAGGAGTGGCGTGCGTGGTTTGCGGTCGAGGCGCGGTCGGTGGCGTGCTGGCGGTGAGGGCGCTCTAGCGTGCTTTGGCGGGGCGCAGAGAGGCATGGGCGCGAGCGAGTGGAGGTGGTCTAGGGGCTGGCTTTGGCCGTGGGGTGGACATGGGAGTGTTGTAGGGTTGGGCGGAGCTAGTGGCGGTGCTGGATTGGCGCGGCGCAGTCTGGGGAGCGTTGCCCACGCTCGGCCAGCGGTGACCAAAAACGGGCGGCGCGCAACTGTTGCTCCAGGCTAAAGGTAGGCCAGTGTGGATTTGGTTAGAGCTGGGGGAGACAAGGGAACCAAAATGGGCCCAAAAACTTGAAAAGGCATTGATCCATCAATAGTGTTTGTTAGTAAGAAAAATGGTGCATGCCACCTATTCGACACAATGGCCGCATGAACCAAACTTTCAAATTTTGAGATAATTTTTGGTGGAGTTGTTTGTCACATGCTTAAGCATCTGTGGTTGCTAGGATTTGCCAAATGGAATTCATTTGGATGGTTTTTGAAAAAGTGTGATCTAGATGCATGAACTAGATTCAATTTTCCAATGTCATTTAAAATTAGAGTTTGAATGTTTTTGGGAGATCACAAAGTGGGCCTTGGCACATAACTACTTGTACTACCAAGGGGTTCAAAGATCCATAATTGTCTCTGTTGAAAATTCAGTGGTAGGAACACCCAAAGTGGGCTAGGTGATTAAAATGGCAAAAGTGACAATTTCCTTATTTAATTCTTTTTGATTTCTTTTTCTTGGGATTTGCTTGGGGATGATCTAGATGATGTGTAATTCACCTTAGGGTCAGTTTACAACCAATAGATCACTCAATCATGGCAATTCAAAACAATTCCTATTTTAATGCACACACATATGAATGCTTAAAGGTTTTTAATAGAAAAAGGTTTTGTTAATCCTAAATTGAGTAGATTTGATCTTGATCACTTGGATTAAAGTCTTGGGATGTTAAAAAACCTTCCCCCTTAAACAAAATCTCGTCCCGAGATTTAAGAAAGAAAACTAGGAACTAAAGAGATCTGGGAACTCAATCCTAATGTAATCTTCTCGCTCCCAAGTGGCTTCTTCTTCGGTATGGTTGCTCCATTGAATCTTGAGAAATTTGATACTCCTGGTCCTGGTGGTTCTGTAGGCTTCCTCCAATATACGGATGGGCACTTCACGATACGTCAGATCCTTGTTGATATCAACAGCTCGGTGATCGATGTTTTTGAACACTTCGGTCTTCTCCGGCACTTCTAGGCATTTGCGAAGTAACGAGATGGAACACATTGTGGATGGCTGACATCTCCTCTGGCAGTTCCAGTTGATACGATACTTCTCCTCGATGATTCTGAATCTTGAAGGGTCCGATATATCTGGGGGCTAACTTTCCTTCCAGACTAAAATGTTGCGTTCCCTTCAACGGCGAAACCTTGAGATATACAAAATCTCCAACATTGAAAGTCAGGTCTCTCCTTCTCTTGTCAGCATAACTCTTATGTCTGGATTGGGTGGTCTTGAGGTGCTCACGGACTTTGTGAACCTTCTCTTCGGCTTCTCGGAGAATGTCGGGTCCGAAAATCTGACTTTCTCCTACTTGCGACCAATTCAAAGGGGTACGACACTTTCTTCCGTATAGGAACTCAAATGGTGCCATCTGCAAACTGGCTTGATAACTGTTGTTGTATGAGAATTCTGCGAAAGGCAGGCAATCTTCCCATTTTGATCCATACTCTAACACACAAGCTCTCAACATATCCTCTAGGATTTGGTTGACTCTTTCAGTCTGTCCATCGGTTTGCGGGTGATAAGCTGTGCTGAAATTCAACTTGGTTCCTAATCCTTCTTAGACTTTCTGCCAAAATCTCAAGGTAAATTGGGTTCCTCTATCCGATACTATGGTCTTAGGGGGTTCCATGTAGACTAACAATTCTAGGAATGTACAACTCTGCTAGCTTAGAACTCTGGTAGGTTGTCTTGACAGGTATAAAATGAGCTACCTTGGACAGTCTATCAACGATGACCCAAATTGAGTCATTTCCCCTACTAGAAGTAGGCAAACCAGTGATAAAGTCCATTCCGACGGAATCCGATTTCCATTCCGGAATCTTCAATGGTTGCAACAATCATGCAGGTCTCTGATGTTCTGCTTTGACTCTTTGATAGATGTCACACTTGGCGATGTAGCTTCCGATTTCTCTCTTCATCTTGTGCCACCAAAATTGCTCTTTTAAATCTTGATACATCTTTGTTCCTCCGGGGTGGACAGAATAAAGAGTATCATGAGCTTCTTGCATGATAACTTGCTTCAGTTCCGAATCTGTTGGCACACAGATACGTCCTTTGTACCATAGAACTCCTTCTTCGTCTTCGGTGAATCCAGGTACCTTTCCTGTACCAATACGACGTTTGATTCTGTCGATACTTTCATTTCCCTTCTGGGCTTCCTTGATTTGGCAGATCAAAGTGGGTTGAAGTTCAATACTAGCTAGAAATCCTTTGCTAACTAGATCAGTTCTAAACTGCTCCAACTCCTCATACAAACTTGGTTGATTCTCCTTGATCATGGTGTTTAGCCGACACGGCAATCTGCTAAGAGCATCCGCTACCACATTAGCTTTGCCTGGGTGATAGTGAATGTCAAGGTCATAATTCTTGATTAACTCTATCCATCTCCTTTGCCTCATATTCAGCTCCTTCTGAGTGAAAATATACTTTAAGCTTTTGCGATCTGAGTAAATCTCACAGCGATTACCCATAAGATAATGATGCCATGTCTTCAATGCCAAAACTACGGCTGCTAACTGAAGATCATGGGTCGGATAGTTCTGCTCATGCTGCTTCAGTTGTCGAGACAGATATGCGATGACTTTGCCTTCTTGCATCAATACACATCCGAGACCAATCTTGGATGCATCACAATACACATCAAACGGCTTCTTGATATCTGGCATGATCAATATTAGGGCTGAAATCAATCTCTTCTTCAACTCTTGGAAACTTGCTTCACATTTGTCGGTCCATTCAAACTTCTTGTCCTTCTTCAACAATTGAGTCATGGGTCTTGCTATGCTCGAAAATCCTTCTACGAACTTGCGGTAGTATCCCGCTAATCTGAGAAATGCATGGACTTGGGTTTGAGTGGTCGGGGCTTCCCATGCTTCAACATCTTTGATCTTTGCGGGATCAACACCGACTCGTCCGGCAGACACAATATGTCCTAGGAATCCTACTTCTTTCAGCCAAAACTCACATTTGCTGAACTTGGCATACAACCGATGCTCTCTAAGGGTTTCAAGGATGATTCTCAGATGTTGCTCATGCTCTTATTCTGACTTGGAGTAGATAAGGATATCGTCGATAAACACAACGACAAACTTATCTAGAAAATTCATAAAGATCTTATTCATGAGATTCATGAAATAAGCAGGGGCATGGTTAGTCCAAAAGACATGACCGTATACTCGTATAAACCATAACGAGTAGTAAAGGCGGTCTTCGGAATATCCGTTGCACGAATCTTAAGTTGGTGATAACCAGTCCTAAGATTGATCTTAGAGAACACATTTGCTCCAGTCAACTGATCAAATAGATCTTCTATCTTTGGCAAAGGGTACTTGTTTTTGATTGTGACGTCATTCAGTTTCCGGTAATCTGTGCACAAATGGTTGCCTCCGTCTTTCTTGTCGACGAATAATACTGGCGATCTCCATGGCGATGCGCTTGGTTGAATCAAGCTTGTTGGCAACATAGCATCCAGCTGCTTCTTCAATTCCACTAACTATGAGGGGTTCATGTTATAGGGTCTCTGGGCTATGGGACCGGTTCCGGGGATTAGTTCAATAATGAACTCAATATCCCTATCTGGGGGCATACCGAGCAATTCATCTGGGAATACGTCGGGGTATTCACAGACTACTCTGACTTGGTCTATGGTGGGTAGGGCTAGACTCTTGTTGCACTTGAATTGACGGGGTAAGGTTTCAGATATATGCTCTACTGAGACTCCAGAGCTACTGGTCATGGTGATGGCTTTCTTGGCACAGTCAATCAATCCTTTATGCTTGGACATCCAATCCATTCCTAGTACTACTTCCAAACTTTTGGTTCTGAGTACTATTAGATTGGCGTAAAAATCTATCCCATGTATTCTGATATGCACAACTTTGCAAATTTTCCTAGCTTTTGTAGTTGAACCAGGGATTTGAACTATCATGACATGCTTCAAGTTGGTTGGGTGAATCTTACTAGTGCATGCAAATTCTTCGGTGACAAATGAGTGTGATGCTCTAGAATCAAACAACACTCTTGCTAAAACTGAGTTGACAGAAAACATACCCAGCACTACATATGGCGCTTCTTGGGCTCCTTCGGCGTTCATGTGGAAGAGACGGCCGTTGCGGTTGTGAGGGTTCCCTAGGGCGAATCTTCTTCCTGGTTGAACATGACGCTGCTGTTGAGCTAGGGCATTCACATTGGCAGTGGCGGCAATCTTCTTGGGACACTCATTGGAATAGTGACCCTTCACTCCACACTCGAAACAAGTAATCCGAGACTTGTCTTTTGCTGCCACGGGCACATCATTGCTTCTAGTGCGGTGTTGTTGTTGTTGTTTTTGTGCTTGGCAGGTGCACGGTTGAAATTGCTGGAGTTGCTGGGGTGATTGTTGTTTCCTCCGAACTTCACATTTCCTCCGCTACGGTTGGGGTAGCTTGGGCGAGACATTGGGGGTCGATTGTTCCGCAGTGCATATCCTGCAGAAGGGTTGGGACGGTACTTCTAGTGACCGTTGGATCCAGCTTGGTGCATCATACGACGTTTGCAGTTGTCGTTTGCTTGGTTAATCTTCCCTTCCATCTGAATGGCAGAGTCGACTAGCTCTTCGAGATCTTCGAAACGGATGTTGATGAGGACAGTCTACATCTCATCATGTAGTCTGCTCAGGAATCTCTCCTTCTTCTTGGCCTCCGTGTTGATCTCATCAGGTGCATACCTGGAAAGGGACAAGAATCTGTAACGGTACTCCACTACAGTCATTCTGCCTTGCTTTAACTCTCTGAATTCATCCCTCATTCTGGTGACTAGACCCTGCGGCACGTGGGTGCGGCCGAACTTGATTTTGAAGGCTTCCCATGTCATCACTTGACCATGGTTCATTGTGCGGGTGTTGTTCCACCATGCTCTTGCATCTCCTGCCAAATAGTGGGTGGCAAAAAGAACCTTCTCGTTGGCATCCACTCCTGCTACTTCTAAGTTGTTCTCCATTGTTTGTAACCAGTCATCAGCATCCAGTGGGTTCTCTGAAGTGCTAAAGATTGGGGGATTGGTATTCTGGAAGTTTTTGAGTTTGGATCCATGATGATCCTGATTTCCATGGTTCTGGTTGTTGTGATCCATCTGGGCAATCTGCTGCAATGTTGCTAGATTAGCTTGGCGTTCTGCCCTACTAGCTTCACGGTCTGCAATGAGAGTCTGCAGAATCTGCAGCATTGGGTCTTGTGATGAGCTTCTCCCTCCGAGGTTTCCACGAGTCACCTAAAGATTGAGATAGATAATGGGGTAAGAGGGAAAGTTCTAAGGTTCATGGTTTTGATTTCAAAGGTAAAACTTTGAGTTTGACTTAGGTTTTGCAACTAACTTCTTTTCATTCATTCAAACAAAGCACACGATACAAACACACACACCACAACATCAAAGGAAAACAGATGGTTTTAAGAACCATTATGCAAGCTACGATACAATTGGGCCGATACTCTTCACTCTACGATAGTGCTCTAGTGCATCTACTCATCATCAATGAAGTCGGAGTCATCATCGTCGGTGTAGAAGTCCACAACATCCTCTTGCAGATAGTCATCATCATTGCTGAGGTAGGAGTCAATATCCCCTTGGATATCTTAACCTTCCTCTTCTTCTTCTTCTTTTGCTGCAAGCTGAGCTTCTTGCTCCTTGATGGTCTTCTCGAGGTCGGCCACCTTCTTGCGAAGACGGTCGATGGTGCGATCCTTCTTTACGCGTTGACGGCCAAGAGACTGACGATCCTTGACGAGCAGTGAGAAAGTCTGGGCCTTTTGGGTGGCAAGGGCGAGGTTATTGTTGGCGACCTCTCTAGCATTGTCCAACTCCTTCTATCTGTCGTATAGTACGAAGTCGAGGTTCTCCACTTGACGCTTCAGTATTGGGTGACTTGGCATCTCTAGCGGCATTCCCATGGAATCACGCCTTGCATAGTGAACAAAGCGGGTTCCTTGGATTAGGTTAACACTCAGGGCACACAGACGTGCGAGAGCTTCATGCATTGCCCTGGCTAATCCATCTAGCCAGTTGTTCTCTCTCACGGAGAACTGAATCCTCCCAGATATTGGTGCTTCTATCTTTCCTCGAAGATCAGTAGTCACTAGCCATTGTAAATCTCCTCCTAGTGGACCCGGGAGGTGAGCTCCAAGAAATTACGGATGCGGATGCTCTAAGAACTCAGACAGTGAATCCAGATCCCTCTTGAAGATCCGTTGGCCTCGGTTGCCCAACTGGTAGAACTTGCTGTATTGGGCTTCCATGTATAAGAATTTAGGATGGGAAAGTTGGTGAAGTGATCAAGTGTGTCAAAGTTTTATGTAGTAATGTAAGAATTTGGAGTAACATGAATTTTTTTTAAAGAAAGAATTCCCAAGGGTAAGAGAGGAAATAGTTTTCATAAATACTCACTCTGGTTTTTGAAACTAAGTTTTTGTTCAGACGTTCATTCTAACTAGGGTCTCCTATGGTCAGGATGGCTCTGATACCAACTTGTCAACACCCAGATTTTTAATCCCAGATGCTGTTATGCTATACATCGCAATCCCAGGATTACCATTTTCGTGAGACATAACAGATTGGATATTAGAGTACATCATCCATTACAAAACCATAATAAGGTCTTACACAAATAAAGGATCTCAGGATCCAGTCTTGGTACAATCAAGCAGCGGAATAAATAGCATAGCGGTGGGGTCCATCTTCAGAGTCACAGGCAATGCTGACGATGGGAGATGATCCTAGTTGTCGTAGCCATCCTGCTATCCTCCTTCAGGGTAGTCCTCCTCATAGTATGGCCATGGGAATAGCCAGGGACAAAACCCATGAGTACTCTTTAAGTACTCGCAAACTATCACTAACAAGTAAGGTAGTTCTAGTAGAATTGCTAACTCTAAGTATACTTGTAAAATTAAGTTTGAAACCTAAG
Organism: Avena eriantha; assembly: GCA_910589775.1. Classification (NCBI taxonomy): domain Eukaryota; kingdom Viridiplantae; phylum Streptophyta; class Magnoliopsida; order Poales; family Poaceae; genus Avena; species Avena eriantha. Next base: position 185,933,028 of record OU342743.1, read on the forward strand.
ATGAGTTCAGAAACAAAGAAAGATAAAATAAAGTTTGAAAACACCTAAGTGGGAACTTAATTGTCATAGTCACAACCATGTTGTGGTCAAGTCATGTCACAATTCATTTCATAAGTCATTTTGAAAACATCTGACAACGAAACAGTATGGCCACTCCAACTGTCTATAACCGCGGATGCGGCTATTCGAATAGTTTGACACTCTACAGAGGTGGTACACTTTCACCACAAGATTCGATACATCTGTCAGGGATAACCCTGAATCATCATACTTAGTATGCAGATAATCAAACATAACCTTTCCTTTGCACACTCTAGTATATACACCTCTCCTATGAGCATGGCCTCCCAACCATGACCAACTATCATCCTGGGCACTGCATAGGTGGACAACATTGAGAGGTAGCCTCAGCTCAAACCTCTCCCGCAAGGGAACTAATACTAATGCATATAAACTTCCATCTAAGCCTTACCCAATTCAGGTATTGTGGTTGTACGCTAAAATTGGAATGGTATCACATCCGAACCCAACCATCAGTTTCGTAAAAGGGCTAAGGCTCATGCCTCAACATTTTCATCATCATAAACCATTTGTGTTTCTCAACACATGTCAAAACATCTCAATAGAATGACTCATCATTCCAAGGTTTTCACAAGTCATTTTCACCAAGTATTCTCATCTAAAGTGAATCAAGTTTTGATTTAGCTCTAAACTACTAAGTTAAGAGTGTTCACTAATATGGGATGCTAATATCAATCTCATGCTAGATAATGACATCTAAGTCTAATTAGATAGGTCAAGTTTTATACTCTTTATGCTATCTATAAACAAGGTAAAAGACTTTGGTAAAGTAAAGAAGGTAAAGCTTGTAAATAAGACTTGGAGTAGATATAAGTCAAAAGGTATAACCAAAGCATGCCTAATGCATACACTTAGGTTATCTAGCTTGCAAGGGTTTGCTTGCATTGTTAATGATGGCTTGTAAGATTTAGCTTGCCAGTAATAGCTTGCTCGGTTTACTTGAAGTTCTAGGCTTGCCTTGTGTAGTGCAGTGGTTGAAGTTTTGTTCCTCCTCCTCTCGGTAGAACTACTCCTCCTCGAAAGTTTGGTCGGTACTATCTTCTATAAATACATACGGGATACACAATCACCAAACAAAACTAACTAGTCTACTTAGCACACTAAGGCACACATTTGATGACCTATTATCATCACAAGCATCACAAGGTTTAATGAACTAGCTTCATTCTTTTTATCTGAGAAAAGTAATTTCTACTCATTATAATTAACTAAGATTTAATATTCTCCAATTAAAATATGGGATCATGTGGACACATGTCATCACCACATATTCTAATATATGGGAATGTGATTTAAAGGTTGGATCACATTTTAATAAGTTTAAGTTTAATAATTAATGATTTAAAGTGACTAGAAATGCCTGTATAGCATTATTTGGTTATTAATCCAAATTCACTGCATGCAAACCTTGATATTATTACATATTAAGATAGGTATGGTTAAATGTGATTTTTGAGAGTTGGAATCAACTCAAAAGCTACTTTGGTTGATTTTAGAAAAATGTTTGAATGTGCAAAAGCTTCTGTCTTGTTATTTTTACTAGGAGAGATCTCTAACTCTAAATGATATCAATCCAACTTTCTTGGATAGAGATTTTTATTACCTTTCCAACAAAATTGGAATCACTCAATTTGGATTTGTAAAACTCCCTGAATTGATTTTTGAACTAAAGGACAGAACTAAGTCTAAGTCTAAAAAGAAAAGGATTTATTTGAATCACACGGCCAGCGCAGGAAACTAACAGGGCCGGCCCAGATTCACTCTGCGGCGCTGAGGGCTGCTGACAGGGGGTCCCGCCTGTCAGTGAATCATTAAACGCGAAGCGGAACGGGGCGATAAGGACCACACGATTAGATCCTGGATCAACGGCTCACGGTCGTCGTCGACGACGGACACGTCGTCGGCGAGACTAAACCCTAGTGCGATCGGTGGGGGTGCAGTGGGGATGTGCCAGGGCTCCAGCTAGTGCGGTGATGGGGCGATCGAACGAGACGACGACGGCGGACTCAGGCGAGGTCGCGGTAGGGGCTGAGGTGGACGAAATTGACGGGAGCTTCTCCTCCTCTGTTGCGGCTGTCTCCGGCGGAATTCCGGCAATGGGCTGCTCGAGCGGCTCCGACGAGAGATGGGGAAGGACTGGTGGAGAGAGGGGAGTGGAATGGTGTGGCAATTGAGGCTGGCGGAGGCCTTCTTATATAGGATCGAGGAGGGGACCGAAGGGTGTGGGCGGAGCTCGTCGGTGACGATGGCACAGGGGGCTACCAGTGTGGGCGAGGTAGGTGGACGGTGGGTGGTTCCCTGGCGATCATCTAGAGCTTAATGGCGACTCTGGGGGCGGTGGCAATCGGTCGAGAGCGTCGCGCGCTCTTGGGAACAGAGGTGGTGCTCGACGCTGTTCCCGGTGATCGTGGGTCGCGCGGCGGTGCACGGCCATGTCTGGCGGGGTGAGGTGGTCAAGGCGGAGCAGCATGCACGGTCTACGGTCGAGGCGCAGTATGTGGCGTGCTGGCGGTGAGTGCGCTCTGGCGTGCTCTAGCGCGGCACAGACATGCATGGGCGCGAGCGAGTGGAGGTGGTCCAGGGGCTGGCTTTGGCCGTGGGGTGGACAGGGGAGTGCGGTAGGGCTGGGCGGAGCTAGTGGTGGTGCTAGATTGGCACGGCGTGGTCTAGGGAGTGTTGCCCACGCTCGGCCGGCGGTGACCAAAAACGGGCGGCGCGCAACTGCTGCTCTAGGCTAAAGGGTAGGCCGGTGAGGATTTGGTTAGAGCTCGGGGAGACAGGGGAACCAAAATGGGCCCACAAACTCGACAAGGCATTGATCCATCAATAGTGTTTGTTAGGCAGAAAAATGGTGCATGCCACCTGTTCGACACAATGGGCGTATGAACCAAACTTTCAAATTTTGAGATGATTTTTGGTGGATTTGTTTGTCACATGCTTAAGCATCTGTGGTTGCTAGGATTTGCCAAATGGAATTCATTTGGATGATTTTTGAAAAACTGTGATCTAGATACATGAACTAGATTCAATTTTCCAATGTCATTTAAAATTAGAGTTTGAATGTTTTGGGGAGATCACAAAGTGGGCCTTGGCATATCACTACTTGTACTAGCAAGGGGTGCAAAGGTCCATAATTGTCTCTGTTGGAAATTGAGTGGTAGGAACACCCAAAGTGGGCTAGGTGATTAAAATGGCAAAAGTGACCATTTCCTTATTTAATTCGTTTTGATTTATTTTTCTTTGGGATTTGCTTGGGGATGAACTAGATGATGTGTAGTTCACCTTAGGGTCAATTTACAACCAATATATCACTCAATCATGTCAATTCAAAACAATTCCTATTTTAATGCACACACATATGAACGCTTAAAGGTTTTTAATAGAAAAAGTTTTTGTTAACCCTAAATTGAGTAGATTTCATCTTGATCACTTGGATTAAAGTCTTGGGATGTTACATTTCCCGTCCCGGCAGGGTGCCGAAACAGAGACTTTCTGTCCCCCAAATCTCCCCTTCGGTGGTGGCGGCGCTGCGGAACTTTTTGTGGCTGGAGGCTTGACTATTTAGGGTTTTTGCATTAGGAGGCATCTTATAGGCGAAGAGACAAGGTCGGTGGGCGGCCGGGGGGCCCATATGACCTGGTGGCGCGGCCAGGGCTAGCCCGCACCACCACATGGTGTGGCCGCCCTGTGGCCCCTCTTTGTCTTGTCTTTTGGCTCCGTGAGTCTTTCGGTAAAATATCGACTTTGGCTTTTGTCCCGTCCAATTCCGAGAATATTCATTTTCTGACTTTTTGGAACCAAAAACAGCAGAAAACAGGCAACTGGCACTGTGGCATCTTGTTAATAGGATAGTTCCATAAAATGCATAAAAGTATCTCCAAATGTAGACAAAACATAAGAAAGTAGATATAAAACCAACATGGAACATCAAAAATTATGGATATGTTAGCAACATATCAACATCCACAAGCTTAACGCCTGCTCGTCCTCGAGTAGGTAAGTGATAAAAAGAAAGAAATTTTTTTGAGGTGACATGCACCATCATAAACTTGATCATCATTATTTGTAATACATTGATAGCTGTGATCATAGTACTTCAATCATAACATGAAAGACAAATTTCTAACAATAAGACAAAGAAACTATTGTTGCAACATGAAAAGGCACAAACAAAAGATTCATGAATAGCAATGCTTTGCAAGACGTTTGTTTGTTTCACATAAAGAAAACATAGCATAGTGGCATTCAGCTTGTCCCTCATAGAGTAGCAAACATAAATGCATAGGACACCTTCAAAGTTCATAAGAGTGACTAGATACAAATAGTTTAAAACAAGCAATATCAAAGCTATGCATCAATCAACAAGTCTTGGGACAATGCACATTAAACTAAGAATGTCCACTATGCTCTCAAAGTAGGTGCATAAAGATAGAAGGTGGAGACTCAACATAAAAGTAAAAGAAAGGCCTTCATAGAAGGAAGTAGAGATTCAAGTTTCATAAAGAGCTTCCAAAAATTATGGTACTTGTTAGCTTTCATCTCTCATTGCCCCTATCATAAGCATATTGAAGTGATTAAGGTTAGAGTGACACAACTAAGAGGACATGCTTGACAAGTTATTAGCTGAAATCTCATGCCCCTTACTTTTGAAGACCAAACCTCATGCTACTTAACTTTAGTCACAAGTAATCTCTTGTCATTGTAAGTACATATGTATCAGAGAACCGCCAACGGGGTACCCCTTGCACATGATACAGGAGCTATCCCATAATCAAAATGACAAGGTAAGCAGACAATGAGCATCTCAGCGATCTTTTTATTTGCTATTTGCATAGGTTTTTATTGAGGATTCTTTATAGAGTGCTCATTATGGTTATGCTACAAGTTTCCACCATGATTATGCATGGCTTAGGCTAGCAGCCCAGGCGTTTCTCTAACACACATACAAACTCCATGATTTTACAAGTTCCACTTTTATTTCACACCGCCGGGATCCATAAGCAAAAGAACAAGATATCAACGCGGTACAAAGTACAAGTGCAATGTTGAAAGCGTTCCCCATGATACATGGTTCTGCTAATTTCAACTTATAAAGCGCAAGCATATATGCAACAAATATGGACACAATGGGTCAAGTTTATTAATTGCAAGAAAGTAAAGTGTGCCATCAAGTTCGTGAGAGCTTTAATCACTAGTTTTCTCATAACAAGTTTAATTCGGAAGGTATATAAAACATGAATATACTTGGAATAGTAAATGCTAATAGGTAGGTATGGTGTACTCTTTGGAATAACTTGGTTTTAGGAGTTGGATGCATGAGTGGAACTCATACTTGGTTGTGGAGGCTAGCAAAAGATTAGGAGTGACAAACTAAGAGAGCAATAATGGCCATAGTCATGCAGAGTGACAAAACATCATTGATCAAAGCATAAAGTGATACTACAAGTTGAAACTAAAGGATCATAAAGGCTATGGTGACTTGGAATAGTCATAACATGGTGTGAGCATGCGCCAAGTCAACCCAAATAAAGCATCAAAGGAGAATACCACAATATTATGCTTTAATATGCTAAAACAACGATGATCCTTCCAAGGCACACATTAAGCAATCTCAATTGTTTATAACAAGTCATGCTATAGCAAAGAATACAAAGCATAAAGCCAAAACAATATCAAGCATGACATGATACAGCATAGGCCACAGTAAAAAACAAGCTCTCTTTACCACTTAAGCATGAACTTTTCCTACTCTTTTCCAATCCAAACCAAACTATTTGAAAACCAATGTATAAAAGAGGGGGTCCAACCAATTTATTTAGCAAACTAAGAAAACCAAGCAAACGAAAAACTAGAACAAAAACGAAAAAGAAGACACTCCAAGAACAACACAACTGTGCATGAAACAATAAAAATGAAGTGTTTGGAAGAAACCTGGGATTTTTATTGATGAAGAGGGGGATGCCTTGGGCATCCCCAAGCTTTGATGCTTGTACTTCTTGGATATTTCTTGGGGTGACACGTGTGGCATCCCCAACCTTGAGCTATAGTCCATTCTTCATCTCATTACATCATTCTCTCCATACACCTGAAATTTTTCCTTCATACAAAACTTCACACAATCTTTATTAGCAACATTAGTCCAATCAGGATAATAAGTCTTTGAGTTCAGTTTCAACACCAATAAAACTTCCATCAAAACACAAGCTATTGTAGCACTTCCCTTGAAAATCTCAATTCCCCCAAAACAACCCAAAAAGGAATCAATAAGAAGCAAATGCAAATAATGGCAGAAATCTGTCAAAACAGAACAGCAGGTAAAAACCAATATTTTCCAAGACCTTCTGTTGCTCAAATTGAAACGTGTTGAACTAACGGAAGTTAGGTAACAACATGGGGCAGAAGCTCAAAAATTCACGCCTTAAAACGACGTACAGAGACATTACGCGAATTTTTACGGTGAAGCACAGAAATCTGTTTCGGGACAGCAACTTTCCCAATCATTACTTCCCTCTCATTAGAGGTTACTCTTGGCACAAAAAGCAAATAAAAAGGATAAGGAGCGGTTATTACAGAGGTAATAACTTCCAAGACTCATCTAAAACTTTTGGGTTATCTCCCAATAAGTATTTTTCTTTAACGCCTTTAAGTTAGGCATGATAGTTTGAGAAGATGCTCACATAAGAAATATGAATTGAAGTAAAAGAGAGCATCAAGAAGCAAATTCAAGCACATTTAAGTCTAACCTACTTCCTGTGCATAGGAATCTTGTAAAGAAACAAGTCATGAAAGCACAAAGCAACAAACATAGGAAAGCAAAACAAGTGCAACTTCAAGACTTTCAACATAAAGAGGGGAAACCTAATATTATTGAGATGCATAAAACCATGTTTCCCTCTCTCATAATAACTTTTAGTAGCATCATGAATAAAATTAACAATATAACAATCACATGAAACATTCTTATCATGAACCACATACATAAAAGAATGAATACTCCCCACATAAATATTGTCATTCTTATTAATTGTAGTAGGAGCAAATTCAACAAAATAGCTATCATTATTATTCTCATCACCATAATCATCAAATATAGGAGGCATATTGTAATCGTAATTAATTTTCTCCTCAATATTAGGTGGACTGAAAATATCATATTCATCATTGTAATCATCATATATTGGAGGCATAGTATCATCAAAGTAAATTTTCTCCTCCATGCTTGGGGGACTAAAAAAATCATTCTCATCAAAACTAGCTTCCCTGATCTTAGAATTTTCCATAGCATTAGCAATAATGGTGTTCAAAGAATTCATACTAATAACATTACTGTTAGCATGCAAATAAAGTTCCATAGGTTTTTTAATTTTCTCTTCAAACACTTCATGTCCTAACTCAAGATAAATACTATAAAGCTCTCTAATTTTGTTGTTGTTTTCCATTAAGCCTAACTAGTGAAAACAAGAAACAAAAAGATAAAATTGCAGAATCTAAAGGAAATAACTTCGAGCACTCACACCGGAGGATGTGAGTACCTTTTACCTTACCTCCTTGGCAACGGCGCCAGAAAATAGCTTTATGTCTACGCACTTCTATTCTTGTAGACAGTTGTTGGGCCTCCAAGTGCAGAGGTTTGTAGAACAGCAGCAAGTTTTCCCTTAAGTGGATTACCCAAGGTTTATCGAACTCAGGGAGGAAGTGGTCAAAGGTATCCCCTCTCAAGCAACCCTGCAATCAAGATACAAGAAGTCTCTTGTGTCCCCAACATACCCAATACACTTGTCAGGTGTATAGGTGCACTAGTTCGGCGAAGAGATAGTGAAATACAAGTGGTATGGATATAAGACAACGGTGCCAGAAAATAGCTTGATGGCGTGTGGAAAAGACTAAATGCAATCTGAAATAAAGATGGAAGCAAGCAAACATGTAATAGATCTAATTGCAAACGGTGTTTCAATGTTTAGAAATAAGGCCTAGGGATCATACTTTCACTAGTGAACACTCTCATATAAATATCTTCTCTTTATTGTACTACTCTCCGGTTGGACACTCTAATCGATGGTAGGGCTATAACAGCACACCTCAAAGTTCACTTTACGCATCTAGATAATCCCACACTATCACCTTGAGCACTAGATGGTTCCAACAAACACCACAATTTCATAAAGACATCCAACTCCAAATATAACTCATAACAAGTATTTGTAATATCTAGCCTAAGTGCCACCATGGTATGCACACTGTCAGCTTCACACACGTGGGGAGAGCAGAGATCTATTAAAGCACTTGAGTAGCAAGGTAGATCTACTTGATTACAAAGCTCATGATCACAATATGATCATGCATAGAGAGAGAGATGAACACATAGCTACCGGTAGAACCCTTAGCCTTGAGGAAGAACTACTCCCTCATCATCATGGGAATCAGCAACGGCGATGGAGATGGTGGTGGAGATCGATGGAGATGGCTCCAAGGGCACTTTCCCATCCCGGCAGGGTGCCGGAACAGAGACTTTATGTCCCCTGAATCTCCCCTTCTGTGGCAGCGGCGTTGTGGAACTTTTCGTGGCTAGAGGCTTGAGTATTTAGGGTTTTTGCATCGGGAGGCATCTTATAGGCGAAGAGGCAAGGTCGGTGGGTGGCCAGGGGGCCCACACCACCTGGTGGCGCGGCCAGGGCTAGCCCGCACCACCACATGGTGTGGCCGCCCCGTGGCCCCTCTCCGTCTCGTCTTCTGGCTCCGTAAGTCTTCCGGTAAAATATCGACTTTGGCTTTTGTCCCGTCCAATTCCGAGAATATTTATTTTCTGACTTTCGGGAACCAAAAACAGCAGAAAACAGGAAAATGGCACTGTGGCATCTTGTTAATAGGCTAGTTCCAGAAAATGCATAAAAGTATCTCCAAATGTAGACAAAACATAAGAAAGTAGATATAAAACCAACATGGAACATCAAAAATTGTGGATATGTTAGCAGTGTATCAGTCGTCCATTGACACACGAAAGGAAGAAGATCCAGCTGACTTCTCTGTCTCATTCCCTAGATCTCATGGTTAACTTGTATTATACGGTGCTAGAATCACTTGCGGCATTTGTTATTAAGTCCTAGATGATACATTCCCGAGCAATGATGGTTTTATTTCTGGTTATAATGGATTAACTGATCACCCTGGATCAGTAACCAATAGTTCAAGTCAATTATGAAATTAGTGTTTTCTGCCATCCTTTTTGAAATGCAGGTAATAACAGTAGTAGATTGCAAATACTTGATATAAAATAACCAAAGGTCATGAACAAGTGTGAACTTGTCTTTGTGATTACAAGATTATGCAATCATGGTCTTCAGGACGATATAAACTCCAATATCTAAAAACTTTGTCATTGGTCCGGTAAGGACTCGTGTTTAAAGAAGCAATATGCTATTATGCATAAATAATGTTATGCATTTTGTAAAACTGCGAAGTAATTCCCCAATAATGTGGATGATTTGAACTTAGGTGATTTCTTTAAGATTTGGTTTATCTTCAAGTTACTTCACAAGCAAATATATCTACAAGGAACTTAAGACGACCATACAAAATTTAAAAGGCAAAGCACAATAACAACATAGGATTGAGGTTGATTGATATCATGTAATTTGTATGAAAGCTCAGGTTTTAGGTTGAAGTGGAAAAAAGAATAACTTTTGAAGAAAATATTCCTTATATTAAGTTATTTAATGTTTAAGATTATTAGAGTAAAACTTATTGATATTCATATGTGAAATGGATCGTATGGGCACCTAGAGGGGGTGTGAATAGGTGTTACTCCAAATTTTAATACTTTTTCAATTTTAGGTTCGACACAAAGGTAAATTCTCTAGATATGAAACTACGGAGAATTTCCCTATATGTAAACCTAACTACTAAGCGAGTAAAGGCAAGTAAAAGTGAGGAGCGAGGAAACCGTAGTGGAGCACACGGAGACACATGATTTGTTTTACCGCGGTTCCTTCCTTGTTAAGGGAAGTACGACTGCGTTGGAGGGGTGACAGGTACTAAGACCACCACGCCGGCCTCACCCTGTTCTCCGATGGATCTCACCACCAAAGGCCTGATCCACCTTTACTATTGGTACCCTTCGAGGCGGAAACCGGTGCCTTTACACAACTAGCGGGACACACATTCACAACCGAATTGGAGGCTCCCGTGATGACAACAAGCTGCCACAAGAACAAGTAATATCAATAACCAAAACACAAGATCTAGATATTCATAAGAAATACTAGATCGAAGATCCCCCAAGTGAATGAAGGGGAAGAGATGCGCTTGATTGGTGTTGTCGAAGATCGAAGTCTTCTCCTTCGATTCCCCAAAGATCGGAGCCTTCAGGTGGTTGAAGGGAGAGATTTTCGTTGAGACCTTGAAGAATAGAACAACACTATTTTGAATGAATCAAGAGATCTAACACGAGGATCAATTAGGGTATTTATACCCCCTGCCAAAACACACCGTTGGAGATTTTTGGGGCTGGATTATCCGGCCAGGGCAAAGCTCCTCCCTAGAGTCAGTGACATGGGTATGCCTAATAGGCACTCGACTATAGCCTACCTGGTGTGGCCTGACGGAAGGCCCACTCGACGAATTGCCAAGGTCCATGACACGCATGACATGCCTTGGATGCCTTTATAAAAATCCCCGGGGGGGGGGGGGGTGATTATCCGGCCCGAGCAAAAACTCCGGCCCTGGCAAGACAATCCGAAGGATAGTCTGCCCCCATACCGCATGACGCGCCTTGTCCACCTTTGTCGATTGAGCCAAGGGGATAATCCGGCCCTTGATAGGGCATATTTTTGGCTTCTTTTTATATGCGCACTTATTTGCGGCACTCAACACACATCAAATCTTCCTTAGTATTGTTATCTAACACACAAAACTATAGGGATTAAGAAATATTCTTTCAATATGGTTTTAACAATCTAGAGTTAACATGTTTTTTGTTGATTGATTAACAACCTAAAGTTAACTATAAAATCATAAATGAATTAAAACATAATATGTACAGCATTACTCAGTTCTAAGATTTCCTTAAGCATAACCAAGGATGTGAGGTCATTCACTCCCAATGCGAGTGAATGGTGAGTTCAAGACTTGTTTTTCTAGTATGATCCTAATGACAGGTTATATTTATTGCTGATCGCATAAATAAATGCTGCCAATTGTTTATTAGGGTTTGAAATATTAAGACATATTTAAGAATTAATTCTATTGTTTAAAGAAATAGCTTTCTATAAGTTCTACATGTTTTAGTTTTAAAGAATTACATTCTATGTTCCAATAAATCCCAAGTGGTCAATTAAAGTTAGCAAGGATTTATTTTGATTTATAAATGATAAGAGAGAATGTATCTCTTTTATTTTAATGGAAGAACATACTTATAAAGCCAATTATAATACTTACTTTTATAAATCCTAAAATGACTTGGAATCTTATATTAACATTTTTCTAAAATAATAGATTTACTTTTATACACAAAAATGATTTTATTTGTTTTTACAACTTTTTCTTATTTTGCTATATTTCATTGAGAGATTTAATGGTGTTAATATTTAGTTGCATTTTATTTAACTCAAACAATTAATATTATATTTTTCCTAGGTAGATATTATTTTTGTGAACATTTTGATATAGCATATGCATTTTTAGAGATTTTCTATATTTTTATAGAGATCAAAATGTTATAGGGGCATTTTGGTAAATTTTTATTTATTTATTTATTTATTTATTGATTTCCTCCTCCATTCTTATTTTAGCTGGCTTGGCCCACAGCCCAGTCCAGCTCATATAGACGCCCACTGGTTGGGCTCAACCCCAACCCCATGACTCGGCTCGGCCACCTCGACCCACTCCTCTCTCTCGCACGTGACCTTGCTCCCCTCTCCTCTGTGGCGAGTCCATGGCGTCGCTACCGTTGTTGCTTCTGTCGACCGCCTCCGACTGCTATGGACAACTTCGTATGACCCAAACAATTTGCCTTTCTATGATCTACCTCGTCCACGACTTTGATTTGTGATACCCACCTTATTCTGGTCGCCTCCCCTCTAATTGGTGCTAGGGTTTCTGTCAAACTATTGTGGTGGTGCTCCGCTGCCATGCTTGGGGTTACCAGGAGCTCAAGATCTCCCTCCCAGATGATGGTGAGCTGCTGGTTGCGGCTTGGCATAGGAGCAGCACCAGCGTGCTCCCTATGCCGACATGCAGCGGTTGCCGCCATGGTGTGCGCCGCCTATGCTTCACCTCCGACGAGCTACGTCTCGCCCCCAGGTAGGTGCTTCCTTTACACTCCCTCTCTCTCTTGCACGCGACCTTGCTCCCCTCTCCTCTCTGGCGACTCCATGGCGTCGCTACCGTCGCTGCTTCGGTCGGCCGCTATGGACAACTTCATACAACCCAAACGATTTACCTTGCCTTGATCTACCTCGTCCACCACTTCAATTTGTGATACCCACCTTCTTCTGGACGCTCTCCTCTACAACTGGTGCTAGGGTTTCCGTCAAATTGCTGCGGCGGTGCTCCGCCGCCATGCTTGGGGTTACTAGGAGCTCAGGAGCTCCCTCCCCGATGATGGTGAGCTACTGGTTGCGGCTTAGCGCAGAAGCAACACTACCGTGCTCCCTGTGCCGCCAAGCCGCGGTTGCCGCCATGGTGTGCACCGCCTATGCTCCACCTCCGACGAGCTACGTCTCGCCCCAGGTAGGTGCTCCCTTTACACCCTCTCTCTCTCTCCATTTTTTCTACTTGAATCTGCTCCTATTCTCCTCTCTCTACTTGAATCCGCTCCTATCCTGCTCCTCTGATGTGTTCAAGTTTGTTGTGTTGTTGATGTTCTCGGTGGTGTTTTAGCAAGAACAATGTGTTCTTGCATGGTGGTGAAATGATGGCGTGGAGAAATAGATCTGAGGAGATATTGATATTGTGTTGTGATAAATAGCAAGTACCCTACGGCTGCTCCTCTTTATATGCTAGCTGCTACTATTGATGTGCTGGCAGCACATGTTATTGCATGCATGTGTGAGGTGCTTACACGTGAGGCCCTCCCTGGTTCAAGTTTCTATGCCTAGAGCTTCTCCTTGTAGATGAGCTCGACTGTCAGTATATTTTGTCGGATTTCACTATTTCTTCTACTGGTCAATGGTGAAACTTGCCCCAACCTACGATGCTAGTTCTGAGGCAAAGAAATCCTGATAAGAACAGATTTACACCTAACCCCTTTACTTAATGTACTCAGTGATGATTCAACAAGGCATTTCCTTGCCCACCTGAGAGTAAAACATTCACCATAACCCTCTTCCTATTTTCTTTTCTTCTGTTTTGCTTCGTTTTATGTTTACATGAATCAAATTAAAGAACAAAAGAAGAATCAAGAAAGTAGATAAAGAATAGTTTAGATTTTCTTTTTACTCTTTTGTAACTTTCTTTTATTATTAAACATTGTAAAGAATATTGTACTCTTATATTAATGTAATTAAATTCAATTTTTCTTTTTTCTTAATTGAAACTTGTGAAGGTTAATATCTTACTTAATAAAGTTAAGTGTTATTTCTCTTTGTAATTTCAATTTCTCTTTTCACTTATTAATTGCAAAGGATCAATGTATTATTTTATTATGAAATAAAGCATTCCTTTATTTCTTTTAGACTTGTAACCCCTACTTTCTTATTTATGTAATAAAGATTACCACTCTTTATTGATATTAGTATTTCATTTATATATCTTCTTTATTATCTGCAATCCCATTCCTTTAGTTATTATTATAATTCAATTACCATTTATAATTTATAATTCAATTTCATATTCATTTTGAATTCAAATATACCATTTGGCATTCAAATTTGAACTGTTTTTCCCTCGGAACCCAAAAATTCCGTAGAGGTCATGTCAAGATCTATCGCATTTGCCCTAACGTTTCCATTAGAATAAGAGAGATCTCGATCCCTCTATACCTCTTTTAGTTTTGCGCGAAAATTCTCTGAATTTTCTTATGCGTGAATGCAATAGACAAACCCGTGGTCTCTTTTTTCTGACCTAAAACCTTGCGATGTTACAAGAGGGCACACCCCGAACGAGCCAACTACAAGCGGTACAGGGCATCCCATCGGGTGGTGCAGGGCAGCGAATATGCGTGGTGGCGCATGGAGGATGGCGGTAACGATGCATGATGGTGGCACGACGGAGGTCCCAACATCGCGCGAGGTCATGGGAGCACCGACACAAGGCCCTAGAGGTGGAACAGGATCCTGGAGCGGGGTCCTTGGTTTGGCGAGGTACTGGAGCGGGACTTGGTATCGGCGCGGCCTCCTAGACCATGGAGGAGGCCTTGGAGGTGTTGTCGGCATGGAGCTCCTAGAGGTGGCGTTTGCGCTGCGGAGGAGCCGGCTCGGGTGGCCCTGTTGGCGGCAGCGCATGCCAGATTTAGGTGTACGTGGGCTCGATCGAGGTGATGGGGCTGCAACCTATGGCATGGTTGTCGACCTGGAGCTGGTGTGACAGCGGCCCGTGGCGAGCCCTTGACCGTGCAGGAGGTGGGAGAAGGTTAGGGATGTGGGTTTCTCGGTCGTGTGGGTGGTGGAAGATGGTTAGTTCCCGGCCGTGCCGGTCGTTGGTGAACCATGTTAGTTAGGCTACAATGACAAAGGTGCTGTTGTGGTAGCGGTGCGAGCCAACATGGACGGTTTCCCCAATCCGATAGGGTGGACAGAGGTGTGCGATGAATCACATGAAAGTCCAGCCCTTGTTCGGTCGGTGCTGGCAGCGACGACACACGTCGGTGTCGTTCCCCTCCTTAGAGGCGTCGCCGAGGTGTATCATCACTTCACTCGCTCGCATTCGGTTTGGTAGATGTCTCCGAGCGAAAGCCTAGATTCGGAGTTGGATCGGCGTGATGGCGACGTCCTCGATGTTGTCACTCTGTTGAGAGCATCGCGTTTGGAGACACGGTGTGGAGGTTTCGGTTGCCCTTCACTAGTGCTCACTGCTATCCAAGGCTAAGCTTCAGGGTCGCAATGCATGACATTGTCATCAAGTCCAATACGATGCCTTTCTTATGGCCTTTTGAGTCCCTCCAGCTACTCTTCTCGATGGATGGTGCGTTGACAAGGAGCGCAAGGTGAAGTTTCGTTCTTCGGAGGGTTTAGTGTCGGCCGAGACGCGGCTTTGTTTCTTAGTCTATGATAGGTTCTTTTTGTGTTGTTTTTGTCTGTGTTGGCAGTCTTCAGACTAGCCATGGAGTAGAGTGGAGTCCGTACTACGCTCGTCGGTCGCAACGAGTGGTAGTCGTCTTGTATCAAAAATTCTGCCTTCTATACAATTATGTAGGCCTCCTGCCTACTTTATCGTTGATTTAGTACAAAGTTGTACTAAATCACGGTATATGCAGCCTCGAAACTGAACATGCCGTTGTTGATCCGTGGTCGATCCTTTTATTCGAAATTCCAACAATGTATCAATAATCATCAGTAATAGTATGAAAAGTCCTAAAAGTAATAAAAATTACAAATAGACCACTGGATCACCTAGCGATGATTACAAACACTAGCACGAGTTGAAGGCGTGCAGCCGGGCAAAGCTTGTTGTAGTTGAGCTTGTTGTACTAGACTGACGGAAAGTCGTCATGCTAATACCCGAAAGGACCGACGTACCAGAGCAGCAATCATCAAAGATGACAAACGTATATCGGAAGGGACTGACTTCAAACCACGAATACAAAAAATGATCGAATCCAAATGGCTCAGTCGAACACATGACTCCACGTGTCCTCCACCGACGCTAGACACACCAACAAGTGGATAGTGCAGGGAGGATCTTATTGTGACTTGAGATCGCTGTCGCCTCAACATCGTGAAGAAGACACTGAAGATAGTATAAATAAAACACCGACCTCCGGTCGGGTCCGCCACGCCTCCAAGCCCCTAAGGCCGACAGAGGCGGGACGGACTTGTGGCGTCGGCGGCGAAGGAAAGGAACCTAGATGGGTTTTGCCTGCCCTCCCCCGCGCCTCTCTCTTCTCTGTAGCATTGTCTCGTTGTTGGAACGCGGCGATTTGGCTCCCGGTTTTTGAATTGGATTTTAAACGCAAGTTAAAATGTCAAAAAGTTCGGATTTTTTTTGACGTGGTATACCGTTTCACGGAAAATGGATATGTTTTGTGTCGTGTGTAAAAAAGACAAATTTTGGTGCTTAGAGACTTTTTTGTCTTTTTATACAGGACACAAACCGTATCGGTTTTCCGCGAAACAAACTTTGCGAACACATAGAACGTCAAGATCGTACGCGCCAAAAAAAATCCAATTTTTTTGACTTTAAAAAAATATAGCTACCAGTAGCATATGCTCCCGGGATCAAAACTGGATTTCCGCATTGTCTCCCGTTTTATAATTGCCCTTGACTGAAGTGCGTAGATGCGAATCACACTAAACTCAGCATTTCAACAGTGAACAGACCAAATGATAATATTAAAGAAGTACCAAGAAAGGACAATAGTAATAATAAGGAGCTAATTCCGAGAAGAAGAGAGACGGCTCCACCGACACCGACAGCACGCGCGAGCACGCCGAGTAGTACGTGCGCGACGTGCCACGCATGGCCACGGCCTTTTCAGGCGAGTTCAGCTCACGTTTCGCGCAGTACACTGGTCCACGGACTGGGGGTTGCAGGATTACCCGGTTCTAGTGGAAGCGCAGGTCCCGTCGGTTCGACGCCACGTAGCCCTCACCCCTGTCGGGTAGGGTCGAGTCTAATCCAATCCACCGGCTTTGCGTGGCTCGTGCGTCCGGTCCAACCCCCATGTGATCACGATAGGAACGGTCCCACGGACCACGGACAGGAGCGGCAAAGCAGGATGGGCGATTGGGTGGGAGTGGCGCGAGGCGAGAGCGAGACCGCAAGTAGAGTACTTTTCGGGTGGGCCGAGAACAACTGGTTCCGAGAGGGCGGGCAGCGGGTGAGGCTGGTGCGGTGGTGCCGGACCGCCGGTTCACATCACCGCCGCGGTGCCACGGCACTACGGCAGGCAGCAGCGGCACGGCACGGCACATCTGTTCTGGGCTGTAGCATTGCGATTGGGTGAGACGCCCGATTCTTCGGATAGTCAAATGATGTGCAGGTCGCGGTACACGACCCTAGACTAGACGATGGATGGATTCATGGAGGCGAGGTAGCTAGCCACTCATCAGACACTCGGCACGGCAGCGTGGTGTTTGTTCTAAAGAAAACGCGGCGTGGTCAGGTCGCCCGTCGTCGTGCTCGTGCGTGTGCTGCCACTATTGCATCCGTGAGCTGGGTCACATGCGAAAAACTCGCGGGGTAGCGTGGTCGTTTCTCTACTAAACAGTTACCGGTGCAAAAAAAAATCAGCTGGCGAAACACGAATCACAGCAGCTGCTACTGCTAGACACCACAGCACACCACCGTCACGCCAAAATGACCCTCCTGCCCCTGCCAACGACCGCCACCAGACTTTCCGGCGTGTCACGCACACACAATGATTAGCCAGACATCACCGTCAGATAATCTCCTAATCTTCCCCCACACAAAGCCAGGTTAATCTCACTTACTCGCTAACCTACTGGGCGACACGATGGCTGGCTCGCCGCACGAAACCCAGTATTGAATGCGGTTGTTACAAATGTGGCAACCGCAGCACGAGGTGACCGGGAGGACGAGGACGCGGGTGGTGTGGTGTGGTGGCACCGAGCTTTTCCTTCCCCAAGGATTCTCTCCCTCTCCCATGTTGTCAGCCGCTCTGCTGTGCTACTACTAGTCGTGCTCACCGCCAGCCCACAACAGCGCCACCGCAACAACGCGCACCAAAGAAACCAAAGCAAAGCAATGGAGCCGGCGCGCCTCCTCCCCGTCCCCGTATAGCGCCTACAGCTCTCCCTCCACCTCCCCGCGCGGCGGCTCCTTCTTCCAGCTAGCTAGCTCCTCGAGGTGCGTGCGGATCATTTCTTGCTTTCTTTCAGCGGTGCGGTATTGACTCTTCCTCGCCTCGCCCGGATCTCGTGCCTCCGCGGCCTCTCTCGGACGGGACGGGCTCATGCGATTTGATTTCTGCCTTTGCGGTGCGGGTGGGATTTCTTCTTCTTGGTGGGGGGAGTATCCTCCTCGGTGGCGCCTTTCCCCCCTTTGTTGCGGCGCGTGCCATTTTTGGGAGGACATTCGGCAGCGGATTTCTCGTTCTTGGGGGAGTCTCCTCGCTGGCGCCTTTTCCCCCCTTTGATGCGGCGCGTGCCATTTTTGGCCGTTCGGCAGCGTGCAGTTGCATTATCTCTCTGCAGGCGTGGGGTTCCCGTACTCCGCTGTAGTGCTCCCGCTAGTGGAGATCCGCTTCTGCCGTGGCATCGGCACCGCGGCCGCACTGCTGATTTATCCTAGTACTAGTATCGACTTGAGTTTGTAAATGTCTCCGCTCACACAAGGCTCGTAGGGGGAAATATATGGCAGTGCGCTCTTATGTTTAAATCACTATCCATTTCTTGATTTACTATAGTATCGAGTTTGTCATTGTGCTCGCTCGTCGCTCACAGAGGGAAGAGAACAGCGTGTGTTCTTATAGTATGTTGCGATCACCATGGATTTGCTAGGACTATGTTTAACCAGATTGACTGATCCTTCTGGGCTCGACAGAAACACAAATGGGGATATCTTTGTGCAATGATCATACTCGAGGCAGCGCATGCAAGATCCCTTAATTCCGTTGTGTCTCGTGCGATGGTCTTTCAATGTACTTGTAGGTTCGTCTCACCGGTTGTTTCGTGGTGCAGGTATTCTGGTCACCAAAGGATGGCGATGACGGCCTACACGAATCAAGCCCAGGCCATGATGAGGGACTACCTGCTAGCTGATCCACTCGTTCCATACACCTCCGTGCTCATTGGCGTTGTCTTGTGCAAGATGGTAATTTTATCCATCCTTATTATTGGTTTCCAAGTTAGAATCGATGATTGTAATCCGTGTTAATGCTCTGTTGATTTATGACAAGAACGGTTATAGTATTTGAGAGCTTTGGCTACACCATGGACCTACACCCCCAAGTAATAACACTAGTAGAACATCCAGTATTTATGGCAGGCTTGTTGCAGTAATCAATCAGGACTAGATATTGATATGTTCACAGAAACATAGTACAAAAATTAATTCTTACTACTTCCTTTTTAGAGTGGTTCGGTTTGGTTAATGAACTGTTAAACATATAAATTTTCCTCCACATTAAACATATTCTTGGTACCATTGCAGTTTTACCATTGTACAAGTTTTACAAATGACTGCATGAGCTTGTGTTCCTTGTGTTAATATAAGGACACATACCAAGAAATTTTGTGTTCAAGTTATGAGTTGTATGACTTGAGCCTTCAACCAGATGTTTCCATCTTCGTCAACGACAAAGCAATCTTCTCAAAATTTCTACTTCCTCCGTCTCAAAATAGATGTCGCAAACTGTTATAAATTCGGATGTATCTAGATTCATCCAAATTTAGACAAACTTTTGACATCTATTTTGAGACGGAGGGAGTATTTGTGAGACAATTAATACCAGCATTTACTGTTTGCTGCCTATTTAACTGGACCAGTGTCAACCACTTTTGATGTTGCGGAAGCCAGTTCATAATTATCCATGAGCATATTTTACTATCTGTAGTTTTTTTCTGTGACAAACTATATGTTTTATCCTGTAGACTTATGATATCACAAGGATATTGAGCTCATTTTACTTCAAGGGCTATTCTTCTTTGACAAAGATACAGCGTGTTGAATGGAACAACAGGTCACTCTTAGAGCTAGCTTGTATATTTATATTGCTCCAGTCATTTTCTTTTCTTTTCATAAAATTACATAGTGCCAAACTGACAACCAATTATACCTGTTTTCAGGGGTATGTCCAGTGCACATGCAATCTTTATCACGGCTATATCATTATACCTTGTTGTGACTACGGATCTTTTCTCTGATCGCCTGAAGGGTCCTATTACATTCCGTAGTTCGATCATCTCCACTTCTGCATTAGGGGTACTGGATAACACCACAACATTTTATTATGATCAGTGACTAAAATGTCTTGTTTTCACGATGGGCTTCTGTTTGATTGGTCAATTAACATGTGTGTCATGGCCGTATGCTTGACAGGTTTCTGTGGGTTACTTCATCACTGATCTTGCAATGATCTTCTGGGCTTATCCTTCCCTTGGTGGAATGGAATATGTAGGTGCCGAACTTTCGCATATATGTGATGAGAAAATTGTTAGTGAACTAGATTTAAGTTCAATCTAATTTGGTTTGAAATAAGCTCAAACATTATAATTTGGCAACAATCTAGAAAGTTGTCAACTGGTGATTGGCTAGCATATGCTTATGGTTGTGTGTTGCCATTTCAGGTACTCCACCATACCCTTTCTCTAGTTGCAATAGCTTACACAATGTTGTCAGGGGAGGGGCAGTTTTACACATACATGATTCTTATTTCAGAAACTACCACCCCTGAAATAAACATGAGATGGTAAGCAATTGATTTTTTTTATGAAGTTCTCACATGGTGTCCTGTATAATTGGTTGTAATGTATTGTTCTGCTTTTTTTAAGGTTCCTTGACACTGCTGGACTGAAAAAGTCGAGCGCCTACCTGGTTAATGGTATTATGATATTTGTTGTATGGCTGGTGAGTTCAGTTAATTCTATAAAATATTGATGAATAAAGGAAGTGTGGAGTGCTCAGTGCTCTGTAGAAAAGAAAATGTGTAGTTTTGGCATAGTATTCAGTAAAGTTATATAGAAAGGAATCACATGAATAGAATAAATAAACTGCTTTACTTTCACAAGTTCATAAATAATTGCATGCGGCCATATAATTGCATTGGCAAAGTGGCTTCATCCTCTTGGTTTCTATACTAGTATAGGATGCTTCTCTTTCTAGAGCATTATTTAGTCTACTATGCTGTTTGGTAGTTGGAGCATTCCTTTTGATCATAGCACTGGTCTACTTCCTTCAGGTGGCAAGGATATTTTTGTTCCTGTATGTATTCTACCACATCTATTTGCACTACAGTCAGGTACTAATATCGTCATTGTAAATGCATCCATTCAGCTCTCCTTAGTACAGACATCCCTATGCCATCTGACACGATTTTACTGTTCTTCCTTTCTCAATTGATTTCATCACAGGTAATGCAGATGCATCTGTTTGGTTATTACCTGGTATTGACTGTGCCGTCAGTGCTCTTTGTCATGAACGCCGTGTGGTTTTCGAAGATTTTGAAAGGGGTGAAGAAAACACTGTCGAAATGGTCATGATCGATTAGGCTTTGTGGAGAAGGAGCTATCGCCAAGACTCTGGTGTTCTGGTGGGCGGTGTCTGATCTCGAGGTGTAAAGTTACGAATATATATCAGCTTAACTAGGGAAAGTGAATATGTAAAATACTACTACTAGCAAACAAGTTTAGATTAGGGCAAGTCGCACTATTTTTCAGTGGGCAGGAATTTGCTAGCCATGTTTGGCATGTACTGAAGTTCCAGCAAGCTGTTCCTTTTCCCGTCCTGCAGGTGCAGTGTGTGTATAGCAGAAGAAAATCTCACTGCATATCTTATCCCATAGTATAAGTTTGAACGCTAATTCGATATTCTTAAACTTGAGACACTAGCCGTTCTTACTGATCGAATTTGGTTACTTTGGTCTTCACCCTAAAATTTGGTTGTACTTTTCTGGTACAAAGTTATCTCATCGGACTATCTATGGGTCCTGACAGTTTTGTGCTGTAACTATTTTAAGGTTTGCTTTCTCTAAGATGTCCTATAGAAATCAGCTACAGCTGCAGTAGCGAAAATGTTTCAGTTCCCTGTGAGAATTAAACTGCTTCCTATGGAATTTCTACGTGCATGACGCAGCTATAACGTCTGTTCAGTAACCATAGGTCTAGTTTCTTTGATTCCACTCGGTATTCCTTTTCCACTGGTAGTTCGACCTATCCAGAAAAGTTGTCGGCCTACGAATGTGGTTCCGACCGTTCCGATCCCTCTGGTAAAAACTCAGACTTGGAGACAAGCAAATTCAACACCTGGGTAACTCTTTCACTTGCACTGATATTCTAGTCTGGGCATTTACATGACAAACGCATGAACGAAAAAGGGAAAGAAAAGGCACGGGTGAGCTAAAGCATATTTCAGGATAGTTTGTCGAATTCCTCTCCTATGGTCTCATACCGGAGAGCATATGTAGCCGAGACTATGCTTCAGGAGCAGCATGAAGCCGCGCTAACCACTCTCTCGTTGGGTCGCTGGGATAGAATCATGCCCGCCTGTGGGTTCTGAGCCGCCTGTCCTTGAAGCAATCTCTTTGCTGCAATGGGGTGGATAAAATGTTAGGATCTAATCATAGCTTCAGTGCACACAAGAGAAAATAAAGACGATAAAGTGTATGATAAGGGGGAAATGTGCAGAAAGGTAATGGCGGATCCATATATGAGCTGTGCACATATTTTTCAGTCCAGAATCGGCCCAACAGACACTACGAAAGTGAACTCACCAATCTCATAAAATATGTCATTCACATTGGTTGCAGTTTTAGCAGATGTTTCCATGAAGAACAGGCCATTTTCCTGCGCATACGTCTTAGCTTCCTGCAGAAAACGAGCCACATTTCAGATTTAGATATATAGCAAGTACCTCGGCAGATAAAAACGTCCATAGAAGCAAACATAATGCTACAGGCAACATGAAGCTGTGCATTCTCTTGCGACAGTTTCATATTCTCTACTTAGATCTTATTTCCTACATCTCGAATTGTATGACCAGGGCATACCCCGAGTGAGCACAACAATTAAGAAGGCTATACAAAGCATCAAAGAGAAAATGGAGAAGCTACCCTTGCTATATATACCTTGGGAAGTACTGAAGAGATAACCAACAAGAGTGTTGCTTACACATGCCCAAGATGTGATAAATGAGAAACAACAAGGAAAATGAATAAAGTCACATGTGTATGCCTTATGTTGTGAAATGAGTTGGGAAAATTGTATGCATCAAGTTTGAAATGGTAGGAAGTACCACCAAATTTATGACCAAAATATTTCCACAAAGCTACACATATACAGATATCATGAACGTGGATAGTAGTAGATAGTACTATCTGCAATTTCTCAAACTGTATTCATGTTGGAATCTGGGTTAGCATAGCAATGTAGGAGAGTCTGGAATATTCTAGTGAGTGTTGGAGCCTGAGTTAGTGTAGTAGTAGTACTCTGGTAGAGTTTAGAGTATTCTAGGGAGCGTTAGTATAGTAGTAGTGTCCTACTAGAGTCTAGATCATTCCAGTGTATGAGTGAATATGTAAGGCTAAGTTGTGCTATATATAAGAGGTGTGGAGGTCCATGGGACTATGCCCATCCAGAATTTTCCCCCCAAGACCTACATGGTATCAGAGCTAGGTTCCTCCTATCCCTAGCTACCACTGTTCCACTGCTCAGCACCCACCCTGGCTCTTGTTGTCAACAACAGCAGGCACATTGTAGTCACCCAAGCGGCGGGAGGCCGCACCATATTGCTCTCAGCAGGCAGTAGCCACCTCGTGTTGCACGGTGCGTTATGTGAGGCTTGGTTGCTGCTCTGCATGAGGGTTGCTCAGAAAGCTAGTTAGAATGGTGCAATTGAGGTGCTGATAGGAGGATAGTAAGTTGGCGAGGTTGGATTTGGGGACCAAGAGAAACTGAGGATGGAGGAGGACCTCTGATCTGGTTGGAGATGGGCAGATGTTGAGGCGATGCCCGCAGTAGTGAAGTAGTTGGGCATCTGTGTTATGGAGGTGATGGCTGTAGCGCAGTGATGGAGCTTGAAGAGAAGATGTTGGTAGAGGTGTGGTAATGTAGATGGTAAGGGAGGAGCTTGATGGTGATGCTGAAATTGTGTTGCTGGAGTTGTCCAAAAGAGACGGTAGAGGCCGTGGTGACCAAGGTGAAGATGGCCGGAGGGTTGATGGAGAGGAGGTAGAGGTCAAGCATGTGACCGTGTTGGAGAGGTGGAAGGCATGTGGAGGTCAAGAGAGTGTGGAACTGTGGATAGCTGACTGGTGAGATGAGGTGGCTGTGGCCCTGTAGGAGCTGTTATTGAGGTGAAGCAACCGTGGTTCTGTAGGAACCAGATTTGATGAAGAGGCAATGGCGATGCTCAAGCTGATGATGGAAGGCGTGTGGTGCCGCTGTTGTAGGCGCCGGCGTGAGAAGGCGCATGGTTGGAGAGGCAACAGTGGACCAACACAAGAAGGATTAGAGGTGGCTAGCTTGATGCAAAGTTTGTGCATGGTGATGTTTATGGTGAGGCGGCTATGGCTCTGTAGGAGCTGTTGTGAGGTGAGAGAGCCGTGGTTCTGCGGGAACCAGAGTTGATGAAGAGACAATGACGATGCTCAAGCTGACGAGGGAAGGTGTGTGGTGCCGCCGTTGTCCGCGCCGGCGTGAGAAGGCGCATGGTTGGAGAGGCAACAGTGGACCAACGCAATAAGGATTGGAGGTGGCTAGCTTGATGCAAAGTTTGTGCATGGTGATGGTGTTGTTGATGCGGCATGTGGCGTAGCTTGAACAGTCAGTGTTGGATGGGTGCTTGACCGTAAATGGTGAAAGACCAATGAAGCAAGAGCTAGAGTAAAATACTCTCATGTATCTGTGGGCGCTTGTAAGCTAGAAGTGTAGTGGTAGTAAGTGTCATGGAGTTGTGGCAAGATGGTCATGGTGACTGACCCATGCCCATCTTGAGGGGGAGTGTTGGAATCTGGGTTAGCATAGCAATGTAGGAGAGTCTAGAATATTCTAGTGAGTGTTGGAGCCTGAGTTAGTGTAGTAGTAGTACTCTGGTAGAGTTTAGAGTATTCTAGGGAGCGTTAGTATAGTAGTAGTGTCCTACTAGAGTCTAGATCATTCCAGTGTATGAGTGAATATGTAAGGCTAAGTTGTGCTATATATAAGAGGTGTGGAGGTCCATGGGACTATGCCCATCCAGAATTTTTCCCCAAAGCCAACAATTCATATGCTGCAGCAAACATAAAGTCATTACATGATATTGGCAAATGTAAAATTCCTTATAACTAGAGTAACTGCAAAGCATAAAAGACTAATTGATGGTAATACCATCTTCAACAAAAAAGCAGACATGTGCACTAGGAAGTCCAGAAAACTAAATACAATGTGAATTTGTTATATCATCTAAGTGTTTTTTCTGTAAATTGGTTATTTGTAGAATTTACCTACAAGTAACCAATTAAACAAATTAAAATACTAGGTGCATCTAATACTCTCACAGTCTCACTGAGGGATTTGCTGTGTTTGTACCCCAAATAAACAACAACAATGCTAGTGAGTAATAGAATAGAGGAACATAAACATCAGTTTTGGAAGGCAACAAATTACACCTCGAAATAGAACAGTGGAACATAAACATAGTAAATAGTAATGCATGCAAACAATACCAAAGTGGGAAGGTTGACTTCAATCAGGAAGAAGATGAATTACGTACCTCTATTTGCACCTGCCTCGTCTCTACCAAATCAGCTTTGTTGCCAGCAAGAGCCACTACTGTATTCTGGTTTCCTACATCAAAGAAGAGAATAAATTAGATATATATATCAATCAACAAGCTACATAACCTTCAAGTAGCTCGATTTATTAAATATTAATATTTACATTATAATTAATCGGGTTCATAAACAATAATATTTCCCAAAAGATCTAAAAGAACAAGCGTGCAATGAGTAAGGAAGTCAAATGTGAGAGTTAAGTGAAAATTTGCAACAACTTGAGCAATAAGATCTTCGTAGCCTAAGTAGAAGTATAAACAACACAATGCATAGACAATTAAACAAGCATAACTTAACTGAGTAAATGAATAACAATGACACGTAAACCTAAAGTGATTCAGACTATTTATTATCCCATCATAAAAACTACAAGATAGATTTGATAAAAGCCAACTATTTGAGAAGCCAATTAGTCATATACTGGAATAAAGCTGAGCAGACATGATAAACCATCAGAGATAGATGGCATGTCTTCAAATGATAAAGTGGAGTACCTTGGGCTTGAAGTTCTTGAACCCATTTCTTTGCACGGGTGAAGGATGCCTAAAGGTAGAAAATACAAAGTTACAGACAATCTTAACTGGAGCATCCCTCTATCTGTAGTTGCACTTAATGATAACTATACTGCATCTGGATTAAGGTAGCCTATTTTAAGCATACAATGGCATTACGACATGTTCACATGAAGCAGCAAACACGAAGTGCATATGTGGACATCGGAGATTTCATCTCAAATAACAGAAATGGTTGAAACAGTACTACAGCAAACAAGATAGACACAGTCGTGCATCCGTAGTGCAGAAATATCTGGAGGAGTGGTGTATATTAGTTCTAGACTAAGTAATATCAATGTTTGTCAACTATGTATCAGGGATCTCATGTGCAGCAAAAGAAATGAACCGTCCAAGGCATCCTGTGCGAATGCACCACTAGTAATGAGTTACATCACTTGTACAAATACAAAGTGTGTTAAAAGCTCGACACTTTCCAGAGAATGGAAGGAAGCTAGCGTGTCGCTGTGCAAGTACACAACGAATTTAACCATCACCAAATTTTGCTAACTGCATTTATGTTGGCATCCATGAGAAATCTTAGCCCCTGCTGTCTGGTTTTGTTATGAATTACAGTGCCCTGCTGTTCTTAAGTGGCTACCACTCTTTCGCATTAAACGGTAAGGGGGTGCAGGTCTACTTATGGAATGCCTCCTCGCTCTCTTCATGACTCCATGATCTCTCTTTCTTTAAAAACAGTTTACCAACTGAAGAAACCAAGCTGTCAGATTTTGCCCATATCTCTTCGTATCACAAAATTTAAAAGGGAAACTGAGAGCTAAATCACGTCATCTGAAAACTACCTTCACAACCCAACTTTACTGCCTTCAGTATAATTACTCTTGGTTCCCTCATATTTCCGCAATTGAATTCACAACTCAGTAACGTACTACATAAGGAGTCATAAACATTGCTCACTGGCCAAAACAGATATCATGCAAATCATGAACTAGGGAAACTATCATCAAGACCTGTTATTTTATCACAGACACATGCAAACCAATTCCATTTCACTAACCTGATTCGAGATGTCATAGACAACTATGGCGGCAGCAGCACCCCTATAGTACATGGGGGCCAAGCTATGATACCTCTCCTGCCCAGCAGTATCCCAGATTTCAAACTTCACAGTCTCGTCATTAACCGCCAAGGTTTGTGAAAAGAAAGCCGCTCCAATTGTTGATTCCTGCAGATAGATAGACCGATATAATTAACATTTTCAGAAGAAAACTTGCAGATACTTAAGTTCAACATAAGGAATATGTCAGAACACTTGCTTGGAATTCAACAAATTGCCCTTTTACAAACCGAAGCACCAAGCTTGATTTTCCAGCACCCACATCACCAAGAAGAACCTGATATTCCGATCACAATGAAACATTATAGCGATTCTAACAACACTAAATATGATATAGTCCACAATCCACACTGAATTTAAAAAATACCTACAACATAAATTGCGGTTCACCGTAAAAGTAACCACCAAATGGAATATAGATATGGACTAGGAGCTATTAATGAGCTCAAAATTATCATGGTTGTGAAATATTTAAGTCAGCAAAAATTAGTGGCCAGGTCTTCATATACATTTGAACAACCGAAGAAGGGAGTTAGTGTTTAAGACACTACCACTGCATCACTAATCTCAGAAGGACTTTAACAGGAAATGTAGCTGCTGGCGCAAAACATCTAATGGAGAATTCCCCAGTAAATATCATTAGCAGTCATAAGAGCAGCCATATCATCGATTTGTTCACATCATAATTCACTCAATCATCAAGAAGAATCAAGCAAAATATATGATCGGCACCACTCCCACGAGAGAGCCAAAATTAGCCAGATACTAGCAGCGATAAGATCCAGTCCACGCGATTCGATCCAGTCCACGCGATTCGATCAATAACTGCGACTGGATACTCGGGATCAGAATTCGCACCAATTTGGCGTTGCGGATCTTGTTCCCGACGTTGGCCGCCATCGGATCCAACGGCTGATTTTTCGCGGAACCGTGGACGAGATCAAATCGCACGCAAAGAAGCGAATTGGGGATTGGTTGGTAGCTTCCGCGTTGTGAAATATGTTTATTTTCTTGGCTTATCAAATACGTTTTTCACTCAAACCCTTGTAGACCTGTATAATTAAACAACTAACTTTCTTACCAAACGGCCACCTAGATCAGGATATTATACCACTCGAAATGAATTGGCCGACTGAAGAGAACTTATGAATTGTTTTCAAATGTTTGTACTGCATCTGCCCAGAAATATTAACGCATACACTTTCCAAAATTATATTCCTCCGCTTGGAAATAAGTGTATCTAGATAAAGCAGTTATCTATACGGATGCGGCAATTCGGCTCAAATGCACCCAATGTAAGAAACATATTTTAAAATATCAAAAAAATTGAAAAAAAAATCTACATATACATTCGAACATTTATTTTGGTTCACAAATTTTCGGGATGAAGAACATTTTATGTGTTGTGTATTAAAAAGAAAAAAAAATCACGTGAATAGTCGTATTCCCGTGACATATTTTGTCTTTTTATACATGACACATAAAATATTCTTTCATCCCCAAAAACATGTGAACCAACATAAAATGTTCTAATATATATATGGATATTTCAAAATATATTTTCTCTGGGTGCATTTGCACCTGGGAGCCGAAGTGAATATCCCGTATCTATACACTATACACTAGAACATGTTTAAATGCATATGTATCTAGGTAAAAATGCGACACTTATTTCTCACCGGAGAGAGTATTAAAATAAGAGACCACTTCGCATGTGAAAATATGGAAATCCAATTTGACTCACGGTGAGTATGGAACTATTGTTTGGAAACACGTTTAAAAAAATAGAGAATTATTCGGACATATTATGTTCGTACACAAGTTTTCGGAAAAAAGAATATTATTCATGCCTCATATAAAAAGGATAATCTTCATTGCTCGGTCATTTTTTATACTTTTACACAAATCATATAAAATATTACTTTTTTCAAAAACGTGTGTATGGACATAGAATATCCAGACGCGGAATTCTTTCAAAAAATTACATTTAAAAAAAAATGCATTTTTATAATAGGTTCATATATACATGATTTTATCCTTTTTTCGTGATTTATCGTGGTGATCTAACCTGCAATCTGATGACGTGGTGGATGCATGTTGCCTTAGAGCATCTCCGTCCTGAGCTCCCAAACGCACCCCAAATGGGCTTTGCGAGTGCCGGGCGAAAAACGGTCAGCACCGGCATCCCAACACGCCGTCGACGGGTTGGACCACCCATCAATCTGTCTGGCACTTCCTTGCCGTCCTGGTACACATGGGATGGATTGGGGGCGACAACGCATGCCATGTTAGATTGATCGCGTGAGGCCCTTTGCCAGCGACCAAAGCTAACCCTAACCGCCACCCCATCGATCCCTGCCCCGCTCGTTCTCCATACCCCACGAATCGCCACCGCCCCACCCCTGGGAACACTCGATAGTCAACCGTCTCTCCCTCTTTCAGTCCATTCACGTCGGCCCTGTTGTAACACCCTCGAATCGGCCCTATGCAAGTTTTAGCCCTTTCCGCCAAACCCGCATAGAAATGATTCAAAGACGCCCACCAAGCACTTTCGTGCGGGTGGAAAACGAAGTAATACCATTACACATCAATCCTCGATGGAACCCACATAACAGATATATATACAACAACGACTCAACGAGTCAAGAATACATATATACAATACAAGATCCAAATCACCTTGAAATCAATATAACGTCCGAGTACGGACAAGAAGCAAATTAGGCTAAGAGCCCTGAAGAATAACCAATGGCGTCCATAACCCTGTCCAGGCCAAGCCGGAAGGGTAACCCTGCTAACGACGTCGATCTCAAACCTGCTAAGACAAAAGGGGGTGCCGACAAAGGGCAAAGGAAAAAGAGGAGCATCGGTATTGAGGCCAGTACATGGCGAGGCTAGAATTCGGCGGCTCTCGCCTACATAGGTATGGTGGACTGAAGCGGTAGTGCAGCGGCATTAAACAACCTATAGAGACTCAATACAACTGTCGGCTATTAGAGAGAGATAAGAAAGACCTATTCGGAACCACCTGATACTAACACCAAACATACCCATCCTGGTATTCCCCCTCGAGACCAAACGAGGAAGTCAAACCGAGAAACTCACACAGTTGGCAGTTTTACTCATTCCATTTTAGTTGTAGCATTTACTAGTCAGATATAGATAGCTTGAGTCATCCTGAAGCATAAGTAGTGGGCAGTTTTAATTAACCATTCCGTGATAGTTGGAACATTTACTAGTTATATATAATTGTCCTGAGGAATCCCAAAACCCAGCAATTGTTGGCACTTTTATCACATTCCATTGGAGTTGCAATACTTACTAGGCAGGTATAGTATGACACAGATCACCACAGATCCCCCAGTTGTTGGCATCTTTAATATCCATTTCGTGATAGTTGAATCTGATTACTAGTCATATATTAATTCAAGTTTATAGCACTACTTTAGTTATGCTTGTCTATGATCGAGATACTGTGCCCCAAGTCATCCATAACCGCGGACACGGCTTTCAGAAAGTTTTACCCTGCAGGGGTGCACAAATAGCAACACACACTCGATCAACCTCGGAAAAACCAACTCAAAAACCAACGAGGCTTTCACGACAAAGCAATCACAGGATTCATAAAATATTTCAGGGCGGCACCCCACTAAGCTACCCGCAACGAAGTTGGCCGGCTCCGGAACGGACCCAGGGTTTGTGACAATGGTTGTAAACGACTGAGAACCCGAAAGTGTGACTGGGCTTGTCGATACCGTGAAAACATTCCACGTTCCAAAACAGTACAGGTGCTCCACGCACAATCGTAAATAAAGCAGTAAGCATGACATAAGTACACGATGGTAATAAAGCCCCAAACTACTTGTGGCCCCAAGAAATAAGACATGAATCAAGCTCTGGCTAAGGGGGATTCATAGAGTCTCCCGGATGTGGATAGTGCGAATAGTCAAGGAACAGGTATCAAGTACTCGGGGTCCTACGGGACACAAGTGAGCGTGGAAGAACCAAATAACATCTATTTCCCACCGATGCCTCTGCATTAGTTATATCTAGCAATTTAATAGTTGTATTTAAAGTCATGATCATCTCCACCATTAAACATCTCCACCATTAAACATCTGCCAGCATTCCATCAACTGTGGTACTTGACAATACGAGATCACACCTGAGCAAGCAACTACGACTCGCAAGGCCAGCTATCTACCAAGCACAGGTAATAGGAGGTGTCCAAGGCCATATAGAGGTTGCACGGGATATAACTGGTGCATGGAAACTATAGCATCGCGACACGGATAGCAATAGATCAACATGAGGAAATAAAGACTATAAATGCAAAATAGGTAGAAAGGGGGAGAGATGCTCGCCTGGGAAACACTGCCGAAGGTTTATAACCAGAGAACTTGTCGATACTCGCATCAACTCATCGGCCTAATCCGCGAAGAAGCAAACACTAGAAGAAACACCGGATGCAATATTTAATACCATGGCAGAAGATCCGGCATGATCATGATATGAGGCAGATGCGGTGCAATTAGGCAATATTAAGCGGAACCGGGGTCCCGAAAATTAATTAATAGGTTCCAGTTATTTAGATACCCCACAATTTAAATGTTGTCTTAACAAAGCAAAACATGGCATCGGTTTGCTACACAAATTTAAATGGAGTCCGGAATAAGACTAGGATATCCTGCATAAACACTTCATATTTAATTATGAGGTGAATCGGCATAATGCCCCCAACCCACATGATATGCATGCGAGATGAACAATTAATATGCGACAGTTGATAATGTCATATTATAAAAATAGGGGCTTAGGGTCACACATCTGGGTTCGGAAGATCTTGGGTTCCGGGGGTTCAGGGTTCGATAGGGTTCGACGGGGATCGGTCTCGGCGGGAACGTTCTCGGACAACGGAGGAGAGCTTGGTGTTCCGGGAAGAAGGACTTGGTTGGCTTCGGAGGATCATCGGATCCGCCCTAGTCGGTGTCGATCTTGTCGTCGCGAAGATCTTGTCGGATCCGTGTATCGGGTTGGTCTTGGCATCCGGGGTGAAGTACTTGTCGTTCCCGTGGCGACCTTGGCGTTCTTCAGGTTCAGGTCTTGGCGTCTGAGAGGAAGTACTTGGTGGTTCCGAGAAGGAGGCCTTGTCGCATCCGATGGATCGGTCCTCGGGGTCGAAGAACTTGACGCGCCTGGGTTTGGTCTTTGGATCTTGGGTCGGGCCGTCGGTTGGCCGGGGCCGAAGGACTTGGCGTCTGAGAGACGATCTTGGCGTTCCGTGTCGGCGAACTCGGTGTTCCGAGGTGAAGTGCTTGTCGTTCCGGTGGCGATCTTGGCGGTCATCGGGTCCGGGTCTTGTGGTTCTCAGCCATCAAATCCGTTATGGAGATCATGGCGTCCGTCTCGTCTTTGGGGTCGAACTTGTTCAATTTCCGGGTCTTCGGAAGATCTTGTTGTCCCTGTCGTCGGGAAGATCTTGACGGAGGTACGAGTAAGTGTATTCTTGGGCTTGGACACAGAGGCTTCGGACTGTCGGAACAATTGCATCAACACCATCTTGGTACCATTGTGGAGCCACTACATCACCAAAACAATTTCCTCCACAACATTACCACAACGGCCTCACGTTAGCAATACAAGATCAGGTACCAACAAAACCGACGAGGCTAGCTGCGGAACCTTGGCTAGGATGGGGACACGCTGCCGCGAGCGTCAAAGATAACGAGGACCAACAGCGGCCTAGGGAGACGAGCTCGGGGCGGTGCCGCTGCTTGGGCGACGGACGACAGGGGCAGAGGTGAGGCGAGCAACGACGGGGTGGCGACGTGCTTCTGCAGAGGAGGTCGGTGAGGAGGCGACGAGGAAGGCGGCCGGACGTAGGCAAGACCAGAGGAGGCCCCTGGCGGCGGACGAGCTCTGCTCGACGGGGCCCTCTGCTCGGGCAGAGAAGAGCTCGGGTGGGAAGGCTCTAGGTGAGGGAGAGGCGCAGGGCGACCAGGCGGAGCTCCGAGGAAGCTGGCGAGACCACGCGTGGGGCGGGGCTAGAGGACGGCGGTCGGAGCACTTGTAGCCGGCGGCGGCACGATGCAGGAGGGGTCTGCGTCCCTGGCGGCGGGGCAGAGAGAGAAGCGGGAGCACCTGGGTGGCGCCTGACAATGGGAGACGGGGCGGAGTCGTGCCAGGGGGAAGGCGAGCAAGAGGAGCGACGGCGGTCGAGGCCATGACCGGCGGCGGGGGTTGGTGAAGAGCTGGGAAGGGGCGGGGCGCGCGCTACAGGGCGGCCGGCGGAGAGGGATTCGCGGGGTCCGATGGTCGCTGGCGAGCGCGGAGACAGAGGCGCCGTCGGGAACGCGGGTGGAGGCGTCCGTTCAGGGGAGCTGCAGGCACGGCGGCCGGCGAGGGAGGCGGTTAGCAGAGGAGGCGGCGGGGTTGTGGCCGGAGTCGGGAGGAGGGTGAGGCATCGGGTTTGGTGGGGAGAGAGAGGAGGGAGAAAGGCAGACGCGGGCCTGGGGGAACGGGGGAATCCCAAGGGTGCCTGGTCAGTGGTGGGGCTAGGGGGAGGGGTCGGTCGGCAGGTGGCTGGTGTGTGCGTGTGGCGTGTGTGGGTGGGGTTGGTGAGGGGATAAGGGTGAGAGGGAGCTGTGAGTGTGGGTGGGTGGGCGCGTGTGTGCTGCTGCGGCGGCTGGCTGGGTGGTTAGCTAGGTAGATTAGGTTAGGGGTGAGGTAGGTTAGGGTAGGGTTTGCTAGTTAAGGTTAGGAAGGAGGTGGCCGGCTGGGCTTTTGGGCCTGGCTGGCTGCCTCCCAAAAATAATGTGAACTTTTATTTTAATTTAAAATAGACTTTTGTAAATAGTTTTTAGACAAACAAAAGACCCGGAAAAGACCAGAGTTTTGATTTGAAATAAAGACGGGGCGTTTAGAAAACAAAACTAGACTTTTCGAAAATAGTTTTAGACAAAACCATGCATGATGATGACGATGCTCAAATGCAATGTGGCATGATGACATGAGCATGCGGTCATGATGATGCAATGCACAAAAACACAGCGATTTTCTAGTAGTGGTTTTAGCGGGATGCCACACCTGTCCCAGCTCTGTCGTGGCTATCTCGAGGCTAGATGGCATGGTACTCAATTGTAGCCGCCTCAAGTTCATCGCACGCAGAAGGTGCTCGGCCAATTACCTAGGTAATTTTTCTTTACGACTTGGACGTTGGTAAAGGTATTGAGCACATTGAATCGGTTGTTGATTCATGCTAGATTACGACTAGCAACGATGAACTCATGATGATACAGTTGATGCAAGAGGAGGCCGATGCGCAAGCCAATAAGCTAATGAAATGAGTGCATCATGATCATCAGCGGTCTTCTTTGCCTCCATGCGTGCATGCGAGCTCCTCGACGAGGATGCTCTTTGCCAAGGAGGAAGAGGAACAAAGACCGGCAACGGCTGGACATCGCTCTAATTTGGTGACCGATTATTTCCAAGATGATCCAACACATGGGCCTGTTGTATTTCGGTAGCAGTTTGGAATGAACACGGAATTGTTCATAAAGAGCGTGCATCGCCAGAGAGAGTTTGGTCCTCTATTTCACTTGCAAGAAGGATTGCACTGATTGGTTGGTTTCACCTCTCTTAGAAATGCTCAAATGGACAACTTCATTGAGATATCTTGCATACAGAGCTCCTCCAGGTGAAGGCGGCTACCTGCGCATGGCCGAATCCATAATATTTGAGTGTGTGTGCAGGTTTTGCCATATTATGGTGGAATACTTTGGACCAACTTATCTGAGGGCACCAAACGAACAAGATATAGCTCAGATATTGACACAAAACTCATGCTTAAGAGCATCGACTGCATGCATTGAGGATGAACGAATTATCCATTTGCTTGGCAAGGAATGTACAAAAGCCACAATAGGAGAATTGATCGTGGTACTTGAGGCTATGGCACATTATGAATTGTGGATTTGGTATGCTTTCTTGGGCATGGATGGATATCACAATGACATCAACGTGCTGCGGCGATCTCCTGCATTTGGCAGATTTGCTGAAGACCATTCTCCGGCGATGAACTTTGTGGTCAATGGCAGGGAATATACCAAAGACGGATGTTGCTGCTGCTGCTGCTGCTGCTGCTACTACTACTACTACTACTACTAATCCTAGATGAGCCACCTTCATCAAGACAATTCCCAATCCTCATACTAATGCAAGAGCTTGGTTTGCCAAGTGCCAGGAGGCTTGTAGGAAGGATGTTGAGCAAGTATTAGGTGAGCCCCAATCTTGTTTTTCTATCATCAGGTACCCTACCTCTTACCTGGTCAGTTTCTCAGACCTGGGAGGCGATGAATGCACGTGCGTTATGATCATCGAGAGTGAGCGAGATGCTCCACTTGTTGATGATCATCTATTTGAGCATCATGGCCCTTTCGCCGACTGTCTATCACGAGGTGTCGTCTGAGTTTAGTGCTTTCCTCGCTATGCATGAAGAAATCAGTGAGGAACATGTGCATGCTGAACCGAAGGAAGATCTCATCGATCGCTTGTGTGCGCTCAACGGAAACTTCCCCGCTCTCCTGGCTTGATACATTCTTCACTTCAAATTATTCTAATTTATTGTGTAAACTATTTTACTAGTATCATATTTGAATTTGTTGTCGTAATAAATTTGGATTTATTTAAATGTATTTTGATTTAGATATGTGCTATTATTATGCCTGAAATACATAGAACTATCGGAAATTTGATCATTGGACGCGGTACTCCGGCCGCCGCCGGTGTGGAGCGGCCTCCCAAACCGCCCAACACTCTGGGCTGGTCTCACCAAAGAACTGGTTAGGGGACGCCGAGTGCACCTAAACACGTGAATGTATACAAAACGGAGCATGATGCCTACGCTGCCCATCTCCTGAACTTATCACGAAGATTGCTGCTCTGATACAATACAACTGCTGCAGTTCCGTACTAGCACTGTGCATACACATAGCGCGTCGACCAATTATTATCCGGGTGAAAGTTCACGTCAAGTATCATCGGTCGGGGGCCTCGATCGGGTACGCGCGTCTACACAGGCAACGTTAACAGCAAAAAAAGATTCCAGGCCGCCGTCGTCACGGGCTCCCGTCCCGACCCTGTCCTGTCCGACGCGCACGGCACGCCGGCCACGGCAGCGGAGAGCCACCGTCCATCCAGCACCAAGCTTCCGCCGACGAGGACTCGGTCGCCGGTGAATTGTTTTAAGATTTCTCGACGAGAGAGAGAGGGGGGGACGAGGACGACGTAGGCCGCCTTGGACGGGAGCGCGGCACAGGTAGCGCACCAGCCTTTGACGTACCACGAGCGCTCTATCTCGCTCTGCTCTGTTTGACGTGCCATTTGCCATTGCTGCAGCGAGCAGCGGAGAGCCAGAGCGTAGCAGCTACTCCAGCTAGCTCGGCAGGCAGAGATCAGATTCCTTTGACCACTCTCCAGTCTTCATCTGCCTGGCTCTCTGCCCTTGGCCGCCTGCCTGGCCTGCCATCGCCCGAGTACTCCTCTGTCCTCTTGCATCATCGTCATCAACAGCTCACCAGCTACGCATCTCCCCTCTCTCTCTCTCTCTCTCTCTCTCTCTCTCTCTCTCTCTCTCTCTCTCTCTCTCTCTCTCTGGTTGTGGTGGTATTTTTTCTGCTCTGCTGCTGCTGTTGCTGCTTCTGGTTCCCCAGCATGGATGCCAATGCCAGCACCACCACCTTGCAGCACATTGCGCAGCATGTGTGTGTGTGTGTATGTGTGTGTGGTAACTTTTCACATTTCCATGATGCTGCCGCGGCCAGTCACTCTCCGAGGCAAACTTCTCCAGTTGTCACTCACTGGCCGGTAACAATTTTGCTCGCCTTCTGACCAACGAACTTGGGCCAAAAAACTCGCTAGTGCTCCTGCCCTGACGCCCTGACCCCTGAGTGGTGATAGCTCCGGTCGGTCGTGGTTGTTGTGACCCATGTAAATTGGCCGTCTCTTTGGTCGCTTCCCCTTGGCCGGCCGGGGTGCTTCGAAGTGATCGATCGACCCTGTTTTTATCTCCTTTCTTGGATTTGGTTACCTCGATTTATTCTACTGTATGATGATTCGTGGCCGGCTTATCTGATTGATTGATCGATCGACCTTGTTCCGCAAATATACTTGTTTTCTACTGAAATGG
Source organism: Avena eriantha (assembly GCA_910589775.1). Taxonomy (NCBI): domain Eukaryota; kingdom Viridiplantae; phylum Streptophyta; class Magnoliopsida; order Poales; family Poaceae; genus Avena; species Avena eriantha. Next base: position 185,970,506 of record OU342743.1, read on the forward strand.
TACTCCGTTCTGCAGATTGGATTGCAGAAATGAATGCCATGCATTTTTGCATTCATAAGCAATATATCGTCCATGCATTTTGGCCGAATGAACACCTAGCTGTACTAGCAGCTAATGTTTTCTTCACATGCATATGAGCAAAATGGTTAATTTGCAACAGATCTTACATGGGAAAGCAGGCTTCTCCATGTAATCATTACGTGGCTGTCAGGCATATGTGCAGTACGTCGATCCTTACTTTGAGTTTAACACGCCGTGTTCCGTACGTGGTAAAATTTCTACTATGTGGCATACTACTAGCTGTAGCTGGAGTAGTAAACCGATCACGGCCGCACGCACTGCTTTTACAGCTTTAGATCAGGACAGCACGTACATGCATGCATGCAATCCACTTTCCTCTTGTCCTATGCCACCAAATATATTAATATGCTTAATTTGGGATACATACGGCCGGTCCCTGTTCTTACAACATAAGCGCGTGTTTGGTTGCTGGGGAGTGATTTCTCGGTTTTAGTGGGCCAAAACCGGACATTTGGTTACGAAAAAACTTTCCAGCATGCACGCTTTTTAAATCACCCCAGAGCACTCCCCTCTCGTCCCTTCGAAGCGACGGAAGGGGCAACCCTAGCCGTCGCCTGAGACCCCTTTCACCGTGCCTTCCCCTCCTTCCCGCCGCTCGGAGGGAGGGGGACTCGTCTCCTTTTGGGCCGGATTGCGATGAGGGACGCTTTCACATGGAAGACGTGATGCGTGTCGGGTATCACAGCGACAAGGCTTCCCAGCGGTGCTGAGGCGCCTTGAGTTGCTGCGACGTGGCGGACGACGGCTAGGTGGTGAACAAGAGTGCTAGAAGATGTAGTGAACCATATGAACAAATTGAAGTTCGACATCAAATTTCGGCCATCAAAGAACGCAAATTTACCACCTATATCCCTCTGTTATTGCAGTAGTCCATGGATTCTTGTTTCCGGAGCAAGGATAGAAGAGGAATTTTGCATTCTAGAAAGAGGTGAAGCATGTTTGAATGGATGCGCGGGATATTTTAATAGATGGATGCGATGTTTGGGCGTCATACCAAATTTTTGAGGTCGAAGCTTCTAGCATACGCTACTCCAGCGTGGGGCCTCTTAGATGCGATGTCACCGTCTAGACCCACATGCCAGCGAGAGTTGCTTCCCAGCATTTAAATGAGTTTCTAGGCATTTGCTAAAATTTTCGAACAATTTAAGGCATTTAAGAAGATGACCATCGTCCAAAAAAAAGGTGACCACGGTCATGGAAATAGTTTATGATTACGTGTCCGCATTTGGTAGATCGGTGCATCTTTGCAAATCAACCAATATGTTTGGTTCCAAATTTGAAGTTCGTTTTCAAATTTCCAAGTAACAACAATGTGTTTTGTTGCGAAGCAACTACAAAGATGATTGCTAAAATGCCACCGCCCCCTTTTTTCACACAATGTATAACGCCCTTTCAAGCTTTTAGGCTAAATTTGTGCAATAAAATAATTTTTGGGACTGTATGTTTGAATAGATGGGCGGGATATTTAAATGGGTCGGCGGGATATTTCGGTGCTCTGCCGAAATTTTGAAGTTGAAGCTTCTAAGGTATGCTACTCCCACTTGGGATGCTGTCCCCGTCAGATAGACCCACAGGACTGTATGCTTTCTAGCATTTAATGAGTTTATAGACATCTGCCGAAATTAATAAACATTAATTCAAGGCTTTCAAACAAGATGACCAATGTCACAATAATAGTTTCTATATCATTTTCATGTTTTGTACTACTCCGTACATTGAAGCATATTTGCCAACCAAGCTTACAAACATGTCCATATTTGGTTGATCGGTGCATCTTAGTATTTTAAGCAATTATTTACAAAGGAGATTCTAGATTTGATGGATAATGCCCTACTTTCATGAGTTTTCAAGCTTCCTAGCTGAAGATGTGCAATAAAATGACTTTTTGACAATTAAAAATAAGTATGTCTAATTATGAACTACAAAGTGTGTGATATAGCTTGCTCTTGACTTTTTAAAAATAATTTAAAGGTACCAAATTAGTCAAATATTGGAGAACCATCGAGAGTTTTGCAAGATTTCAATTTTTTGCTATGAATGGTAATGACAACAAATTTGGGCCATTTAAAAAAAATAAACAAACAAAATATAAAATGAAATACAACCATTCGTTTCTCTGTTGGTGTCTCACTATGTGCATTAGCTAATTTCCATGAAAAAGATATAAAATTTGACAACTCTTGAAAAACTCGTTTCACAATATGGCATACCATGTTTGAACATTCATGGCTTTCAAAAACTAGATGAACAATGTCAAGGACGTATGTGTTACCATACTTTATGATAATGTAACCATGTTTGGTAGATTGGTGCATATTGGAATTTCAATATTATTTACAAAAAGAGCTTCCATATTTGAAGTTATTTTAAAAGCCCCAATCGATAATAATGACTTTAATTTTGTCATACGATATATTCGTGGAATAGAATGGTGTTATCGCAATTTAATGAAAGTATCTTGGATTTTGATCTATAAGTGCATGATAGCTGCTTGGTAAGGGGTTGAGGGGATGAGGGTTTATGGTTTTTAGGGTTTAGGGGTTTAGGGTTTAGGTTTTTTAGAAATTTTCGATAATGTTCAAGATGTTTTATGCTTATATTCGTGGAATGGAATGGCGTTAACACAAATTTGGTGAAAGTATATCTGAAATTTTGATTTACAAGTGCATGATACCTCATTTGCTAGGGTCATTTAGGCGGGGTTGAGGGTTTAGGGTTTAGGTTTAGGGCATTTTCAATAATGTTCAAGGTTTATGGTTATATTCGTGGAATAGAATGGCGTTATCACAATTTAATGAAAGAATCTCATATTTTGATCTATAAGTGCACGATACCTACTTGGTTAGGGTTTATGGGTCGAGGGTTTAGGGTTTTACGGCTTTATGATTTAGGTTTTATGAATTATATAGGGTTTAGGGGGTTTAGTGAATTTTCAATAATGCTCAAGCTTTATGCTTATATTCGTAGAATAGAATTGCGTCATCTATATCATTGAAAGTATCTCAAAGTTTGATTTATAAGTGCATGATACCTGCTTGGTTAGGGTTTATGGGTTGAGGGTTGGGGTTTTAGGGGTTGTTTAGGGTTTAGGGAATTTTCAATAATGCTCAATATTTATGCTTATATTTGTCGAATAGAATGGCATTACCAATTTAATGAAAGTATATCAAATTTTGATCTATAAGTGCATGCTACGTGTTTGGTAAGGGTTTAAGCTTTAGGGTTTGGGTTTTAGGGGTTTAGGGTTTCAAGAATTTTCAATAATGTTCAAGCTTTATGCTTATATTCGTGGAATAGAATGGCGTTACCGCAATTTAATGAAAGTATCTCAAATTTTGGTATATAAGTGCATGGTACCTGCTTGGTTAGGGTTTATGGGTTGAGGGTTTAGGGTTTTACGGTTTAGTTTTATGGGTTATTTCCGGTTTAGGGTTTAGCGATTTTTCGGTAATACTCAGGATTTATGCTTATATTCGTCTAATAGAATAGGGTTACCTGATTTAATGAAAGTATCTCAAATTTTGATCTATGAGTGCATGATACCTCCTTGGTTAGGGTTTTTGGCTGAGGGTTTTAGGGATTAGGGTTTAGGGAATTTTGATAATGCTGAGGATGTATGCTTATATTCGTCAAATAGAATGGCGTTACCCAATTTAACGAAAGTATCTCAAATTTTGATCTATAAGTGCATGCTACATGCTTGGTCAGGTTTTGGGGTATAGGGGTTTAGGTTTTGGGTTTTAGGGGTTTAGCTAGGGATCGGGATTCCGGGAATTTTTCAATAATGTTCAAGCTTTATGCTTATATTCGTGGAATAGAATGGTGTTACCCAATTTAACGAAAGTATATCTCAAATTTTGATCTATAAGTGCATGATACCTGCTTGGTCAAGGTTTAGGGGTTTAGATTTTATGGTTTAGGATTCCATGAATTCTCAATAATATGTTCAAACTTTATGGTTATATATATTCGTGGAATAGAATAGTGTTACAACAATTTAATGAAAGTATCTCCAAATTTGATCTACAAGTCGATGATACCCTGCTTGGTCATAAATTTTTGTTAAATACAATTGAAGGTACCCGAGTACTAAAACAAGGGAGAAACACCAAGAGTTCCGTGAGATTTAGGCGTTATTTTGTTGGGCTCTAATTCTGGCTTTTGATTTTTGGCTGATAAAGCCAGGAACGTGTTTTTGGCTTTATTTTTTAGCTTTTACTCTAACATAGTTGAATGATGGTATAAGCCAAAAGCAAAAATCTAAAGTGGCTTATAAAATAAAGCTAAAAGCGATAGATAAGCTTAACCAAACAACCCCTCAACTTCTTGATATGAATGCTAATAATGCATCCTAATTTAGGACCTTTTGAAAGAAAAATCCAAATAAAAAATATATAAATTGAAGCAATGTCTTGCTTTTGTAGAGTATTTTATTATGTGCACTGCCTAGTTTGCATGAAAAAGTATGGTAAAATTTGACAACACTCGAAGAAACCCGTTTCACAATATGGCATAACATATATGAACATTGATGGCTTTCAAACGAGATGACCAAGGTCATGGCAAAATGTTTTCCATAGTTTATGATAACGTGTCCATGTTTGGTAGATGGTGCATAACTGCATATTGGCATTTTAAACAATCTTTACAAAAAAGGGTGCATCCACATCAAATTTATTTTAAATTGTCGAAGTGACAACAATGGCTTCCATTGTGAAGTAACTACAAAGATTATATGTGGTTCAAAATCTCACCGCACCAATTTTCTCACATAGTATAAATTGTTGACGGGTAATGCCCAAGTTTCATGAATTTTCAAGCTTCCGAGCCAGGTTCGATGATTTTAACGATTTTATCTCAGTTTAGCAAAAAATGTTTGAATTTTGAACAACAAGCGATGGTAATCTCTACTTCCCATAATTATGGCTCACTGACATGTGGGTTGATACATCCATTTTACATCACTATTCTATATCATAATTTACTGTTATTCATTGATATATTTCATATTAACAGATGGTACTTATGTTATTTCATCTGTTTTTGCATGGTTGATGACTTTTGGAGGATGGACCGCTGAAGTTAGGATTCTGATGGAAAAGGCACTGTTTGGAGGCGAAATTCGCGAAGATCGGAAAATCCTAGAAAATATACGGAAAATCCTATTTTTCCAGAAGGCGAAGGAAGCCAGAAGGGGGAGCAGAGATGGGCCACAAGGGACCCACACCACCCCCTGGCACGAGCCAGCCCTAGCCGTGCCACCAGGTGGTGTGGCCACCCTAGCCCACCTCTGGCTCTGCTCTTTGGCTTATATTATCCTCCCGAAACGCTAAGACTTGGGGGAGCAACCACATAAAGGTTCCGCCGGCTCTGTGGGGCGGAAACTACAGAGAGAGAAAGAGCTCTCCGGCAGGCAGAAATCTGTCGGGGAAATTCCTACCCGGAGAGGAGAGATCATCGCCATCAACATCGTCATCGAGCTGGACTTCATCGGGATCATCATCATCATCATCACCACCATCATCTCCACCAGCACCATCATCACCACTCCATACCATTGTAACAATTGGTTCAATCTTGCATAGTTCTTAGGGGAAACTTTCCTGGTGTTGATTACTTGTTGTAGTTGATGCTATTGAGTGGAACCATTGAATTATCATTTATGTTCAGATTATTACTTATCATTATTTCATCTCTGATCTTGATCCATATGATGTCTTGTGAGTAGTTCGTTTAGTTCTTGAGGACATGGGAGAAGTCATGTTGTTAGTAGTGGAATTGTGTTGAGAAATATTCAATGGTTTGATATTTAAGTTGTGGTGTTATTATTCTAGTGGTGTCATGTGAACATTGACTACATGATACTTCACCTTTATGGGCCCAGGGGAATGCATTGTGTATTTGGCTACTAATCGTAGGGGTTGCCGGAGTGACAGAAACCTGAACCCCTGTTAGGAAACCTTTGCGCAAGGGAGTGTAGGATCTCAGAGTTTAAAGTTGTGGTTAGGTTTCTATCTTAATTACTTTCTAGTACTTGCGGATGCTTGCAAGGGGTATAATCACAAGTATGTATTAGTCCTAGGAAGGTCAGTACATTAGCACAGGTTCATCCACACAACACTTATCTAACTAAAGAAGATTAATCAACTATGTGAAGCGAAAGCACTTGATGATATTCCCGTGTGTCCTCGAGAACGTTTGGTCATCTTAAGTTATACAACCGGCTTGTCCTTTGCTAAAGAAAGGATTGGGCCACTTGCTGCATTTATTATTATTGTATTTTATTTACTCGCACTTTATTTATCTGCATTATCAAAAACCCCTAAAAAATCTGTTTGCTAAGTATTTACACAAAATTCCTGCTCCAAGCCACTCGTCAACACCTTCTGCTCCTTGCTGGGTTCGACACTCTTACTTATCCAAAATACTGCGATACACCCCCTATACTTGTGGGTCATCAAGACTATTTTCTAGCGCTGTTGCCGGGGAGTGAAGCACTATTGGAGAGTGGAACTGGTAAAGAAAACTTTTACTGTGAGTATTATTTATTTCTGTTAGTTACTTTATTGCAACATGGATAATTCACTTAGTTTCTTATTTCGTAATGCTACTACCACTTCTCAGGTAGTAGATGAACCTACACGTGCTGAAAATGATACTTTTAAGATACCTACACGAATTATTGATTGTGTTATGGATAACTACTATTTTGGAGATGGAACTGTCCATCTCGATGATCATTTGCTCTTTAGACACGAATTATGCAGGTTGTTCAAGTGTGCAGGTATTACAACAGATCAAGTCAAGAAGAAGTTATTCTCATTATCACTAAAAGGAAGAGCTGAGGAATGGTATAAGATGCTGAAGAATGGCCAATCTCTTGAATTGGAGAAAGTAGTACCTCTTTTTTATTCAAAATATTATCCTCCTAGTGAGATTCATAAAGATCGGAATCAAAAATACAAATTTTAGCCTCTTGATGGAGAGAGTACAGCTCAAGTTTGGGGGAGATTGAAGTTACTAATGCTCAAATATCCTATTCATGAGCTCCCTCACAATATTATTATCAATAACTTTTATGCAAGACTTTCTCTTCATGATAAGTATCTATTGGATGCTTCTCGTGCTGGATCATTTACACGCATGGAAGAAGAAGTTAAATGGGATCTTCTAGACCGTATTCAAGACAATGCTGAAGCATGGGAGAATGATAAAAGAAAAAAGTCAGGTATAAATTATGATTATGAATGCATTAAATCTTTTATGGGAACTGATGACTTTCAAAATATTAGTAATGCTTACGATCTTGATTCTCAAAGTATTGCAAATTATTTTAAGGCTTTTGCTTCTTATATTGAAACTCCTAAAAATAAATGGAACAAGTATCATGCGCCATATAAAGATATTGCTAATTGTGTTCCTTCAAGAGATACTAAAGTTTATACTGCTAATCATATTTTACCTGAACCTTACATTGAGAAAATGCCTTTCCCAGTCAAGGTAAAGGAACATTCTATGATAGCTAGTATAGTTAATAAAAGTACAAATAAAGCTGTTGAACCTGATGAACAAGTAGCCGTTGAACCTGAAATAGCAAATGTGAAAGAATTTGTCACTAAATCTGTAGAAGATTGACACACTATCCTCTGTAAGGATACTTCTAATATTGTTTCACAAAGTAGTGTTATGAGAGCTAGTATCCCTGTGTTTTCTGTTAGAATAAGTGATCATTGCTACAATAATTCAGGTGATAGTTATATCATTAAATTTATGCATGATACTGAAAGTTATTATGAGAGAGGGAAAAGTGCTCTTATGCATCTCAATAATATTAAGTTTCCTCACATTATGCTGAAAGTCCTCATGTTGCACTTGTTTTGCCTTCCTATGCTAGCAGCCTCTGGTTTCAACAATTTATTTTCTTACAAAATTCCCTTGCATAGGAAATGGGTTAGACTTAAACATGTGTATATTTGCTTCTTGATGCTCTCTTTTACTTCAATTTATATTCTTATGTGAGCATCATTGAAATCATCATGCCCATCTTAATGGCTATAAAGAAAGAGCTTTTTAGGAGACAACCCAATATATTTTTGCTTTCAGTTTGTTTTTGTTTATTTTGAGTCCTGGAAGTTATTACTTCGGTAATAACCTCTCCTTATCCTTTTTTGTTTGGTTTTTGTGTCAAGATCAACCTCTAATGAGAGAGAAGTAATATTTGGGAAAGTTGCTGTCCCGAAACAGATTTTTGTGCTTCGCTGTAAAAATTCGCAAAAAATCTCTGTACGTCGGATTGGGCTGTAATTTTTTGTGCTTGTGCCCTAGGTTGTTATTTAACTTTCATTAGTTTTGCACTTTTCGATATGAGTAACAGAATATTTTCGAAAAAATTGATGTTTACCTGCTGGTCTGTTTTGACAGATTTTTGCCACTCTTGCATTTGCCTCTTAAATCGATTTCCTTTTTGAATTCCTTTTGGGCTCTCGGAAGGAGTTGCTACAGTAGCTTATGTTTTGATGGATTTCAGTTGAAATTGAAGCGAAAGGTTTATTATCTTGCATGCACTAATGTTGCTAATGAGAATTGTGTGAAGTTTTGTGTGAAAGAAATTTCCAAGTTGTGGGAGGAAATGGTGTAATAAGATGGTGGATGGTTAAATGACTCAAGCAATATGTGTATGAAGATGAAAATATTGATGTTATTCAAGTGGTGACTCCGGAAAATTTATCAAAGACCAAAATAAGAGACCTGCAAAGTCTGTTTTCGAATAGGTAACAGTTTTGGTAAGAAAAGGTCCGCGAAAAATCCGTCAAGTTATATTTTTGCAGTTTTTGTCTAACATGGAAAACAATGAGTCAGAATAGGGACGAAAACGGAGCCCAGGTGGCATGGGCCCACCTGGCTGCGCCACCAGGGGGTGTGGCCATCCCAGAGCCCGTCTTCGACCCGTTTTCTTCTAGTACTTTCCTTTTGTTGTTAAACTTTGTAATATATAATCTCCCGGATCCCCCGAGGTTCGTATATCGTGTTCTCGTCGTGTTTTTGTTTTGATCTGTTTCTGGCATGAACTATTCTCAACTTTAGAGGCACGATGGTCTCTACCAACGATAAGGGCAAGGATCCTGCGGAAGATGATCTCCAATACTCTGAGCATGAGGAGGAGATTGAGAGTGAAGTTGAACAGGAGGCAAAAGAAGACAAGCATCCGCACACCAGCACCACCATTGCAAGCATTGGAGTGGTGGCAAATCCCGCTAAGTTCAAAAGGATTGCACGGATGTCCACTGGAGGGAAGACTCCGCGTCATTGCTTGGCTTCATTATCACCTCCTCCACGCACCAAGAATCCCTTCCATACCCTTATACATGAACATCAATTCCAAAATATGCCCAAGGACAAATTACCCTCCAATTGGTATTTGCCTCGTTCTAACCATGTAGTAAAAGAATACTTCAAGGAGGAAGAGTGGGGAAAGAATCGTATGAGCTGGGATTCACGACCCGACATGATCATGAACCGCATTAAGCACAACTCGGAGTTGATTCGTACTCTCACCTTCGAGATTGAGCACTTGAGGAAATTGATTGAAATGCTCATCGAGAGAACACCACCACCATCGAAGGAGTAATCCGTCATCAGGTTTTGGCATCCCCTTGGTTTGTTCCAAGCTTGGGGGAGTGCCGCGGTATCACATCACTATCTTTTATCTTTTTACCTTTTTAGTAGAGTCATATCATGAATAGAGAAGTTATCATATAGGATGGTTTGCATTATAGAAGTGTCCCTGTCGTTAGATATCTATGTATCCCTTGGTGAGAGTTGTCGTTATGGAATATTAATGAGAAGTTCTATCATTTGTTCTTTTGCATATCTTATATTAGTTTTCAATTTCTATTATATGATTGATCTTGTTGTTAGTATTGGTATTACTTTGGGACCATTAAGTAAATTAAGTTGGTTTTGGCAAACCTGGCTCGGTCAGTAGCAACACTATTTGAGAATTGAATGAAAAAAAAGAGAAAAGTACTTTTAAGAAATATAATTTCATCATCTTTCTTTCTTGATTGGCTCATAAGCTTAGTATTCTCTAGTTAAGATCTTTTGTGCTTCCAAGGAAGATTGCATGTTTTGTTTTTATCACTTGTATGTTTGTTTGTTTCCTTCAAGTCTTATGCTTGCTACCCAGCCTTGCTAGCCTAAAACTTGTACTGAGAGGGAATGCTTCTCGTGCATCCAATCCTTAAACCAAAACCTATGCCATTTGTGTCCACCATACCTACCTATTAGCATTATTTCCATTCCAAGTAAATTCATGTTTTTATCTACTTTCCGAATTAAACTCGTTATATGAAAATTAGTGATTAAAGCTCTCACGAACTTGATGGCACACTTTACTTTTCTTGCACTTAATAAACTTGAACCATTGTGCCCATCTATGTTGCGTATATGCTTGCGTTTTGTAAGTTGTGAATTAGCAGAACCATGTTATCATGGGGAACGCTTTAAACATTGCACTTTATTTAGTTGATATCATTTTCTTTTGCTTATGGATCCCGGCGGTGTGAAATGAAAGGGGAGCTTGTAAGGCTCATGGAGTTCGTATATGTGTTAGAGAAACGCCTAGGCGGCTGGTCTAAGCCATGCCTAATCATGGTGGAAACTTGCAGCGTAACCATAGAGAGCAATCTATGAAGCATCCTCTATAAAAAAACCTATGCAAATAGGAAATAAAAAATAAAAAGGGAGAAAAAAGAGGCCTATGAAAATAGGAAATAAAAGGATTGCTGAGATGCTCATTGTCTGCTTGCCTTATCATTTTGATATGGGGAATCTTCCATATCATCGGGCAAGGGGTACCCCGTTGGCGGTTCTCTATGATACACATGTACTTACAATGATAAGAACTTACTTGTGACTAAACTTGAGTAGCATGAGGAATGGTCTTCGTAAGTAAGGGGCATGAGATTTTCAGCTTATAACTTGTCAAACATATCCTCATATTTGATAACTTTAATCTTAATCACCTAAAGATGCTTATGATAGTGGCAATGAGACCTGAAAGCTAATAAGTACCATAATTTTTGGAAGCTCTTTATGAAACTTGAAATCCATGCTTCCCTTTGCGAAGGGCCTATCTTTTACTTTTTAGTCGAGTCAGTAAACCTATTCGTTTCTATCTCAGCAAGTATTTTGAGTTGTTGTGTTTCAATCATTCATATGATGATTTATTCAATCATGTTTCTTATGTTCCTTGTTTTGCACATTACTCTTATCTTAGTAAATATTACTTTGAAAGCTATCATTGAAAAACTCATTATGTTTGAACTCCTGCAAATTGTCAACTATCCTTTGACTAAGAACAAAGTTTTCCATTACCAATTATGATTTACTTTTTGTATCTTTATTGTGTTTCCTTTACTTATTGCAAGTTAAGTTATATAATAGTGAGTTGTCTTCTATTATGATTTGTGTATAGATGAATGTGATGCTTCTTATCCGTATTCTTTTATCGACACTTCACTCCATAAACCTGAGGTCATATTTATTGAGCTCAGTTTTTGCTTGGGGACAAGCGAAGTCTAAGCTTGGGGGGAGTTGATACGTCCATTTTGCATCAGTATTCTATATCATAATTTACTGTTATTCATTGATATATTTCATATTAAGAGATGATACTTATGTTATTTCATCTGTTTTTGCATGGTTGATGACTTTTGGAGGATGGACCGCTGAAGTCAGGATTCTGATCGAAAAGGCACTGTTTGGAGGCGAAATTCGCGAAGATAAAATATACGGAAAATCCTATTTTTCCAGAAGACGAAGGAAGCCAGAAGGGGGAGAAGAGATGGGCCACAGGGGGGCCACACCACCCCCTGGCACGGGCTAGCCCTGGCTACGCCACCAGGTGGTGTGGCTACCCTGGCCCACCTCTGGCTCTGCTCTTTGGTGTATATTATCCTCTCGAAACCCTAAGACTTGGGGGAGCGACCACGGAAAGGTTCCGCCGCCTCTACGGGGCGGAAACTACAGAGAGAGAAAGAGCTCGCCGGCAGGCAAAAATCTACCGGGGAAATTCCTTCCCAAAGAGGGGAGATCGTCGCCATCAACACCTTCATCGAGCTGGACTTCATTGGGATAATCATCATCAGTACCATCATCTCCACCAGCACCATCATCACCACTCCATACCGCTGTAACAGTTGGTTGAATCTTGCATACTTCTTAGGGGAAACTTTCCTGGTGTTGATTACTTGTTGTAGTTGATGCTATGGAGTGGAACCATTGAATTATCGTTTATGTTCAGATTGTTACTTATCATTATTTCATCTCTGATCTTGATCCATATGATGTCTTGTGAGTAGTTCGTTTAGTTCTTGAGGACATGGGAGAAGTCATGTTGTTAGTAGTGGAATTGTGTTGAGAAATATTCAATGGTTTGATATTTAAGTTGTGGTGTTATTCTTCTAGTGGTGTCATGTGAACATCGACTACATGATACTTCACCTTTATGGGCCCAGGGGAATGCATTGTGTATTTGGCTACTAATCGTAGGGGTTGCCGGAGTGACAGAAACCTGAACCCCTGTTAGGAAACCTTTGCGCAAGGGAGTGTAGGATCTCAGAGTTTAAAGTTGTGGTTAGGTTTCTATCTTAATTACTTTCTTGTACTTGCGGATGCTTGGAAGGGGTATAATCACAAGTATGTATTAGTCCTAGGAAGGTTAGTACATTAGCACATGTTCACCCACACAACACTTATCTAACTAAAGAAGATTAATCAACTATGTGAAGCGAAAGCACTTGATGATATTCCCGCGTGTCCTCGAGAACGTTTGGTCATCTTAAGTAATACAATTGGCTTGTCCTTTTCTAAAGTAAGGATTGGGCCACTTGCTGCATTTATTATTATTGTCTTTTATTATCTGCATTTATTATTATTGTCTTTTATTTGCTCGTACTTTTATTTACCCCTAAAATCCGTTTGCTAAGTATTTATAGAGAATTCCTGCTCCAAGCCACTCGTCAACACCTTCTGCTCCTCATTGGGTTCAACACTCTTACTTATCGAAAATACTATGATACAGCCCCTATACTTGTGGGTCATCATGGGTCACTTGCATGGTGGGTCCAAAAAGTTAGTGTAGGTTGGAGTGGATGGGCAGGTAAATATTGAAGAAGGGCTAGGAAACGTCTATGGGATGATGCACTTGGGAGAACGCAAGTTTACCACCTATATCCCTCTATTATTGCAGTGGTCCCTCGAATTCTTGTTTCCGGAGCAGGGATAGAAGAGGAATTTTGCATTATAGAAAGAGGTGAAGCATGTTTGAATAGATATGCAGGATATTTTAATGGATGGGTGCGATGTTTGGGCGCTGTACCAAAATTTTGAGGTCGAAGCTTCTAGCATACGCCACTCTGGTGTGGGGCCTCTCAGATGCGCTATCATCGTCTAGACCCACACGCCAGCGAGAGTTGCTTCCCAACATTTAAATGAGTTTCTAGGCATTTGCTGAAATTTTCGAACAATTTAAGGCTTTCAAGCAGATGACCATCGTCCAAAAAAAGGTGACCAAGGTCATGGAAATAGTTTATGATGACGTGTTCGTATTTGGTAGATCAGTGCATCTTTGCAAATCAACCAATATGTCTGGTTCCAAATTTGAAGTTTGTTTTTGCATTTCCAAGTAACAACAATGTGTTTTGTTGTGAAGCAACTACAAAGATGATGGCTCAAAATGCCACCGCCCCCTTTTCACACAATGTATAATGCCCTTTCAAGCTTCCATGCTAAATTTGTGCAATAAAATAATTTTGGGGGCTAAATGTTTGAATGGATGGGTGGGATGTTTGAATGGGTGGGCGGGATATTTCGGCGTTCAAATTTTGAAGTTGAAGCTTCTAAGGTACGCTACTCCCACTTGGGATGCTATCCCCATCACCGTCAGATAAACCCACAGGCATGTATGCTTTCTAGCATTTAATGAGTTTATAGACATCTGAAAAAATTAATGAACATTAATTCAAGGCTTTCAAACAAGAGGAGCATGGATAGAAGAGGAATTGTGCATTCTAAAAAAGATGAAGTATGTCTAAATGGATGTGCGGGATATTTGAATGGATGTGTGTGATGTTTGGGCACAATACCAAAATTTTGAGGTCGAAGCTTCAAACATACACTGCTCCAACGTGGGGCCGCTCAGATTCACTGTTACACTCTAGCCCCGCACACCAATGAGAGTTGCTTTCCAACATTTAAATGAGTTTCAGGCATTTGCTGAAATTATCGAACAATTCAAGGGTTTCAAAAAGATAACCATCATCCAAAAAAGGTGACCAAGGTCATGGCCATAATTTATGATGATGTATCTGCATTTGGTATATCGGTGCATCTTGGCAAATCAACCAATATGTCTGGTTCCAAATTTGAAGTTTACTTTTGAATTTCCAAATTTGGCCCCTTTTCGAAAAAATTAGGGATGAAATTAAATATATGTTGAAATAAAGCCATTTGTTCGCGAAGTGCAATGCTATGTGCATTAGTTTCCATGGTAAACATAAACTTGTATTTTGACAACTTTTGGATCAATTTTGATCTATGGTGACTGGCAGGTGGGCCATGTATATGGTGGTGCCCAAAGCAGGGTACGTTGCCCACAAAACAGACACGCTCACGACCGCTCCTCATCACCACCATGTGCGAAGCAGCTTTCCCTACCCGTCGGTCTTCTTGAGACGCACCGGTGGGCACGTCGATCCCACGGTAATCCTTCTATCTCTAGCTCGACCTGGTTGGCATTTTATTGCCCTTTCACCCGATCTGCCTCCTCAAATACGTAGTTTAATTTGACCTCAATATGCATGGTCATAGTTTATTCTGCGCTCGATCTGGGTTCCTAAATACCTTCGGCGGTTTTTGCTGTCAATATGTTTGCTGAAATGCATAGGCATATATTGTTTTTGTACTCCATCTATATGTTTCCTGCTTTTCTTTTAATAATAACCAACCTTGTATATCATAATTAAACATATGAGCATATTTTGAATAGAGATTGCTCCATTATGCAGCGCTAAACATATCCTTGATGTTCTACGATTTATGGGGTTTGTTAGAGCTTATTGTGACAACTCAAAAGTACATTGCCCCTGCCGATTGTGTGTGAATCATAGAGTGATGCCTCAAAGTATAGTGGAAGACCATATTTTTACATTTGTGATGCTAAGCACATATGTTAGATGGGTATTTCATGGTGAACCATATTATCCTCCATATGAACTGGGGGGAGCACATCTTTATCATCACGATCAAGTAGGGGAAGTAGATGTTGATCAACTAGATCAACTGACAGAGGAAGCTCCTGAGCATCTAGATCAACTTGGAGAAGGGGGAGGAGAGAAAAAGCGCAAGCTGCATGAAACGGGTTTCATTTCTGGTACTACTGCTATGCTAGATGACAAGGTATATTTATACAACAACAAATGTTCATGTTGTATGTCTTTGATGTTTCTATATAAACGTATATGTTAATCTACTAATCGCAGAAGTAGATGACCAAAGATGACTTTGATGGTAATGACGATGACACGTTCATTGATGATCCTACACCTAAGATTGTGGATCGGGTACACTACTTCTGGATGAATTTGATGCAGAGTTGCTAATCATCAGGGGTGTACTTTTGGTGCCGTCTGGGTAGCCTCATGACCACTAGCCCAGCTACAAAACTCTTAGGGTGCAGAGCTATCCCATGATTGGTTCGCTACTGTCATAGTTCTTTAATATGGAGCTACCTTATGATTTCTAGGCCTTTATTAGCAGAACTATAATTAGATACTTTTATGTATATTAGTACTCCCTCTAACCCAAATTAGTTGACTCAAATTTGTTAAGATACGGATGAATCTAATACTAAATCATGTCTAGATACAACTGAATCTATATAAATCTAAGTCAACTAATTTGGGTCGGAGGGAGTATATATATGTGTGTTTGTGTGCGTTTTTAGTCTGAAATCCGAGCTTATGCTTTTATCAGTTCCTAAACGGTTTTTGAGGCCCCAGCGCTGGTGCCCTATGCTGCAACTACCACCATCTTGTCCTCTGCTAGCCCTTCCCCTCCCTCAATGCTCCGTGAGCCGAATCAGCAAAAGGACATATAAGTTGTGATCTATTTGATTCGAAGAGGGGCGATTTTTTCTATCCTTGGAGAGGAACTCGGGAGAACTAGTACTAGTACCAAGGGAAGGAGGAGGTTGGCTTGGTCAATTATCTCACCCCCTTGATGTGGGACCCGCTTTAACTCATCCCCTGACGTGGGTCCTGCTTGAAACAGTTGTAGGCCACCCCGTGATAGCTGGGATAAAAATTCAGGATTCTCCCCCGGCAAAATGTTCCTGCCACTTCCACTTAAAAAATACTTACTATAGAAAAAGTGTACTGCGCAGCCCTACTACTACTAATACTACTACTCCGTTGTCCATGCCTTTCTACCGACGACAAGACAAGAAACCACCACTAGCTAGCTCCCATCTAGCAAGCAATTGTTGGAACCGGGGCAACCTCCGATTGGGGAGTTCTTGCTTAAATAGGTGGGTGTATTTTCTCACCTCAAAATATGGCTTTGCTTAATTTGCTTCCGATTGGGCCATTGGGGGTACTATTAGTACTAGGAGTAGTAGTATTCAATATGCTTTGATTGTGGAGTTCTTGCTTATTTCTCACCTCGGAATCACCTAATCAGGATATTTTTTCCTCTACTATGATTGATTGGGTCATTTGGGTGGGGTTGGGGGTGGTGGGGATTGGGGGTGAGGGGAGGTGGTACTTATTTCGTATGGATTCGGGATCACGGCATGGTCACTGATGTTCTGATTGGGGTATTTGGTCGGGTTCTATTTCGGTGTTCTTCACTTCTGTAACCTTTAGTTGCTACTTGTAATGTGCAATGGATTTTGCACTCAGATTCTATACGGAGAACTTTGGGTCAGTGGCGCGCACGACCACTAAGGACAGGGATGGTCCCATCAATTCCTGTAAAAGTTGCCTAAAAAATGTAATGTAGCAGTATATTCGTTGTGTTCTTCCATTCTTTCCAATGCTGAAAGTGGTTGGCTGCAACTGGATGTATCCCTATGCTAAAAGTTGATCTATGTGCAACCTATTTTTGTGGAAGCCTATGTGACACCATCTCTTCTTCATTTACTGCAGCACGGTGGTACATAACTGCGAACGTGCGGTGCTCCAGGTGTGGCAAACAAGATGGTACCCCCACATGCCACAGGATCCGGCCAGTACCACTACTCACCAAACAAGCGCAAGACCACTGACCAGCTAGGAGGGCCCAGCTTAAAGAGAAAGGTATTTGTTCTTAATACCCTTATTACCATGGTGCAGTATGATTTAATTATTACCCGCTTGGTGGCATGCATGCTTATTCGATGTTTAGAAACATATGTGTGATTTTATTAATTATGGCACTGTGTTTATGTGAATCCAGATCTGGATCTGTCTGACTAACTCATACAGTCAGTATATGACTACTATGTACTATACTCCCTCCGTCCCAAGGCTTAAGACATTTTTTTGAAAAGTCAAGCTATGAAAAGTTTGACCAAACTTTTTGAAAAAAACTATCAAGAACTATGATATTATATACATACGACGTGAATATATGTTTCATGATGTATCCAAGGGTATATATTTAATATTATAAATATTAATATTTTTTCTAAAAACTTGCTCAAACTTTACATAGTATCGAATTGTTGAGCTATGTTTCTATTTATGCAGATTGAAGGTGCTGCTGCGGAGGCTGAGGCTGCTGTAGAGGCTAGTAGATTGCTGATGCCCGCACCAAAAGCAGACATCGTCTACACAACGAGGAAGCGCCAACACAGTACCCAGGTGGGCAGTGACCTCTCTAAGAAGTGGGTATAATTTGGAAATCCACAATTTCACATGTTATGATTTTCCATGTTATTGTTATCAGCTAGTACTATATGTTTACGCTCATCAAAAGTTCACAAAAATCAAATCGGTTTGCTTTACATGCAATAGTTTTGTCTTATATTGTTAGATTTACTTACTCTTTACATAATTTAACATTTCCACTTAATTTCAATCAATACCATGCACCAGCTTCCTAGCCCTTTCTGCAACCCTCCTCTTGTCAAGCTTGTGGATTGAAACAAGGGCCCTGTATGCCCTTCCAAAGGCAGAGGGAAGAAAAATGGTGCATGGTCACCCTTCGCAAAGGGTACCCATGGTATTAGGTATGGATTTTAATTGGTTTAGACCAACTTGATGTAAGATCTTGTATCTCACTTTTTTTGTCGCCTTACTTCTCTATCAATTTTCTCATGAAGGCAGTCCCTTGTGTCGCTCGCCCCATTATAAACAAGATTTTTGGAAATGACAAGTTTCAAAGTCTATATAGTGAAGGCCCTAAAGGCATGTTGCAACTATAAGATGTGGATGTATTCCAGACGATGGCCACCACCTATTTGGATGGCCGAGGTTGGTCCAAGTATGTCCATGAGAATGGTCTGAAGCAGGGGGACGAGGTAACATTCCATTTTAGCAAGCCTAGGCAGATACTTGCACGCCATCGTACACCTGTTGACCTAAGGACCAAGAACATAGGTAGTACTAATTAATTTGCTTCTATACTCATCACAACCTCTAATGATTTTCTTGCGACTAACTATTCTGCACCATTGTATTTACTCATCATATGACCCTGACCACTTATGCAGTCTGCTTCCCCTTTATGTACCCCTAGAAGGGTGCCAGCATCAAGCTGTTGGCACCAGCACCGGCCCCAGTTCCTGCAACGACATCTGTTGACCTCAGTAGGAGAAATAATAGAGATAGTAACTTAATTCACTTGTATACTCTCATCTCTGTCTAGGAGTTACTATTGTACAAGAAACCATTTTGCTTGTACAGATCTCATATGCCTCTCTGACCACTCCTGCAGTCCCCTTACCTACCCCATAAGGTAACCAACATCAAGCTGCTGGCATGCGCAACGACACTGGCTCTTGTTCCTACTCCGGAACCTGTTGACCTAAGGAGAAAGAATGGAGGTAGTAACTTAATTTGCTTGTATACTCATCATATCCTTTGATCACTGTCTTGTGAGTAACTGTTGTATAAGAGACCATTTTGCTTGTACACTTCTCATCTACCTCTACCATCCCTGCAGTCAGCTTAGCTACCCCTCAGAAGGAATCTAGCATCAAGCTACTGGCGCCGGCACCGGTTCTAGGCCTTCTGGCTCCTGTACCAGCCCCTCTACAATTAGTGGCACCATCTCCTGCACCAGCACCAGCTACCGCACCAGCCCCAACAGAGGCACCGGCACAAGCTCCTTCATCACCCCGGGTAGTGCCTTGTCAGACCATATCCTACACATGTGTTAGCACAAGGTCGCACCAGATTATGTTTGTGAGTATATGGCAGCAGATAACTGCTCTGAATGTCTTCTCAAGTTTCACATGATTCAGTGCATTGCTCTTAGTAATTATGCGTATATATCTTGCTTTGACTCGGAAATTGCCTAAGAGTACGACAAAGCAACTCCAGGCCAGACGAAAGGCACAATAGTCTTCACAATGCAGAGCAAAGGAGTGCAAATCGAGGGACGCTACACCATTAACTCGACTGATGGGCGCTTGACATCTACTTCTAGGTGGATCAAGTTCCGGAAAGCAGCCAAACTTACCATTGGAAGAATGGTCAAGGTCGATGTATCCAGCTGTCCTGCATGCTGCATGCTGTTCATTAACTTCCTAGATGTCTAGCTCTTTGGTCGCATGCTATTAATTATGTGGTTGTCTTATCTCCACTGATCATATATGGGTGGTAAAACTGTGATAACCTTTTGCTGGATTGGAGCTATGGCTGGTACGTACTGGTATGGTATGTCCGTATCTATATGACAGTGTTCCCTATATGACCAAATATTATGACAATGATTGTGTTCCAGTGATTGAGTGTGTTTGGAGAAAATGGCAAACTAATCGTGTGACATGGTTTTTAGAGCTGAAACAAGAAATGTCTCTCTGTACTGCTATTGAATTTTAGTGTATGTATTACTGAATCAGTCACTTTGAAATGCTTCTGAATTGGTCAAGTGCTGCTGAATATGAACTAGGAATCTGCTGATATTTTTTATGTTTTATTATTCTGTACTCCTTAATCTTTCAAATGGTATTAAATTTGTCAAAAGTTCCATCGTTGCTGATGGTTGCTTGCTCTAGAGCTTTTGCCTTTGTGTCATCGAAATGGTTGGATGCGTTTTGGACAGAGATGAGAGGGTAAAGATATACAACGTGATGTCACCAAGTGAAGTCATTGGATACCACCCCTGTTTTGGCGCACGTGGTGTGTGTTCTTTAGATATTTTAACATGAATATCTGTCAAAGGAATTATCGCTTTTTTTCCTCCCTCGATGAGGTCTGTGTTTGAACCTGGCGAGCCACAACCCAGCAAAATTTGAGATAAGATCCCATTCACCATAGCCCCAAAACTTTTTAATTTGGCCTTTTTAGCATTGCCTCCCACCTCTAAAAAAACTCTGCCTACCCATGTTTTTAAGAAACTAATCCATTATGTGGCTTTTTATAAATTGAGGTTCTAGTAGCACTGCCTTTTTATTTTAAGAGAGATAACATGGACACAAAAAATATTTTTTAGAAGACTGATACATAAGTTGTAGTACTAATACATGTTTAATGATTCAATTTCTATAAATATCTTTGGTGTAGTTGCAAAACACTCGGTTTACGTCGATTTGATTTGATTTGAAGGTATTTAGTTCGAATCCCATGTGTGTACATATTTATATATATCTTGGGTTTATAGTTTAATATCGTATTACGGAGAGGCTGACCTCGCGGACCCACCAGCCTGCAGCATCCCTTGAGTTTAATGGTCGGGTTTCAAAAAAAGTTAAATACTTGTACAGAGAGGCTGGTATCTAGGACCTACCCGCCAGAACATACATGTTGCATCGGGGACCCATAAGCCATAACATACCAGAGAGGCTAACATGGGGGCCTCAGCAGCAAGACCATACATGGCTACCGCATCGAGCAACGTTGCAAATGTCAAAATAGCGGACGCGGCCGAAAGAAAAGTCCATCATACGCAGGTTTCATTTACATAGAGACCGACATGTGGGACCCAGTAGCGCGGCCTTATGCAGGTGCTACCTCGAGCAACATTGCCAAGTTCGAAACAGGGAGGCGCGGGCGAGAAAAAAGTCCAGCATGCACATGTTTCTTCTAATGAGAGGCTGACATGAGGGACCCAACAGCCTAAAAAAATGGTTGATGCATTAGCAACACTATCAAGTTCGAAACACGGAGGCACGACTAAGGGCAAAAATTCCATCATACACACGTTTCTTCTAATGAGTGGATGACATGTGGGGCCCTGCAGCATGATTAAACAATAGATGCAGTGAGCAACACTATTTGTTGGAGATATGCCCAAGAGGCAATAATAAAAGTGATTATTATTATATCTTTGTGTTTATGATGAATGTTTACATCCCATGCTATAATTTTATTATTAGGAAACACTAATACATGTGTGTTTTGTAAACATAAGAGAGTCCCTAGTAAGCCTCTTATTGAACTAGCTTGTTGATTGATTGATGATCATGGTTTCCTGATCATGGACATAAGGATGTGATTAATAACAAGATTATATCATTAGGAGAATGATGTGATGGACACACACCCGTAGTAAGCGTAACATAAGATCAAGTCATTAAGTTCGTATTGCTGTAAGCTTTTAAATGCATAGTAACCTAATCCTTCGACCATGAGGTTGTGTTAATCACCATCACCGGATGGGTACTTTGATGACATCAAACACCGCTTCGTAACTGGGTGGTCATAAAGGTGTCATTGGGTATTCTGAAAGTATGTGTTGAAGCGCATGGACCAAGATTGGGATTTGTCCATCCATATGACGGATAAATATGCTCTGGGCCCTCTCGGTGGAATGTCATCTAGTTAGCTTGCAAGCATGTGACTGGGTCACAAGGGATGACATATCACGGAACGAGTAAAGAGTACTTATCAGTAATGAGGAAGAACTAGGTATGGAGATGCCGACGATAAAACCTCAGATAAGTATAATATCGCGAGACAAAGGGAATTAGTTTCGTATGTAAATGGTTCAATCGATCACGAAGTCATCGTTGAGTATGTGGGAGCCATTATGGATCTTCAGGTCCCGCTGATGGTTATTGATAGGAGATGTGTCTCTGTCATGTCTACATATTCACGAACCGTAGGGTGACACACTTAAGGTTCGAAGTTGTTTTAAGGAGATATGGAATGTGCGTTGGAGACCGAATGATGTTCGGAGTCTCGAAATGGATCTGGGACATCACGAGGAGATCCGGAATGGTCTGGAGAATAAGATTCATATATTGGGGATCATTTTCTGAGTTAGGAAATGTTCCGGAGTATTTGTATGAGGGTTCTAGAAGGTTTCGGAATGTTCCGGAAGGTTCTGGAAGTTTTCTTGGAGTTTGCTTAAAAACCAAGGAAGGGATCAAGGAGTCCTGGTGGGTCAAGACTAGGAGTCGTGGGGGAGGAGGACTCCTCCCCCTTCCCCAACCCGCCGGCCCAAGGAGGTGGGGAGTCCTACTAGGACTCCCCCTCCCCAGGCGCCCTCCCTCCTTTAAATAGAAGGGGGAGGCGCCACCCCTTGCCCCTCCTCTAATAACTCCAATCTCCGCCGCCTCTCTCCTCCTCCTTTCTTCTGCACAGGCATAGGTGAAGCCCTACAGAATTCTCTACTCCACCACCACCACCACGTCGTCGTGCTGCTGGGATTCCGTGGAGAAGATCTACTACCTCCGCTGCTCGCTGGAACGAGGAGAGGAAGGTCTTCTTCGACTCCGCACGTGTGACCGACTGCGGAAGCGCTGCCCGAACGCGGCGCCGGAAGGATCGTCCACTTGACCGACTGCGGAAGCGCTGCCCGAACGCGGCGCCGGAAGGATCGTCCACTTGACCGACTGCGGAAGCGCTGCCGGAACCCTACGCCGGAAGGATCGTCCACACGATCTTGAGATCGGCAAGTGATCGACTACATCAACCACGAGATCTAATCTCGTTAACGCTTTCGGATCTACGAGGGTTAGTTCCTATCTATCTCGTTGCACATGTCTAATAGATTAGATCTTGGCTTTTATCTAGATTAGATCTGGGTTTTGTTCGTTCTTGCGGTAGAATTTTTTTGTTTTCCATGCTACGAACCCATCAGTGGTATCAGAGCCGTATCTATGCGTAGATCTGTTGCACGAGTAGAACACAATGTTTTTGTGGGCGTTGATGCTTTTGTTGTCGGTGTCTTAGCGTGTACTTTGCATCTTGCGGCATGGTGGGATGAAGCGGCTCGGGCTAACATTACATGTCATCGCACATGAGACTTGCTCCACGCTTGGCGTGCAACTTGCTTTGCACAAGTGGCTTTGCGGGTGTCTGTCTCTCCCACCATAGTTAAGATTCAATTTACAATTAGCATCTGACAACACTTGTATCAACGTTGTGGTCCTTGTTCGTAGGTAAGATCGGTCTTATACGAAAGCCCCAAACCACGTAAAACATGCAAAGAAAATTAGAGGCGTCTAACTTGTTTTTGCAGGGGTTTTGTGATGTGATATGGCCATCATATGATTATGATTGTATTTGATGTATGCAATGATCCTTGTTGTAATATGGCAACTGGCAGGAGCCTAATGGTTGTCTTTAATTCTATTAAGACTTGCGTGTCTATTCATCTTGTAATAGATTTATTCCAAGTAGTTGTAATAGTTGCTGGTGATGATGGACAACCATGAAGCTGTGCCACTGACCTTGACGCAATGCTGGTGATGATGGAGATCATGTTCGTGCTTTGGAGATGGAGATCAAAGGCGCAAGAAGAAAGGGCCATATCATATCACACTAATTATGAATTGCCTGTGATGTTAATCCTTTATGCATCTTGTATTGCTTAGATCACAACGGTAGCATTATAAGATGATCCCTATCACTAGATATCAAGTAATAAAGTGTTCACCCTTAGTTGGCACCGTTGCTAAGACTCGTCGTTTCGAAGCATCTCGTGATGATCGGATGTGATAGATTCTACGTGTGCATACAACGGGTGCAAGCCAGATTTGCACATGCGGATACTAAGGTTATCTTGATGAGCCTAGCATGTACAGACATGGTCTCGGAACACGGAATGCCGAAAGGTAGAACATGAGTCATATAAATGATATGATGAACATGAAGATTGTTCGCCGATGAAACTACATCTTCTCTCGTGAAGATCGGACTTGGTGTAGTGGACTTGGTTCGTGTAATCACTAAGACAATGTGAGGGATGTTGTTTTGAGTGGGAGTTCACCTAGTTAGTTTAAGAATTAAATTTGAACTCAATTTATCATAAACTTACTCTAAACTACTTGCAAATTGTTGTAGATTATGGCGACCCCCTCCATCAATTTCAATGCGTTCCTAGAGAAAGAAAATCTTAAGAACAATGGAAGCAATTTCACGGACTGGTTCCGTGGACTGAAGATCGTCCTCAGGGCTGGTCAGTTGACCTATGTGCTCGAAGCACCGCTAGGTGACCCACCTGCAGATAATGCCACCGATGACGAAAAGAATGTTTTCGCTACTCGGAAAAATCATTACTCCACAGTTCAGTGTGCCATCCTGTACGGTTTAGAATCGGAGCTCCAGAAGCGTTTTGAGCACCACGACCCGTTCGAGATCACTAAGGAGCTCAGGCTAATTTTTGAGACTCGCGCGGCCATGGAGAGCTATGAGGCCTCCGAAAAGTTCTTTAACTGTAAGATGGAAGAGGGAAGCTCCGTTAGCGAGCACGTGCTCACCATGTCTGGGTACGCAAAGAAGCTCCAAGAATTGGGAATATCGATTCGTAATGAATTGGGGATTCACCGTCTCCTTCAATCACTGCCACCAAGTTACAAGAACTTTGTGATGAACTACAACATGCACTGCATGTTGAAGACGTTGCCTGAACTGTCGTCCATGCTGAAAACTGCTGAAGTGGAGATCAAGAAGGAGCACCAAGTGTTGATGGTCAATAAGACCACCAATTTCAAGAGACGAGGCAAGCCTAAGAACAAGGGCAACTTCAAGAAGGATGGCAAGAAAGCTGCCGCACCTGCTAA
Source organism: Avena eriantha (assembly GCA_910589775.1). Lineage (NCBI taxonomy): Eukaryota > Viridiplantae > Streptophyta > Magnoliopsida > Poales > Poaceae > Avena > Avena eriantha. Next base: position 185,995,803 of record OU342743.1, read on the forward strand.
GAAGCCCAAGGCTGGTCCTAATCCTGAAACTGAGTGCTTCTACTGCAAGGGTGCTGGTCACTGGAAGCGTAACTGCCCCAAGTACCTGGCAGATCTGAAGAACGGCAACATCAAGAAGAAAGGTATATTTGATATATGTGTTATAGATGTGTATCTTACTAGTAATCGTAGTAGTGCCTGGGTGTTTGATACTGGTTCGGTTGCTCATATTTGTAACACGAAACAGGAGCTGCGAAATAAACGAAGACTGGCAAGAGACGAGGTGACGATGCGCGTTGGAAATGGCTCCAAGGTTGATGTGATCGCCGTCGGCACGCTCCCTCTACATCTACCTTCGGGATTAGTTTTAAATTTGAATAATTGTTATTTGGTGCCTACGTTAAGCATGAACATTATATCTGGATCCTATTTATTGCGAGACGGTTACTCTTTTAAGTCCGAGAATAAAGGTTGTTCGATTTATATGAGTAATATCTTTTATGGTAATGCACCTGAGATGAATGGTTTATTCTTACTGAATCTCGATAGTAGTGATACACATGTTCATAACATAGATGCTAAACGAATAAAAGTGAATGATAATTCTACATACATGTGGCACTGTCGTCTTGGTCACATTGGAGTGAAGCGTATGAAGAAACTCCATTCTGATGGACTTCTTGAATCACTTGATTTTGAATCACTTGAAAGATGCGAAGCATGTCTAATGGGAAAAATGACTAAGACTCCATTCTCTGGTACAATGGAGCGAGCTATAGACTTATTGGAAATAATACATACCGATGTGTGCGGTCCAATGAGTGTAGCATCGCGTGGTGGATATCGTTATGTCTCACTTTCACGATGACTTAAGTAGATATGGGTATGTCTACTTTATGAAACATAAGTCCGAAACTTTCGAGAAGTTTAAGGAATTTCAAAGTGAAGTGGAAAATCATCGTAACAAGAAGATTAAATTTCTACGTTCTGACCGCGGAGGTGAATATCTGAGTTATGAGTTTGGCATGCATTTAAAGAAATGTGGAATACTTTCGCAGTTGACACCGCCGGGAACACCACAGCGTAATGGTGTGTCCGAACATCGTAATCGAACTCTCTTAGATATGGTTCAATCTATGATATCTCTTACAGATTTACCGTTATCATTTTGGGGCTATGCATTAGAGACAACCGCATTCACTTTAAATAGGGCACCATCTAAATCCGTTGAAACGACACCGTACGAATTGTGGTTTGGTAAGAAACCTAAGTTGTCGTTCCTAAAAGTTTGGGGTTGCGAGGCATATGTAAAGAAGTTACAACCTGATAAGCTAGAACCCAAAGCGGAGAAATGCGTCTTCATAGGATACCCTAAAGAAACAATTGGGTATACCTTCTATCATAGATCCGAAGGCAAAGTTTTCGTTGCAAAGAATGGATCCTTTCTTGAGAAGGAGTTTCTCTCGAAGGAGGTGACTGGAAGGAAAGTAGAACTCGATGAGGTTATTGAACCTTCTCTCGGATTTGAGAGTAGCGCAGCACCGGAAGATGTTTTTGTGCCGCCTGCACCAATTGAAGAGGAAGCTAATGATAATGATCATGAAACTTCAAACGAAGTTACTACTGAACCTCGCAGGTCAACGAGGGTTCGTACCACTCCTGATTGGTATGACTCTGCCTTGAACGTCATGTTGGTGGACAACGCTGATGACCCTGCGACGTATGAAGAAGCTATGGTGAGCCAAGATTCTGACAAATGGCTAGAAGCCATGAAATCCGAAATGGGATCCATGTACGAAAACCAAGTGTGGACTTTGGTGGACTTACCGGATGGCCGTAAGGCTGTCGAGAACAAATGGATTTTCAAGAGAAAAACAGATGCTGATGGTAATGTTACCGTCTATAAAGCTCGACTTGTCGCGAAAGGGTTCCGACAAATTCAAGGAGTTGACTATGATGAGACTTTCTCACCAGTAGCGAAGCTAAAGTCTGTGAGGATTTTGTTAGCAATTGCTGCACATTTCGATTATGAGATTTGGCAGATGGATGTCAAAACGACGTTCCTTAATGGTGACATTGAGGAAGAGTTGTATATGGTACAACCCAAGGGTTTTGTCGATCCTAAAGATGCTAACAAGGTATGCAAACTTCAGCGCTCCATTTATGGACTGAAGCAACCATCCTGGAGTTGGAATCAACGTTTTGATAAAGTAATCAAAAACTTTGGATTTATACAAACTTATGGAGAAGCTTGTATTTACAAGAAAGTGAGTGGGATCTCTATATCATTCCTAGTACTATATGTAGATGACATATTGTTGATTGGGAATGATATAGAACTTCTTAATAGCGTCAAAACCTATTTGAATAATAGTTTTTCAATGAAGGATCTTGGCGAAGCGGCATACATTCTAGGCATCAAGATTTATAGAGATAGATCAAGACGCCTAATAGCGCTTTCACAAAGTACATACTTGGACAAAGTTCTAAAGAAGTTTAGAATGGAAGATAGCAAGAAAGGGTTCGTGCCCATGTTGTCAGGTAAGACCTTGAGTAAGACTCAAAGTCCAGCTACGGCAGAAGATAGAGTGAAAATGAATAATATTCCCTATGCCTCGGGAATAGGTTCTATCATGTATGCCATGCTGTGTACAGGACCGGATATAGCACATGCTGTTAGTTTGACTAGCAGATATCAAAGTGATCCTGGAATGGAGCACTGGACAGCGGTCAAAAATATCCTAAAGTACCTAAATAGGACTAAGGATATGGTTCTTTCTTATGGAGGTGATGAACAGCTTGTTGTAAATGGTTACACCGATGCTAGTTGGAACACCGATCCGGATGACTCTAAGTCACAATCGGGATACGTATTTATTTTGAATGGTGCTGCAGTAAGCAGGAGGAGTGCGAAGCAAAGCGTTGTGGCGAAATCTTCAACTGAATCGGAATACATAGCTACTTCGGAGGCTGCACAAGAAGCCGTTTGGATGAAGGAATTCATTACTGAACTGGGCGTGGTTCCCAGTGCGTTGGACCCGATGGCCATCTATTGTGACAACACAGGTGCCATAGCTAATGCACAGGAGCCAAGGTCACATAGCAAGCTGAAGCACATCAAGCTACGTTTCCACGCTATTCGCGAGTATGTCCGAGATGGTGACATAAAGATTTGCAAAGTACACACTGATCTAAATGTGGCAGATCCGTTGACTAAACCTCTCCCTAGGGAAAAGCATGACCAACACCAGAATGCCATGGGTGTTCGGTATATTACCATGTAATCTAGATTATTGACTCTAGTGCAAGTGGGAGACTGTTGGAGATATGCCCAAGAGGCAATAATAAAAGTGATTATTATTATATCTTTGTGTTTATGATGAATGTTTACATCCCATGCTATAATTGTATTATTAGGAAACACTAATACATGTGTGTTTTGTAAACATAAGAGAGTCCCTAGTAAGCCTCTTATTGAACTAGCTTATTGATTGATTGATGATCATGGTTTCCTGATCATGGACATAAGGATGTGATTAATAACAAGATTATATCATTAGGAGAATGATGTGATGGACACACACCCGTAGTAAGCGTAGCATAAGATCAAGTCATTAAGTTCGTATTGCTGTAAGCTTTTAAATGCATAGTAACCTAATCCTTCGACCATGAGGTTGTGTTAATCACCATCACCGGATGGGTACTTTGATGACATCAAACACCGCTTCGTAACTGGGTGGTCATAAAGGTGTCATTGGGTATTCTGAAAGTATGTGTTGAAGCGCATGGACCAAGATTGGGATTTGTCCATCCATTTGACGGATAGATATGCTTTGGGCCCTCTCGGTGGAATGTCATCTAGTTAGCTTGCAAGCATGTGACTGGGTCACAAGGGATGACATATCACGGAACGAGTAAAGAGTACTTATTAGTAACGAGGAAGAACTAGGTATGGAGATGCCGACGATCAAACCTCGGATAAGTATAATATCGCGAGACAAAGGGAATTGGTTTCGTATGTAAATGGTTCAATCGATCACGAAGTCATCGTTGAGTAGGTGGGAGCCATTATGGATCTCCAGGTCCCGCTGATGGTTATTGATAGGAGATGTGTCTCTGTCATGTCTACATATTCACGAACCGTAGGGTGACACACTTAAGGTTCGAAGTTGTTTTAAGTAGATATGGAATGTGCGTTGGAGACCGAATGATGTTCGGAGTCTCGGAATGGATCCGGGACATCACGAGGAGATCCGAAATGGTCTGGAGAATAAGATTCATATATTGGGGATCATTTTCTGAGTTAGGAAATGTTCCGGAGTATTTGTATGAGGGTTCTAGAAGGTTTCGGAATGTTCCCGGAGGTTCTGGAAGTTTTCTTGGAGTTTGCTTGAAAACCAAGGAAGGGATCAAGGAGTCCTGGTGGGTCAAGACTAGGAGTCGTGGGGGAGGAGGACTCCTCCCCCCTTCCCCAACCCGCCGGCCCAAGGAGGTGGGGAGTCCTACTAGGACTCCCCCTCCCCAGGCGCCCTCCCTCCTTTAAATAGAAGGGGGAGGCGCCACCCCTTGCCCCTCCTCTAATAACTCCAATCTCTGCCGCCTCTCTCCTCCTCCTTTCTTCTGCACAGGCATAGGCGAAGCCCTGCAGAATTCTCTACTCCACCACCACCACCACGCCGTCGTGCTGCTGGGATTCCGTGGAGAAGATCTACTACCTCCGCTGCTCGCTGGAACGAGGAGAGGAAGGTCTGCTTCGACTCCGCACGTGTGACCGACTGCGGAAGCGCTACCCGAACGCGGCGCCGGAAGGATCGTCCACTTGACCGACTGCGGAAGCGCTGCCCGAACGCGGCGCCGGAAGGATCGTCCACTTGACCGACTGCGGAAGCGCTGCCGGAACACGACGCCGGAAGGATCGTCCACACGATCTTGAGATCGGCGAGTGATCGACTACATCAACCACGAGATCTAATCTCGTTAACGCTTTTGGATCTACGAGGGTTAGTTCCTATCTATCTCGTTGCACATGTCTAATAGATTAGATCTTGGCTTTTATCTAGATTAGATCTGGGTTTTGTTCGTTCTTGCGGTAGAAATTTTTTGTTTTCCATGCTACGAACCCATCACTATCAAGTTCGGAACACGGAGGCGCGACTGAGGGGAAAATTCTATCATACACACGTTTGTTCTAATGAGAGGAGGACATGTGGGGTCCATGAGTTTGATTAAACGGTAGATGCATCGAGCAACGCCATAAAGTTTAGAATAGGGTAGCGCGAGCGAAGAAAAAATTCCAGCATACACAAGATTCTTGTAATGTGAGGCTGACATGGAGGACCCAACAACGTGACTAAACGGCAGATAGATCAAGCAACGTTATCGAGTTGAAATCTGGGAGGCAATAGCCAAGGAAAAAATTCCATCATGCACACGTCTCTTCTAATGAGAGGATGATATGTGGGACCCGGCAGCGTGATTAAACGACAGATGCCTCGAGCAACGCACCGGCCGAGCTTCCTCCATGTTTTTAGCGGTTGCGTCGTAGTAGAAGGTCGCGAAACTGGAAAAAAAAAGTTTTCCATCAGCCATGGTTGAGCCGAGAAATTCGCACGGAAGACGCGCCTTCTACGACGATCATCAGGCCAAGTCGTTGAGGAAGGAAACATTTCTTGTAGTGGTGACACTTACTCTGTAGCAAAAGTATCAACAAAGAAAGGCTCAGTACAGATTGTACTCCGCAAGACTTATGGCTAGTGGGGCTATCTTGCATAAAGCTAAATTTCTCTGTAAAAGAGGGAGGAGAAGCTCGACTAAGTAGAACATTTAAAAGGGGTAAGAGAACGATATATCTAGCTTTGACCTTATCCACAAAATCTTTATCAACTAAACCTACCAACTAGGACCACCCCCTCGATCCTTGAGGAAGCATCCTTAAACACACCTTATTTTACTTGCCAAGTTTTATGACTAGGTTCAAGTTCTCTATGATCTTTGAATCTATTCCCAAGTCGTCCATAACAATGGACACAACTTTTCGAAAAGATTAATACCCTGCAGGGATGTACAACTTTACCCACACGTGCCAACCGTCTCTTAATGCCACTAGATAAGCCCTCTTCCTTGGGAGGCTGATAGAGGGTGATTGGACACAACCTTTACCTTGCTTTCGCCAAGACCATGAGTCACGCCCTAGGGAGATGCCGCCATAACGGGCCAAGTCCCGAAGATGGTCCCTAGAGATGTGCGCAGGGACCAAGATTATGGAGGTCGTGCCTCTCTTATTCCCGGCCACGCTTATCTACCTGTATGAATGCACCTCCTTCACCACCTTCAAGAATAACCAGAATGCATATGTCGAATGGAATGCCCGAACTATGTGACTCATGGAATATACTAGGCAAGTTAGTTGATCGAGGGGTTTCTAGGCACCCGTGTGGCTGTACGGTCGTCTTGGTTCAAGAGGCAAGAACTCGGATCCTAGTGGTGGCAAGTATGGGACTACAAAAACCACAACCCATTGTGGACTCCCATATAAGCCTTAACATGTTTAATTTTCGTCTCTGATCACACCATGTCATCATGTCCAACTAGGTTCATTCAGAACTCTGATTCATCAAGCGGATGGACCAACGGTAAGAGCTAAGCTTGGCTAATCACAATAGATATAAATAGCTCTAGCGAAGCTCATAAGCCAAACCCGAGTTTTGCTAGGAGTAGTGGATTAGGGAGTATAGGCTACAAAGGGAACATGCACCAGATATAATTACTCTATCTATTGATAAAAGACTTTCAAATTGTATGCACATGGCAATAATTGAAATACGTGAAATCATGGGATTATATCATGGGTGGGGCTATGCTTGCCTTTACCCATTGATACCCAATACATAACTTTAGGTTTATCTCCTTGACATTGTTCACTGTTGATTAATACCTTCGATCCGGATGACGAATGTAGTGTAGCTTCTTTTTCGCTAGTAGACCTAGGTTATCGAATCCTCAAGAAGCGAATGCGTAGTGAAGTTACTTTAACAGACCTTCGGGAGTTTTAGAATTCCTTTTATGTTTTTACCGGACCAATAGCTTGCATCTTTTTATTACTGTTGATGATGTAGAGAGAGGGCCTAGGGCGTTCGGTTTCACCTGTAGTTGTGCAAAATATCTGATGGGAATAAAAGATAGAAATAAAGTATGCGTGTACTTGTTAGAGCAAGATAAATTATATGTGGGCAGTGCATCAATAATTGCTATTGCCTCCGCAATCGCTTATAGCAATAACCTACTAGTCTCATCTATAGAAGAAAGAGAACTAATGATATGCATAGTGATGTCACCGTTAATCCCAAGCAAATCCCTCACATACAGCCGTACTACCCCTTCTGTCACTAGGGTTCCCAACCTGTAGATCAGTCGTCACTCATACTCCCTATACCTGGCTCAACCCTCAAGGTCTTGGGTACCTGACAAGTCCTTGGATTGAGGCAAGAGAGGATACAATAATCATCATGTCATACAAACTAATACACGATCCCATCTATGATAAATAACATGCACAATTGCTACATGGCTAGGCCGAAGCCCTTAGCCCAAGGAGAATTACTCACACATAGAGATGAGATCAACAATCACAAACATTGTAATGAAAATCATAAGATGGATAGCAATAGTCTTACAATGTCACAAATTGGAGAAGAGATCTACTATTACAATTGGTGGAATATGGCTATGGAGATGGAGAAGGGTTTGGAGATCTGGAGGCGGCTGCTGAGACTTTTTGCGAGGTCTGGCTTCTTTAGGGCGAGGCGAGAGAGGTTTTCCCATCGCCCGAGGCTTCTTTATATAGGGTTACCTTCACGAAAGTTGTTCTGTTTGACCTAACGGTGGCGGCGCCAACTATATGGCCGGATTTTTTGCTCTGGTCGTATAGTTGGTCATTAAAGCGTCTGCCTGCATTGTACAGCTCCTGGTTTCTTATGGTTGTTGGAAATCTCGTATCTTTGACTTTAATGTAGTGATTCCCTCCTTTAAACGACATTATCTATGTAGGAAAAATATAAAAGAAAGGATTGCATACCCCTCTGAATATTTACATTAGTGACAGGTTTTAGAGAGATATTTCATCAAGAATATGAGTAATATCCAGTTTAAATATGGATGTAGATGGCTATATTTCAGAGCCATCAACCTCCCAAGCTTAAACTTGATCATCCCCGAGCAAGAAAACTAAAATCAAAAAGGAACTCAGCATTTAAACTGAAATAACGACATGGTGATCTTACTCATGATTAGTAGTCTCATGTTTTCTCCACTTCATAAATCTGAAAAACTTCAGCATAGATAGAGTAATGGCAAGCATATCATACGGTTTTCATGCATCCTTGTAGTGCAGCAAAATTATTGTAAACATGGATGATTCAAATGAGTAAATTTTATTCCATGTCAAAATAATCAACTCATAGGATTTCCTTTGAATAGTAAAGTATAATTATGTAAATTAAGAGGGTGAGAGTTGTCATGAAAAGCATATACACTAGAGTATCTCAATTCTCCCACATCAATAAATCAAGACTTTTCAAGCACTACTTTTCTATTCACTATCCTTCAAGAATTTCAGTTTTTAAGTAATTGAGAGCATGCCAAAAAAAAATATTAGTTTATCAGGTTGTGATGGACACTCGTGGCATCACTAAGGTTTTTGTTCCTTTTGCATAATGATTTCTCATAATAGCCAGAGGAGTGATTCCATCATGATTACAGCTACCCGGGAGTACCAAGAATCTTACCCACTGTAGCATTGCTGCTACAAGTGTTTAATCAACTCATAGCCGAAATCTAGGAGTTTCCTACATGAAGATCGTTCGTAGGCCAGCAGAGTTGTTGGCATCCCATGAAGTTTGACACGTGTAAAGTTGTATCATTCTTATGATTAACAAGTCAAAATTTGGCATGCTCACAAAACCGCTAAACATTAATTCAATCGAACAAATTCTTTCAAAGAGAGCTATTAAGTCAATCAGCATTTTCAGTGGTGTTGAGTGTCTCTAGAAATAAGCCTTCAAGACTAAGCACTAAAACACCCAAGCCTTCAATTGTTAGACTTTTTCTTATTACAATTGTTTAGCAACTTTTAGGCAAGACTTGGTTAATTACGAGAGCTGGAACAAAACGTACCCAATTAAATACCCATGCAAACGAAAATATTATTACAATACAGAGACTCACTCCACTAACATAATACCTCAACATTTACTACTAACTAGCATGGGTTTCTCAGACTTCAAAAGTGGGGAGTCATAACGCATACCTCTTATGTTTGGTTCCACTTCTCTCTTCCTTTTTTATTTGTTTCTTGGAAACTCGAAGTCGATCACTCTCCTACAAATATATGAAGACCTCGAGGCGGAAACAAAAGAAAGAGGGAAAATAAGGAAAATGGATAAATCTTTTTGTGGTTTTAAGAGAGGGACTTTAAAGAATAGAAAATTGGCAGCAAAGCTCGACTAGAATATTTCGAAAGCAAAATAGAAAGAACTAAACATAATGTGTTGGGGAAACCAACACGAATGCTTATAAACTCAAATAAAAACACAACCTCTAAAATAAATAAAATGAAATGAACGCCACATAAAGATCCATGAGGAAACTTCCCCAAGCTTAGGCTTTCGCAAGCCCTTCAATTTATTGTGGTGGCAGGAAAAAGTCGTTATTCTAGTTCGTGAATTGAGTTGAGAGGTTACTTGTGGATTCTCGGAGGTTCAAAGAGAGGCTATGCATCCTCTCCACAGTCCCTCCAAGTCCTTGGAAATCTTGGTATGTGGCGAACCGGGGCTTGTGGCTGCTCCTCTTGATAAGGAACTTATTGGTCCTCCTCTTGGTCCTCATCCTCCTCCAGAATCTCTTCCTCGGGTTGGTGTTTCTCAACCTGCAAATCATATAGCAAACGTCCTTCCTCGATAGAGAAAAGACCATTAGGCATAGGAGCGGGGTAGATACGCCTAGCTCCAGAAATATGCAGATAATAAACACCACCTCTCCTAGTAAGCATTCCACATGCTCTCAAAGTGGAGCAACCAACACGTGTCTCACCTAGCACGAGTTGCAACTCACCTAGGTTGATGCCCAGGGCCGTGGCAAGCACGGTGATGACGCCTCCATCAGTGATTGGTCCTTGGCTTTGGGAGGCTTGGTGCTCCAGGTAGCGCATAAGGATGGCGCCCAAGTTGAGTGATAAGCCGCAGTTGATGTAAGCAGCCTTTGCAAGGACTAGGATGTCCTCCTCGCTGAGACTCGTGAACTCATTACGTGCCTGCAAGGTGTTAGCAATAACATAGAACAAATAGCAAATTGCAGGATGTTGAATATTCTTCCCCTTGTTTATTCTAGTAGTGAAACTCATTCCATTATAGTATTGTTTGGGGGTAGGTTCTAAGCCAGTAAAGGATGCACGTAAAGCATGAATATCATTGTTTGGCAAATTAAAACATGCGCACCATTCATCTAAAGTTAAGGTGTAGTTATTGTTCATAAGTCAGAAAGAAATAGTGTCCTCTCCTTGTCATTGCTTAACGGTGCTTTGCAACGAACTTAGAAATTCAATGGTTAAGCGGCGATAAGTAGGTACAACATTGTACACAAAGTTTTGCAAGCCAGCTCTATTGCAAAGTAAATTGAAGTCATCAGTAATATCGAGTTGGTTCAATATAATGGGGCAAGCCCACTTGGTGGCCTTCACTTTGTGGTTTTTGTTCCTGTTGAAGCGATCACGATGGGCCTCATCCCTGAACCGTATCCCCATGCGTTCTTGAGCGGCAGCCCGAGAAGCGCTAGTGGTGGCACGAGCACGAGTTTGGCTCCTTGTGTTCATCATCTAAAATATTGAAGAAAGGAAAAAATAAAACATTTTGATCCAACAATAGTAAGTGCATCATATTCCTCATCATAGCACACTAAAGAATCCTCCTCAAATAATAATCTAGGCAACAAAATCCTGGCAATTGGTTCATAGTAGGTCTCACCCTAGATTGAGAATAATAATAGATCGAAGATGAATCTGCAAAAAGTAATTGGAGGATCGGAGGAGAAACATACCATAGATCACTTATGTGCGAGGAAATCGAACGAAATTGAGTACAGACGAAGATCCCTTGAGGTTTTGAGAGAGTTTGGAGGTAGAAGAAAGAAAAAGGATTGAAGTTTTGGAGTTGGAAGTACCTTCCCATGCGATTTTGTGGTCGGACGCAACATACGGTTGGAACAAGGTGTTCCGGCCGTATAGTTGGCCTTTTGTCAAAAAATTAGGGTTTCCTCCTCGCGGCGCAGCTATACGGACGCAACTATACGGGCAGGACAAAATGTTCCGACCATATAGTTGGTCGTTAAACTGTCTGTCCCTACGAAAGAAAATATACAAAGTTATCGATATCTATACGACCGGAACTATACGACCAGAATTTTTATTCCCGCTGTATAGTTGGTTGTTAAACTCTCAGTACATTAGAAAAGAAATTGTACGGAGGCACTGATATCTATACGATCGGAGCTATATGGCCAGAATTTTTATTCCTGCCGTATAATTGGTCGTTAAACTCTCGGTATATATTGCAGAAAAATTATCGCTGGCAAAGATATCTATACGACCGGAACTATATGGCCGGAATTTTTATTCCCGCCGTATAGTTGGTCGTTAAACTCTCTATGTGCATAAAAAATTGTTTCTTCGAAAACTATTTCTTTCCTGTAACTTAATGATATACCTTGTTTTTTACAGAAAATTGATAGTAAATATTGCCGACCAACAATAGCATGAATAAAGAAGAATTTCAAGTACTACTGAACTTCTTCTCCTCCAATGGAGTTTTCTATCACTTTTTATTAAACATAAACTTAAACTAAAACTAAAAACTTTACTCAAACCTTTATTTCACATGGGTTACCTCCCATGTAGTGCTCTTTTATGGTCAATAGATTGACCTTGACGATACTCACTTGGGCCAGATGAGTGGAACACCCACTCCAAAGTAATTGGCCTTCAAAGTGATGGCCTCCTTTTCATCATGCTTGACTTTCTTCTTCCTGGGGAAATGAATAACAAAAGGATCCCGGGAAGGCAATTGCAGCTTCACGTTCCCTTCATGCAGATTAATCAAAGCCTTAATAGTTCTTAAGAAAGGATGGCCTAATATAATAGGAGCCGTAGCATCTTCAGGCATGTCAACAATAACAAAATCAATGAGAGCAGGACAACCTTTAATGTATACTAAAGTGTTCTCATTAATTCCTACAACTTGTTTGTAGGTAGAATCTGCTAGATGCAATTTTAAGTCAGTAATTTCAAAGGAGCCAAGATTTAACTTGTTAAAAAGACTCTTTGGAATTGTTGAGACACTTTCACCTAGATCACAAAGTGCAGCTATCTCATTGGTTCCAATTTTAATCTTAATAGTAGGCTCAAATATGTCATCTAATTTAACAAGTAATTTTTCAGCAATTTGCTTGTATTCTTCTTCAAGCTCACGTACCTTTATTGCTACTTGATTGACAAAGTGTTGGTACATAGCATCCTCACTACCTTCACTTGCCGAAATCTTGACGTTGATCCTTTCTACGAGATCTGCAAAGGTGTAGCCTGGTGAAGGGGCATTACTATAGTCAAGTTCTTCAGGCTCCTCCCTTTGGATCCTCATCATTTTGAGTTCTTCAACAGGATTGCGCTCAGCTTTACCTGCAAATTTAGCTAGAATGAGAGTTTGACTCTCGGTTATCTTACCTAGCTGTGCCTCAATGATCCTCGTTCTTTCTTAAAGGGCCTACAAATCATTTCTCAAACTAACAGCTTGGTTAGATAATATACCAAGCATGGCATCATGGTTCTCCGTTATTTTGACAAGAATATTGTTTTGTTCATTTTGTGAGTCTATGAAAGACTTAAGTGTTTCTTGGAGACTACCATTACTAGTTCCCATATTATTATTAGAGTTACCTGCAGGACTAGCATAATGTTTTTGAAAGTTAGGACTGTAACTCTTCTTCCAAGCAGGGTTATAATCATTACGAGCTACGGAGTCTATTTCTTCAATATTTGTTTCAGGGGTGGCTCTTTCCTGGGTTTCCTTACCTTTAACGGCTAGTATGAGCTCATCCAACTTGGTATTTAGTTCTTCATTCTGTTGTGGTGAGATAGAGTTCACCTTCTTCGTGTTTGATCTTTCCACATGCCATTGGGCATGGTTGTCTTGCATATTGTCTAGCAACAGCTTTGCTTCGGTAATATGTTTACCCATAAATTGTCCTCCAGCTGCAGTATCAAGCATAGACTTAGACACAGGATTAAGAGCATTATAAAATAAATGGAGGATTAACCAATCTTCCATGCCATGACTCGGACAGTTTCTTAAGCATTCTTTCATCCTCTCCCATGCAAGCGCTAATGGCTCATGCTCTTCCTGTCTAAAGCCAGTAATATTATATCAGAGTTGCATAGTCTTTGCAGGTGGAAAAAATTTAGTCATAAATAAATAAGTGCATCCCACCCATGATGTAATAGTATTTCTAGGCAAAGATAGCAACAATTCTTTCGCTCTTCCTCTTAGAGAGAAAGGGAATAAAAGAAATTTGACCGCATCGGGGTCAACGTCTTTTATATGCATGATATCAGATATTTCAGTGAAAGTATTTAAGTGCATACCTACGTCTTCAACAACAGAGCCTCCAAATTGATTCTGTTGAACCAAACTTAAGTAATGGGGCTTAATTTCATAGTCATCAGCAACAATTACTAGCTGAGTAACAGGAGTATGCAAATAATCATTATTGGGAGTAGCAAACTCCCCAAGCTTCTTCTCAGCCATACTTCCTATGTTTTTGGGGTTTCTTAGACAAAGAATTATAATAGTAAAAGCAAGAATTTAAAGGCTAACTATTTTTTTTGGTTTATCAAATAAAGGCTGAAAGCAAACTAACAAAATTAAAACCAAGAATTAAAGCTAGCAAGGTTTCTAATAACCTCACCAGGGTAGCTATTGCTTCCCCGGGAACGGCGCCAGAAAAAGGGTTGATACCTTCGATCTGGATTACGGATGTAGTGTAGCTTCTATTTCCCTAGTAGACCTAGGTTATCGAATCGTAGGGAAGCGAATGCGTAGTGAAGTTACTTTAATGGACCTTCAGGAGTTTTAGAATTCCTTTTGTGTTTTTACCGGACCAATAGCTTGTGTCTTTTTGTTGTTGTCGATGATGGAGAGATAGAGGGCCTAGGGCATCCGGTTTCACCTGTAGCTGTGCAAAACATGTGATGGGAATAAAAGATAGAAATAAAGTATGCGTGTACTTGTTAGAGCAAGATAAATTATATATGGGCAGCACATCCATAATTGCTATTGCCTCCACAACCGCTTATAGCAATAACCTACTAGTCTCATCCATAGAAGAAAGAGAACTAATGATATGCATAGTGATGTCACCGTTAATCCCAAGCAAATCCCTCACATACATCCGTACTACCCCTTCTGTCACTGGGGTTCCAAACCTACAGATCAGTCATCACTCATACTCCCTATACCGGGCTCAACCCTCAAGGTCTTGGGTACCTGACAAGTCCTTGGATTGAGGCAAGAGAGGATACAATAATCATCATGTCATACAAACTAATACACGATCCCATCTATGATAAATAACATGCACAATTGCTACATGGCTAGGCCAAAGCCCTTAGCCCAAGGAGAATTACTCACACATAGAGATGAGATCAACAATCACAAATAATGTAATGAAAATCATAAGGTTGATAGCAATAGTCTAACAATGTTGGAGAATAGATCTACTATTATAAGTGGTGGAATATGGCTATGGAGATGGAGAAGGGTTTGGAGATCTAGAGGCGGCTGGTGAGACTTTTTTGCAAGGTCTGGCTTCTTCAGGGCGAGGCGAGAGAGGTTTTCCCGTCGCCCGAGGCTTCTTTATATAGGAGTCCCTTCACGAAAGTTGTTATGTTTGACCTAACGGTGGCTGTGCCAACTATACGACCGGAGCTATACGGCCGGAATTGTTTCTCCGGTCGTATAGTTGGTCGTTAAAGCGTTTGCCTCCGTTGTACGGCTCCTGGTTTCTTCTGGTTATTGGAAATCTCGTATCTTTGACTTTAATGTAGTGATTCCCTCCTTTAAACGACATTATCTGCACAAGAAAAATATAAAAGAAAGGATTGCATACCCCTATGAGTAGCATTAGTGGCGGGTTTTAGAGAGATATTTCATCAAGAATATGAGTAATATCCAATTTAAATGTGGACGTAGATGGCTATATTTCAGAGCCATCATTGATCAAGTACTTCTCTTCGATGGTGTTAATCTCGACCTTCAATCCTGGACTCGATCATGTTGCTCACATTATCTATCGAGAAGAAGCAGAAATACTGGAAAGGAGACCAATAATCAACACATGGAATCGATGCAATGCTCAATCAAGAAAGATTATATGACAGTTAATGTATTGAAATGAAACCCTAGCACATGCCTGGTGATACATTGCAAATGTATCTATAATTTTTGATGTTCCATGCTTGGTTTTATCTACTTTCTTATGTTTTGTCCACAGTTTGAAGTACTTTTCATATGATTTCTTGGACTAACCTATTAACAAGATGCCACAGTGCTAGTTGCCTGTTTTCTGCTGTTTTTGGTTCCAAGAAAGTCAGAAAATCAATATTCTCATAATTGGACCGGACAAAAGCCAAAGTTGATATTTTCCCGGAAGACTCACGGAGCCAGAAGGAGAGTCGGAGAGGGGCCACAGGGTGGCCACGCCACCCCATGGCGCAGGTCCCCCAGGCTGCGCCAGGGCATGGTGTGGCCCCCTGGCCGCCCACCGACCTTGCTCTCTGGCCTATAAGAAGCCTCCCGAGGCATAAACCCTAAAGAATCAAGCCTCCAGCCACGAAAAGTTCCGCAGCGCTGCCACCACCGAAGGGGAGATTCGGGGGATAGAAAGTCTCTGTTCCGGCACCCTGCCAGGACGGGGAAATGCCCCCGGAGCCATCTCCATCGATCTCCACCGCCATCTCCATCACCATTGTTGATTCCCATGATGAGGAGGGAGTAGTTCTCTCTCAAGACTAAGGGTTCTACCGGTAGCTATGTGTTCATCTCTCTCTCTATGCATGATCATATTGTGATCATGAGCTTGTAATCTATAGATCTACCTTGCTACTCAAGTGCTTTATTAGATCTCTGCTCTCCCCACGTGTGTGAAAGTGACAGCGTGCACACCATGGTGGCACTTAGGCTAGAGATTACAAATACTTGTTATGAGTTATATTTGGAGTTGGATGTCTTTATGAAATTGTGGTGTTTGTTGGAACCATCTAGAGCTCAAGGTGACAGTGTGGGGTTATCTAGATGGGAAAGACTTACTTTGAGGTGTGCTGTAATAGCCCTACCATCGATTAGAGTGTTCAACCGGAGAGTAGTTAAGAGTAGTATCATAAAGAGAAGATATTTATATGAGAGTGTTCACTAGTGAAAGTATGATCCCTAGGCCTTGTTTCTAAGCATTAAAACGCCGTTTGCTATTAGATCTGTTACATGTTTGCTTGCTTCCATCTTTATTTCAGTTTGCCTTTAGTCTTTTCCATGCCATCAAGTTACTTTCTAGCACCGTTACCACTTATAATTATCCATACCACTTGTATTTCACTATCTCTTCGCCGAACTAGTGCACCTATACACCTGACAAGTGTATTGGGTGTGTTCGGGACACAAGAGACTTCTTGTATCTTGATTGCAGGATTGCTTGAGAGGAAATACCTTTGACCACTTCCTCCCTGAGTTCGATAAACCTTGGGTGATCCACTTAAGGGAAAACTTGCTGTTGTTCTACAAACCTTTGCACTTGGAGGCCCAACAACTGTCTACAAGAATAGAAGTGCGTAGACATCAAGCTATTTTCTGGCGTTGTTTCCGGGGAGGTAAGGTAAAAGGTATTCACACTGGAGGATTAAAGAAGAAGAACCTCCCACGGCAAACGCCTATTTTATGGTGTGAGTACTCAAAGTTATTTCCTTTAGATTCTGCAATTTTGTCTTTTTGTTTCTTGTTTTCACTAGTTAGGCTTAATGGAAAATAACAACAAAATGAGAGAGCTTTATAGTATTTATCTTGAGTTAGGACATGAAGTGTTTGAAGAGAAAATCAAAAAACCTATGGAACTTTATTTGCATGCTAATAGCAATGTTGTTATTATGAATTCTTTGGATACCATTGTTGCTAATGCTATGGAAAAGCCTAAGCTTGGGGAAGCTAGTTTATATGAAAATGATCTTTTTAGTTCCCCAGCTTTGGAAGATAGCTATTCTATTGCTTATGATGATACCAAACCTCCAATATATGACGATTACAATGATGAATATATTATTTTCAGTCCACCTACTATTTAGGAGAAAATTAATGATTACAATATGCCTCCTATATTTGATGATTATGGTGATGAGAATAATAATGATAGCTATTTTGTTGAATTTGCTCCCACCACAATCAATAAGAATGACTATGCTTATGTGGAGAGTAATAATTGTTATATGCATGTGGCTCATGATAAGAATATTTTATGTGATAGTTATATTGTTAATTTTATTCATGTTGGTACTAAAATTTATTATGAGAGAGGCAAACATGGTTTTATGTATCTCAACAATATTAAGTTTCCCTTCTTTATGTTGAAAATTTTGAAGTTGCACTTGTTTTGCTTTTCTATGCTTGTTGCTTTGTGCTTTCATGACTTGTTTCTTTACAAGATTATTTTTCATAGGAAGTGGGTTAGACTTAAATGTGCTTTGAATTTTCTTCTTGATGCTCTCTTTTACTTCAATTCATATTTCTTATGTGAGCATCTTCTCAAACTATCATGCCTAACTTAAAGGCGTTAAACAAAAGTACTTATTGGGAGATAACCCAAAAGTTTTAGTTGAGTCTTGGAAGTTATTACTTCAGTAATAACCGCTCCTTATCCTTTTTATTTTCTTTTTGTGCCAAGAGTAACCTCTAATGAGAGAGAAGTAATGATTGGGAAAGTTGCTGTCCCGAAACAGATTTCTGTGCGTGACCGTAAAAATTCGTGTAAAATATCTGTACGTCCTTTTGAGGCGTGAATTTTTGTGCTTCTGCCCCAGGTTGTTATCTAACTTTCGTAAGTTCAACACTTTTTTATTTGAGCAACATAAGGTCTTCTAAAAAATTCGTCTTTACCTGCTGGTCTGTTTTGACAGATTTCTGTCATTATTTGCATTTGCTTCTTGTTGGTTCCTTTTTGAGTTCTTTTGGGGATTTGAGCTTTTTGAGGGAAGTACTACAGTATCTTGTGTTCTAATGGAAGTTTATTTGGTGTTAGAACTGAACCTTAATACCTATTATCTTGAGTGCACTAATGTTGCTAATAAAGATTGTGTGAAGTTTTGTATGAAGGAAAAATTTCAGGTGTATGGAAGGAATGAGTAATGAGATGAAGGATGGACCAAAGCTCAAGCTTGGGGATGCCACGTGTGTCACCCCAAGAAATATCCAAGAAGTACAAGCGTCAAAGCTTGGGGATGTTCAAGGCATCCCCTTCTTCATCAATAAAAATCCCAGGTTTCTTCCAAACGCTTCATTTTTATTGTTTCATGCACAGTTGTGTTGTTCTTGGAGCGTCTTCTTTTTCGTTTTTGTTTTGGTTTTTAGTTTGCTTGGTTTGCTTAGTTTTCTGAATAAATTGGTTGGACCTCTTCTTTCATACATTGGTTTGCAAATAGTTTGGTTTGGTTTGGAAAAGAGTAGGAAAGTTCATGCTTATGTGGTAAAAAGAGCTCGTTTTTGACTGTGGCCTATGCTTTGTCATGCCATGATTGATATTGTTTTGGCTTTATGCTTGGTATTATTTGATGTAGCATGACTTGTTATAAACAATTGAGATTGCTTAATGTGCCTTGGATGAATCATGCGTTGTTTTAGCATATTAAAGCATAGTATAGTGGTATTCTCCTTTGATTCTTTATTTGGGTTGACTTGGCACATGCTCACACCATGTTATGACTATCTCAAGTCACCATAGCCTTTATGATCCTTTAGTTTTCAACTTGTAGTATCACTTTATGCTTTGATCAATGATGTTTTGTTGCTCTACATGATTATGGCCATTATTGCTCTCTTAGTTTGTCGCTCCTAGTATTTTGCTAGCCTCCACAACAAAGTATGAGTTCCACTCATGCATCCAACTCCCTAAACCAAGTTATTCCAAAGAGTCCACCATACCTACCTACTAGCTTATGCTATTCCAAGTATATTCATGCTTTTGTTTACCTTCCAAATTAAACTTGTTATGAGAAAACTAGTGATTAAAGTTCTCACGAACTTGATGGCACACTTTACTTTTTTGCATCTAATAAACTTGAACCACTGGGTCGTTCTTTGTTGCGTATATGCTTGCGCTTTATAAGTTGAAATTAGCAGAACCATGTACCATGGGGAACGCTTTCAACATTTCACTTGTACTTTGTACCCCGTTGATATCATGTTCTTTTGCTTACGGATCCCGGTGGTGTGAAATAAAAGTGAAACTTGTAAGATCATGGAGTTGGTATGTGTGTTAGAGAAACGCCTGGGCCGCTAGCCTAAGCATGCCTAATCATGGTGGAAACTTGCAGCATCACCATAATGAGCACTCTATGAAGCATCCTCAATAAAAAACTATGCAAATAGCAAATAAAAAGATCGCTGAGATGCTCATTGTCTGCTTGCCTTGTCATTTTGATTATGGGAAAGCTCCCGTATCATGTGCAAGGGGTACCCCGTTGGCGGTTCTTAATGATACACATGTACTTACAATGACAAGAGCTTACTTGTGACTAAAGTTGAGTAACATGAGGTTCGGTCTCCGTAAGTAAGGGGCATGAGATTTCAGCTTATAACTTGTCAAGCATATCCTCTTAGTTGTGTCACTTTAACCTTAATCACCTTAAATATGCTTATGATAGGGGCAATGAGAGCTGAAAGCTATAAGTACCATAATTTTTGGAAGCTCTTTATGAGACTTGAATCCCTACTTCCTTTTACAAAGGCCTTTCTTCCACCATTATATTGTGTCTCCACCTTCTACCTTTATGCACCTACTTTGAGAGCATAGTGGCCATTCTTAGTTCTATGTGCATTGTCCCAAGACTAGTTGATTGATGCATACTTTGATATTGCTTGTTTTAAACTATTTGTATCTAGTCACTCTTATGAACTTTGAAGGTGTCCTATGCATTTATATTTGCTACTCTATTGAGGGACAAGCTGAATACTATTATGCTATGTTTTCTTTAAGTGAAACAAACAAACGTCTTGCAAAGCATTGTTATTCATGAATCTTTTGTCTGTGCCTTTTCATGTTGCATCATAGTTTCTTTGCTTATTGCTTGAACTTTGTCTTTCATGTTATGATTGAAGTACTATGATCCCAACTATCAATGTTTTACAAATACTATGATCAAGTTTATGATGGTGCATGTCACCTCAAAAATTATGCTTTCTTTTTATCACTTACCTACTCGAGGACGAGCAGGAGTTAAGCTTGGGGATGTTGATACATTGCCAATGTACCTATAATTTTTGATGTTCCATGCTTGGTTTTATCTACTTTCTTATGTTTTGTCCACACTTTGAAGTACTTTTCATATAATTTCTTGGACTAACCTATTAAGAAGATGCCACAGTGCAAGTTGCCTGTTTTCTGCTGTTTTTGGTTCCAAGAAAGTCAGAAAATCAATATTCTCAGAATTGGACCGGACAAAAGTGAAAGTTGATATTTTCCCGGAAGACTCACGGAGCCAAAAGGAGAGTCGGAGAGGGGCCACAGGGTGGCCACACCACCCCATGGCACGGGTCCCCCCAGGCCACGCCAGGGCATGGTGTGGGCCCCCTGGCCGCCCACCGACCTTGCCCTCTGGCCTATAAGAAGCCTCCCGAGGCATAAACCCTAAAGAATCAAGCCTCCAGCCACGAAAAGTTCCGCAACGCCACCGCCACCGAAGGGGAGATTCAGGGGACAAAAAGTCTCTGTTCCAGCACCCTGCCAGGACGGGGAAGTGCCCCTGGAGCCATCTCCATCGATCTCCACCGCCATCTCCATCACCATTGTTGATTCCCATGATGAGGAGGGAGTAGTTCTCTCTCGAGGCTAAGGGTTCTACTGGTAGCTATGTGTTCATCGCTCTCTATGCATGATCATATTGTGATCATGAGCTTGTAATCTATAGATCTACCTTGCTACTCAAGTGCTTTATTAGATCTCTGCTCTCCCCATGTGTGTGAAAGTGACAGCGTGCACACCATGGTGGCACTTAGGCTAGAGATTACAAATACTTGTTATGAGTTATATTTGGAGTTGGATGTCTTTATGAAATTGTGGTGTTTGTTGGAACCATCTAGAGCTCAAGGTGACAGTGTGGGGTTATCTAGATGGGAAAGACTTACTTTGAGGTGTGCTGTAATAGCCCTACCATCGATTAGAGTGTTCAATCGGAGAGTAGTTAAGAGTAGTATCATAAAGAGAAGATATTTATATGAGAGTGTTCACTAGTGAAAGTATGATCCCTAGGCCTTGTTTCTAAGCATTGAAACACCATTTTCTATTAGATCTGTTACATGTTTGCTTGCTTCCATCTTTATTTTAGTTTGCCTTTAGTCTTTTCCACGACATCAAGTTACTTTCTAGTACCGTTACCACTTATAATTATCCATACCACTTGTATTTCACTATCTCTTCGCCGAACTAGTGCACCTATACACCTGACAAGTGTATTGGGTGTGTTGGGGACACAAGAGACTTCTTGTATCTTGATTGCAGGATTGCTTGAGAGGGAATACCTTTGACCACTTCCTCCCTGAGTTCGATAAACCTTGGGTGATCCACTTAAGGGAAAACTTGCTGCTGTTCTACAAACCTCTGCACTTGGAGGCCCAACAACTGTCTACAAGAATAGAAGTGCGTAGACATCACCTGGTCATTTTAAACAGGGTCTGAGGGGTCCAAACCCTAATTCAGAGAAACTCCGAATGTATATGAGAGGGGTCATTTTGTTCTTCTAAAAAACTTATCAATTGAAGTTGTTCAATAAGCGTGATTATGATGCTATTGTGTAGATCTTATTTTTCTGATCATTTTGATATATTATTTGTATATTTTATTTAAAATTAATTAGTTATGATTTTTTCCAATTTAAATCCATTTTAAATCATTTTGTAAAATTATAAAAGAATTAGTTTAACATTTTTATTAATCAGTAAACATTTCTGAAAATGTTTAAACGACTTACAATTGGGACCCACCTATTAGCATTTGCATTTACTAAAATAATTCTAGAAAACATTTAAAATAAAAAAAAAAGGAGATTACTGCCTCATGCTGATGTCATCATGATATCAACACGAGATGACATCACGCTGGCAT